>OY764961.1:118751462-119191991 GCA_963668005.1 Melieria crassipennis | reverse complement strand
GCAACTAACTTCTCATTTTATGTGACTTCATAAAAAAATGCATGAGCCAAAAACTCGGAGGGCTAGAATGGAGTTACGTGGCGACTTATCGAAATCAAAGTTCACAAAAGTGCTTAAAAATTCGAAACATTGCAACAGCTGCTCAGGTATGGCTCTTAGAGGGTTAAAGTCTATGAGTGAGTCCCACTAATTTTTCCTTCCGAACAATTCTTTCAAATATATCTACCCCCTATCTCCAACTCTTAAATGGGCCCCCATACAAAATAATCGTTTTTATAAAATGGGCTCCCATTGCTTCCAGGTTGCCCCCAGACGTATTAAATATAAGACTGACCCCCATTTATTTTTGCTTCCAAATGTTTTTTGCATACACATCTAATCGCTATCTTCAACTTTTAAGGGGGCTGCCATACAGAACTGGTCATTTTCAATGGAATTCGCTCCCCCTTTCGCTATTTTGTTGCCATATGGCAACATGCTACTTTGTGGACGTCTGCATTCTCTATGGTCGCAAGAATACATTTTTTTGTTGGCCTTTATAATAGCTTGAAGTTTTAGGAAAAATACGAAATTAATAAACTGAATATTTAAGTTTAAAGAAGAGAAGTATACACGTTTTTTTAATGGTATATATTGACTTAGTAAATAAAGAAGAGGGTTTGAGGGTTTGAGGTTTTCTTTCAATTTAGATACTTATTTTTTTAATTTTGGCTGAAGTAAAATTCAAATTTTCGTTATGCGTAAAAAGTTGTATGTGTAAGTAATTATTACAGCCACAGCTCTCATAGAAAAACACTCTAAAATACAGGGTCCGAGTATAAAAATTAAAAAATGTCTTATGGAATGTTGCTAATATAACCACATAGAAGCCTAAAACGTAAAATTTAAAATTTTAACTTTCCCCAGTAAAAATCTGTAGCGAAAGGGTTAAGTAAGCGAGGAAACATTGCATCTCGGAAACTACTAAACCGAATTTAATAATGATCAGCGATGGGCAACATTCTTGAGTCCAAAAAATAGAAAATTTATTAAAGTTCAAAAATTCGCCACCGCGCACAGTGATTCGTCCCATAGACAAAATTCAAAAAATTTATGGTTTCAGAATTTAACGATTTTGATGTCATTTGAAAGAAAAAACTCCAACTAAGAAAACCCCAAAAAATCTGTGAAAAAATCAATTAGTGTCTGTGCAAAAGCGGCTCAAAGTTGAAACTTATTTCACAAAAAAATTGAAACTCATATTTTCTGTTTTTTACTCTATTGAGTAAAAAAAAATACATGGTTGGCATGAAGTTGCTTAAACTTTCAAAATATAATAAGAAATGATGTGGCCATTTTCGCTTTTAATTTTTTCCCAAAATTTGCAAACCGCAGGCTTTTACTTCACTTTTAATTCAAAATATTTTTCTAAGTTAAAAATCTGAAAATTGGCAAAACTTAGGCGAAAATATCTAAAAAATATGTGAAAGTATGTTCCTGGATTTTTTTTTATTTTAAGAAGCATTCTTTCTTTGTCGGATAATGTAATTATATCCTCCGATATCTTCCGATCTCAGAAAATAATTCAATTTGAAAAGTGGTCTAAACACGTATCTTTCGACAAAATTTATTTTATTTATGCCTAAAAGTATGCAATTAGCACGAAAAATGATAAAATCTGCAATGATAAAAATGCAAAACATACATCTATTATTATCGTGTTTATTGCAAAACCAGAGGGTCCCGATACAATTTCTGTTACTCTTTGTAATAATCAATGTTGACGTTACCGATTAAATGTAAAATCTGAAAAATCTAGCCAAACATTTGGTGCTATAGCTTTCCAAAAATGACGAAATTTGCAAAATTAAGCCTCAGGCATTGCCAAACTACAACAGTTTAAGAAAAACCAAATAAGAGACTTTATAAAACTATGCTTGAAACTTTCGAGTAAAACCGAAATACGTTTATATGTTTCTATGTTAAGAACTGGTAAGCCATTTTGCCGAATATTTTTCTATCGTAAATCGTTATCGATTTAAATCATTAAATCATCAAAACTTTGTCCTACCTCGCAGAAACGTGTCTGCTTCTTTTAATATTGCCTTTTTTAGGCCCTTAACTCGATGTTCTGCCTCGAGCACACTCACTCATACTCACACAACTAAAGGATTTAGCCTAATTAACACACAGATACAAACATATTTCAAATTATTAATGCCACATGTCTCACCATCGATCATTCAAAGAGAATGCAACTGTGCCACAAAATCTTACTACACATCATTATCCTGTCGCAATGAGCACTGTTGTGCAATCGGCAGCTCATGGACCGGCAAATATCTGGAAGGCGTCACAGCAAACGCGACAAAGGCCAAGGTGCCGTGAGCATGGAACGGCAATGCGGCAAACATTCCTTTATAGGTGATTAAGTGTAAATACTCTTTGAGGTGAATCAATGCGCATGTCAAACGTATGAATGCCCGCAGGAGTCGCACCAATCCACACACACACGCACACACACACACACGGACTGGCGCCTGGCCAGCGCGCCGCGGCATTATTAACGCCTCATCTGCGGTTAAGCGCGCCCGCGAGTACACACTCGCGTGGGCGCTGCGGGGTTAATAAACGCGACATGTGGCCGCCGCGGCGCGCAGCATATCGATAACTACTCGAGCATTAATCAGCCGCCCACATGGCTCAATGGAAATTTATTGCTCGCGACAGTGGGCACATTTGTGGGGCACAACTTGACCGCGAAATGTCCTGCGGGAATTGTCACTTTCGGTTTCACTATGTTCGATTGTTCATTGGTTTATTGTTACAGTTAATTGAAATTCATGGCAGTGCGACTGCAACCCCGGCCAGTTATGTTATCGCAGTGAACACAGCACAAAAGGCTTTCAACATGCTGCGTAAAATATTGAAAATTAAATTAAATACGACAAAATGTTACAAAGTTATACGTTTTGCCCACAGCTTCAACACATTAGACGCTGCCATCACTAATGATTTGCGTTCGATTGTTGCACAATGTATGTGTCCCCATGTTTATAAGTGTGTGTGTGTGTGTGTGTGTTTGCAGCTTCGATAACAATCAATGGCAACGCTGGCATTGCCTGGTGGGGGGTAAGCAATTAATTCTGCTCAAAGTTGCACAAAAGCTAACGGGGGCCCAGCAAGTTTCGTTGTGACATTTATGCATTTCGGCAGCACACTCGCACTCTGACGCATTGGCACTTACCCAAGCATTGCCGGCAAGCCACAGCGCTCTGCTCCACTCGAAATGCCGTTTCGGATTTATGAAGTATCTTCATTCATTTTTGTCCCTTATCAAACGTAATTCGAGCTGTCAAATGCAAAACCTTAACGATAAGTCATCGAGCGCTCAACACTCGCAGCCAGACTTGAGAGCGCAGCAGCACACACACACACATACACTTGTGGCTTGTGTGTGTGCTGTGCGGTTGTGCGAGTTGCCAAAAGTGACAGCAAATTTATTCAAAGCTAGCACGCCGTACCGAGAGCAGCAATGCGACACCCATGGTCAGCCATCGTCACCAGCAACAACAACAACAATATTGTCATCATCAACGACAGCGCCAGCGCCAACGCCATCCGCTTCACTTGAAATGACAGCGAATGGAACTCAGCGGAAGTTTTTGGCATTTTTGCAAAATCCTTCTCACCTTGCAGTGCGTGCAGGGGTTCTGAAGCTTTCGAATATGCAAAAGATGTTTATTCTATAAAATTGATGTTGTGCCCCTTCGAAGTAATCCCAGCCGACTGTAACGCAGTTATGTCAGCGTTTGAAAACTGTTCTCAAAATATTTGTAGTACTCGATTTTCTTTTATGTCCATCATATCAGTTGTCTTCGATGTTTAGATTAGACCGCTTCGGCTTCCAAAATTCTTTTCGCGTACTGGTTTTTGTGATCAAATAGGAAAAAAATGCAGCTAAATTAGTTGCATTTGGTGATTGGAGACTGGTAGTCATACTCGTAGATCTATCGTTCTTGGGACTGGCCCACTCAATCTTAGGATGCTCTGCTTACATTCCAGTATGATTTATATATTCTTTAAATTCTAACTTCAAATTGTTTTAAATTTTAAAATTGCTTCAATTTCTGAGAAACCAAAAAAGTTATCCTTGATCACAGTTGAAACATCCTGACGACGACCACATGGCAACCTTCGTTTCTATTTCTTGTACGCTGCCAATTTTCACGCACATCATACGAGTAGGTGGACATTTGCGGTCGAATTCTGTTTTATGTTGTTGTTGTTATTTTTAGCTGCCACCCATTTATGAAACCAATAACTCGCTGTCACTTCATAAACCACTCAGTTCAGTTCAGCTCGGCTCGGCTACGCACACTTGACATTTACTCTGTGTTCTGTGTTCATCGGCATACTTCGCGTTTCATAGCCTCTCGATTGCTCACAACTGTCATTGAAGCATTTGCCGTGCGCAGTGCTACGGTCAAAGGTCAAGGTGACTCAAGTTGATTGCAACTCTGAGTGTTTTTGTCATCAATCCGCGTGCTTGAACTGCAACTATTTGTCGCTATTAACTCAACAATCTGCCGATTTACTAAAAGAATTTCCATAAATTTTGTTCAAATTGCGCCCAATCTGCTCATTGTCGCTAGTTAGCTTCACTTACATAATAAGAACACATTTTTAGTTTTCTACCCAAGTCCATCAAATGTTGATTGGGGGTTTGTGTTGGCAATGGATCGTGGAACATAATACTTAATTGTTTTGATTGCGAATTCGAAAGAACAAAGGCGAATGTCACTGCCACGAACGGCGCATCCTTAGCGACCGATTGCTGTCCAAGTCCATTGTGTTGGCGATGAGCACTTTTATCGGATTTCAGATGCAAATGAATGAATGAAAGCATTGCCGCAAGCAAATTTATTTAAATCAATTTCATGGAATGAAGAAATATTAGATATTGGATGGAAGTGATTATAAGTAAGAGATTTTTGGGAAAACATTTCAAGCTTAAAGAACGGAATATTTATTGATGTAGGGGGTTCAATTAATTAATTAATTTATTTATTTATGTAATTATTTATTGATTTATTTAATTATTTATTTATTTATTTATGTAATTATTTATTGATTTATTTAATTATTTAT
The DNA here is from genome assembly GCA_963668005.1 of Melieria crassipennis. Lineage (NCBI taxonomy): Eukaryota > Metazoa > Arthropoda > Insecta > Diptera > Ulidiidae > Melieria > Melieria crassipennis. The sequence goes on along the minus strand of OY764961.1, from coordinate 119,186,861 downwards.
TTATTTATTTATTTATTTATTTATTTATTTATTTATTTAATTATTTATTTATTTATTTATTTAATTATTTATTTATTTATTAATTTGTTTATTTATTTATTTGTTTATTTATTTATTTATTTATTTTTATATTTATGTATTCATTTATTTATTTAGTTATTTATTTATTTATTTCGTCATTTATCTATTTATTTATTTATTTATTTATTTATTTATTTATTTATTTATTTATTTATTTATTTATTTATTTATTTATTTATTTATTTATTTATTTATTTATTTATTTATTTATTTATTTATTTATTTATTTATTTATTTATTTATTTATTTATTTATTTATTTATTTAGTCATTTATTTATTTATTTATGTATTTATTTATTTATTTATTTATTTATTTATTTATTTATTTTCTTATTTATTTACTTATTTATTTATTTGTTAGTTATTTATTTGTTTATTTATTTATTTAGTTGTTTATTTATTTATTTATTTGTTTATTTACTTATTTCTTTATTTATTTACTTACTTAATTATTTATTTATTTATTCATTTATTTATTTATTTATTTATTTACTTATTTATTTATTTTATTATTTATATACTTATTTATATATATAAATTTATTTATTTATTTAATTATTTATTTATTTATTTGTTTATTTATTTGTTTATTTATTTATTTATGTATTTATCTATTTATTTACTGACACGAATGTGCTAATCAATGGACAAAACTATTCCTGGCGTCCGACAGAGGAGTATCCAACAAACTCCTTATGCTAAACCGCGAGGACCTTCGCATACTCATTGTGTAGCTAACGGGACATTGCTCACTCAGGAACCATCTCAAAAATATGAGAATATCCTCCACGGATGTGTGAGCTAGAACCAGAAACATCGCTCCATATTTTTTGTGAATGTCCTTTGCTCAATAGAAAGAGATTTCTCCAGTTGTCTACCGCCATCAACCATCTGGAAGTTACAACCTGAAAAAGTGGTGAAATTTAGGTAGTGCACTTTAGCGTATATAATAATAATGATAACCCGAATGTGCCGGATTTCCTTTTGCAGAATTTTTCGAAAAAATTCTGAGCGATTTAAAATAGAGTATAATTGAAAAATTACATTATTTGAGTGCACATGTTCAGAAATAAGTTTGTCCAAGTAATTTATTACTTATGAATACGTGTATCGTCTGAGGAAGTAAATTTGCTGTTATACTCACATGTCTTCAAAATGGACAAATGTGATCCAATAAATCCATTTTGGCACATTTTTTGCTAGCAGGTGATTTTAGGCCAAAACGCCCCAACTTGCTGATGAATACGAATTCATTTGAACAAATGAAGATTTTCTACAAAAAATGTCTTCAAAAGTGTTTTGCACAAAATGTCTTTCTTTTTCTCAGCATCAATGCTAATTCCGGACTAACACATCACTCTAAAAAATGAAAAGAATTGAATCGAGTTAGATAATCACTAAATTGTAGGTCCGCTTTTAGGTTGTCAACGTTGGGTTCTCACACAACATCGACATTGTGTATCAATTGTAAATTTTTCAAGGTTCCTAAATTTGAAACACTCTGCCCATCTTTTTCATAGACCAACCATACAAAATAGACCATGTCCTTAACCCTGCATTAGCCTTGTTTCCATGAAACATATTTGTATCAGCCAGCTCGAAAGATTTTAGTTGAATTCTACACCGAATTAAAGTTACAATAATTGTGTTTTTCCAAGCATAATTCTAGTCGATGTTTTTATAAAATCCTTCAAGACAAGGATTAGGTAACCCTGCTTAGATAAGGTACGTCTGCGAGACGTACGCCTTTTGAATTTTATGCTCTCTCTCTGTCTCTCTTAATCGTCAATTTTAATTGAATTCTTATTTTACTAAACAAACATTATTTTACTCCAAAAATGATTTAATGTTAACAGAAATTTATTAAATAAATGATCTCAATAAGAAAATTATCAATATTCCTTCTAACAACACTTTTAAAAGGATATAAACTAGCATACGTCTCTCAGGCGTATCGTTATCTTTTCAGTATAAAAAAATAACGTTATCTAACTAGGGTTAAAATAAGAAAAAATGAATGTTAAAGACTACAAACAGTTACATGTTTCATAACAATTGACTCGACTAACAGGCCACCTTACACTTTATTGTCGCAAGACTCCATTGAAAGCAATCAGATTTCTAGTTCATGTCACACTAATTACTGATTTCGATATTAGTCAGCAGTCAATGGGTTTTCTTTTACACGTTAATAAGGAAAAAGTTGGCAACCATTGTTCGCGCGCAATTAAGTTGAAAAAGGGTTGCAATAGCAAAGCAAACTGACACGCCACAATGTGTTGCAAACACGTGCATACATACAGATCTATTTGAAGTCTGGTAGACATATTGACGCACACATTAGCGCAACAGTTTGATTGGCGTAAAGCAGCAACAGGCACCAACACATGTACACGTGACATAGCCCCAAGAATGTGTGAGGCCGTGAAGTGTAGCAAAAGCAACACAAGTCTGCTGTTGGCAAGTGACAGGAAATGAATGACATGTGGTCAAACTATTCAATAACTTCATAAAAGCACAACCCTTTGTTGCTTTTACTACGGCTGGCGCCTTTGTTTGTTCGGTCGGCTAGTCACACCTTTGGCCGTGTTAGCGTGTTTACCTCGAAAGCCAGTTGACGTTAATGGGATAGCAAACATATCGCCGACAAGGTGTAACAGCCTGACATAAGCTGCACTAATAGATAAGCAAAATGAGTATGAGAAATATATATTTAGATTAATTTTTAATTTGTAATTTTTTTGTATTGAATACAACATGTTTGCTTTTGAATATTTGTAAATTAAATTAATTCAATAATGTAAAGAATTCATTGCAATTATGCGCCCTAACCAAATTCATAATTGGCAATACTAAAGTTGCAGCAAAAGTTATCAAGAAACGAAACGCGGTTTCGATGCCTCAACGGTCAGTGCGTTTTATGTTTAATTTTACTACGAAAACAGTAACAGAAATAACAGTAACAGAAAAAATTTCACAAAATCTATTAAAAAAAAAGACCTCAAAAACAGACGAAAACAATTTCCATGCGCATTGCTTACGTTAAATGTTTGTGCGTGTGTGTGTGTGTGTGTGCTCAGCTATCAACAACAATAATGTTATTAATAATAAATGGCGTTATGGCAGCCACCCACCGGCTTCTGACGCAATATTTATGAAATTTTTTTTATAAAATTTTCTTGCTTCTTGCAAGTGCAGCGCAATTTTCGTTGCCTTAATGTAATGAAATTTGTTTGAGCATTTTTGGCGCGCGTTGTTGTTGTTGCGTCTCGCTTCTTTCATTGTTCTTTTCACTTTCACTTTGCTGTTTGCTTGGCTGTCTCAGTAATTTTGCGGCCGCCGCTTGTGCCGCTCCGACGTTTATCTTTTGCTCTGCAAGTCGTGTTTGAAATTTTCTTTCAGATTTTCTTCACTGCAATGTTTACTTAGCTTTATGATTAGCAGCAAATGGCACAAGTCTACCAGCAATTTTTTTATTTGCCCGCTTTTCATTGGTTCCGTTAGTGGCCAAATGCGCACGTTCGGCGCCATTTATTTTATTTGTTTTTTAGGCAGGAATCTAATTATATAATGGTAGAGCATAACGGTATTTATAAAACGTAAAGCTGTAAAATTAAACAAACACTAAAAGTGGAACTTGAAAACATATAAAAAATGATTTTCAACATGGCGAACTTAATTTCAAAATAAATGAATTCGAGCACATTTAAGTTAAGACAAATTTCAAAATATTTTTTGATAAAATTATATTATATTTGAAAAGTAGTATGTACTTTGAAAATTATAAATTAATTTTTTGCAATTAAATTTAACAAAAGCTTAACAAAGTATTTCATTTTAAAAAACTATTTAGATTAGATTATTTTATTTTTGGAATATTTATTTAGAATATCCTTTTTTTAATTCAAACGAAACATACGCAAAGAATTTTTCAATTTCGCTTACTTAAACTCAAACTCACAACCATTAACCTCTGTGCTCACATTTACAAACTTATCTTATCAAATATTTATTTTTACAGTTAGTCCATTTGCCACCTGCACTGCCACCTTTTACTGTTGGCTTGACACGGTCGGTGCCAAATTGCGGCACAAGTGCCAAAAAAAATTAATTTTCCAAGAACAGTGCTTTTTGTGGCCAAATCGACCAACTAAGCGACACCGAAAGCAGATTCTTTAACAGGCGCCAAGGAAGAGAAAGCAATTTAAGTAACAATTCAGCCGCCGTTGCCAGACTTTGGTCAATGCGGTTGACATTTCAACTTTGCTCTTTGTGCGCTCAGTGCTTGTGTGGCAGCTGCTGCTTCTTAATAAACGTCGATTTAATGAGGAAATAATTTGTTGATGGCGAAAGTAACTGAACACGATGCGGCTTTTGTACATGAAATATTCATTTTTTTACTGCTTTTATATTTATATTACTTTAAATTTTTATTTTAATTTAAGAAACGCTTTACAATTATTTGCACTTAATGCCTGATCGGCTTGGAAGCAGAACGCAAATTGCACACAGCAACCAAAAAAAATTAATCAATTTTTTTTTTTTTAATATGTATGAAGAAAAAACGGCGGCGAATATGGGTCAGGCAAATATGAAACAAAAGCCGCAATTAAGACGAACGAAAAATCGGTCAGCAAAAAGTTTACACTGCAGGCGCTGTGGTCGCACACACACACACACACATACACAGCACTCTCGCCTCCTCCTAGCCGCGTTTACCGTAATTTTGTAGCAGCTGCACTGCGCCGGAAAATTGCAGCGTGCAACATTCGCAGCCGCTGAGCGCAGCGGACCAGCAGACTGTGCCCGTTCCCAGCCGCCCGCGTGGCTTACATTATTTATTAAGGCCCGAAATTGAAGTTTCATGTTTCTCATATCTGGCAGCACCGTCAAATTTAAATGGTTGCAGTTTGTGAGGCAACTTTTTGGCCAACAGTGTGGAGGAATTTCGGCACACCTTGGGCTCGCCAAAAGTCTGTAGATGCCTAAATGAATATTTGCAATGCCTGATTTCGAATTCGAAAATTTAAATTATTTTCTGATCCCATTTCCTGGCGCGTCCTGCAAAACTGCTATCGCCACTATTTGCTGCCCACTTGTTCCGATTACGTAGGCAACACTGGCGCAACTGTTTGGCCAGCGGCTGATGACGAAGCCACATTTTTTCGCTTCGCGTTGCAGTCAACAACAAATGCTGCTGTTGCAGTCGTTGTTGTTGCTGTTACAGCTTTTACTTTTGTTGTGCTTGTTGTAACTGCTGCCGGTGTTGTTGCTGCCGGAGTTGTTGGTGTTGGTAGTGGTGGCGCTGCCGCTGTTAATAAACTCCAACTCAAATTGCCATTCGCTCGACCACAATTCGCAGTTGATTTTAATTTATTTTATTTTATTTCATTTCACTTTATTCACTATTTTCATTCGCAACTTTTTAATTAAACATTAACAATTTACCGAGAACTGTTCTCGCGCGCCGCACGCGACGTCTGCGCATGAGCTGCGCGCATAAGTGTGTCTGTGTGCATGTGTGCGTGCGTTGTTCGCATTTCGCTTGTGTAATGTGTAAATTTGATCTGCTTTCGCGCGCTGTTACAGCGTTACGCTTTGTGTATTTGCGCTGCTGCCTTTCGGCCGGACTGGCGCCTTTTTCTTGCTGGCTGACTGGCTGGCTGTCTGCCGGCACTGTGCCGCCGCCAGCACAAACGTAAACGAAATTTATTGAAACGAAAGAACCGCAAAGTGTTTGCCGTTCGGTATGCACCAAAAAATGCAAAGGAATGTATTGATGCCCAAAATATGCAGGAAAAAATGTGTTCGAACCAGGGAAATATTGCAAAAAACTGCAAGTGCAGCTGCACTCGTTAATTGGTTCACTTTTGCCAATTTGGACAATGTTACAGGGCAATTTTACTGAACCAATTTACTTTGATACTTAGCAAATTGACTCAAACTTGTACAATACAGTACTTTTCGTTTATAACGAACCCGTTTAAAACGATTTTCCGCCTAAAACGAACCAGTTTCAAAAGTACGCGCTGTATGTTTTCGCTTATTACGGACCCCTTTTAAAGCGAACTTTCGGTTAAACCGAACCATTTTGCCCAGTCCCTCCAAGTTCGCTTTAAGCGAAAAGTACTGTATATATATTGTGGAAAATTATTCGATATTGTGGACAATATCGTGGATTTTCGATATTGTGGACAAAACTATGATGTGAGGTTTGATGAAAAAAAAGCATCCACCAAGACAGTTGGAAGGTAAACATGCATTTAATGTCATCACATTGATTTCAACGTACAGAAAATGGCTAAGGAATTCAACAAATTGACTCATATGTATGGAAACAGAATATCTCGAAAATTACTTAACCAACGTTAATGATACCTTCACAGTTTTCAACGAAAAACAAAATCAAATCATTTAATCCTCTACTGCCCCAATTTTTTTTTTCTTTAATTTGCTTCTGTGTGGGCGTGAAACTTATATAAATTTACGTGCCTTAAGGCCGTACTGGGCACATAAGCTAAAAAATTTAACTGATGAACAGTTTCATGTTTTATTGATTACACTACTAGATACGAAAAATGCTCCTAAAAATAAAAGTGTTTTCTAGACTAACTTTGGGCCGCTGAACACGAAACTGAAAATCAAAAAATTTTTTTTTTAAAAGCGTTTTCGAAAAATCTTCGAAAAAACATTTGTTTCCCTATTGTTTCAGTTATGAGCACATATCTAGTAAACGAATCATCCTACTAACACAAGCTGTCCGGCGGTCAGAAGATAATACCTTAACCTTTCCAGCAATATATAGATTGCCCAAATTAGATGAGATTTGGGGAAGTTACTCACGGTGAAAGTTTTAAAAAGTGAATTTTTCGACCATTTTCAATATCATAAATTTTTTAATGATTTTTTTATGGATAAAAACAAATTATCTGCACTAATTTTAAAATCCAAGATGAAAGATATATTATTTGAGCAAATATGAAGCCTAACATCAATAGAATCGAAAGAAAAATGACAAAGTTATGAAGCAGTGAGTGAACACCAACTTTACATTTATTACACCGTGCAACAAAAAAAAAAACATTTTTGCCGAGACCCATCCAAATGTTGATATAGACGTGAAACTAGAGGTAATTTATAATATCCTGGCGTAGTCAGTTTTTCATTTTCTGACCCAAAGTCATTTTTAGAGGACTTTAAAATTTTAAGGACATACATATTTCAAATATTTTTTTAAATATTTGCCGTTGTGCAATGATGAAGATGTGGGTATCAAATGAAAGAGGAAAAATGTCTCCTTTTAACTAAATTTTCTATTTTGAACTTTGAATCTAACATAGCTAACACTTCATTAACGGTTTCTTCATCAGTTTCTTCATAATTTTCTTCATCAGTTTCTTCGAAAACATTGAAATCCAAGTTTTCTAAATCTTCCTGTACTTCTTTGTCCCATAAAACCGACAATTTTTTTTTAAATGCCGTTTGATATCTATAAAACGGAAACCACATACAAGTGTACCTTAGTGACCAAATGCATTAAATCGTTGCGCTTTGGTGCCTGATGCTGCCTAAAGGCAGTCTGCTTTCCCAAGCCGAAAAAGTTACTGTTAATCCTTTTTTTCACTATAAAACACTTGAAATCAATAAATTACCTTACAAGGTACTCACTCATAATTTTCTTGTTTTAATCTTTTAACGAAAAGTATTTTTAATAATTTTTTCTTTTCTTTACTTTTCACGAAATAATTATTTCTACTAATTTCCACAAAGTTCAAATTTCAACTGATAATATTAAGTCATGAATTTATGATTTACAAAAATATGTGTCGCATCCTAAACAACTTCTTGCAGTATGTGTGAGACAAATATTTGAAAGCGAAATGATTATGAATTTTCTTCATTTTTATTTTTTACATTTATTGGAAGAAATTGTAAATTTATTGCGTCTTACTCTGCATTTACGGAAAATCCAATATGTATAAATTTCAGGAATATTCATACCATACTAATTTGAATGTAATGTTTATATCTATACATACTTACACAAACAGATAGTTAGATATGCTCTTTATTTGCAGATTTGGGGAACAGTTGAGGATTTTTAGGAAAAATATTCTAATTTAAAATCCGGTTTTAAGTAAAGGATGTCTGAGAAAGAAATGTCTGCTATATTTATATTTTATATTATATATATATTTATATTTTATATTATATATTAGTCGAAGTCGACATTTTATGAAAATTTCAGCTAATTTTAATTTCAACTAATCGAACACCATCAAAATAAAACACACCATCCACCTTGAGACCGCAAAACACTTGGAAGACTGGGCGCCGTTGGGCCTCTGCGATCACAGCATTGTTGACCCAATCGTATTCACAGCATTCACAACATTCACAGCATCTGTACTGATGTCGTTGGCGTCTTTGTACATTTTCCTGTCTTGTGCATCGTTTCCGCACCGATCATAAAGCGGATTTCATGTTTCTGTTGATGCATTTTTCTTTGCACGCAGCTGCGGCCATTGTCATCTCATATTTTAAAAAAAAAAATTTTGCATTTGTAAGCACCATTGCTGCTTCCATTTGCAAGATGCAACGCACAATGTGCGTTTCTTTCCACTTTCACGTCGGCATAAAAGAATTTCAAACTGCATAAACATAAAATCGTTTCCATATGCGTGAGAGCAAAATTGTGTGTGCTGCCACATCAGCTGTCATCATTCCCAGGCGCAGTCGAGCTTCAGCTGGCACGCCTGTGGGTATGCAACAAACGTGCAATTGAATCATACAAAAAATGCTTACAACTACAACGCCAGCACAGAACACGCCACACTCGCAGCCTGCACGAAATCAATGCACCAATGCTTTGGTTTTTTTTTTTTTGGTAGCTCGCACTGTCCTCCGGCGGCACACAATTTTTCACCTGCTCACATTTATTGATCATTTCGTTGCGCAAAATGCGACACGGACGAAGCAAAGAGCCATCACGCTTGCGAAATCCTTTTCGTGTTGCAACTTTTTGCTTCATTCCCCAGCACAGCGGCACTGCTCAGCAATTGTTCGGTGTCATCGGGCATTATCGGCGCCAGTGCAGGCTCAGTGCAATGAATACAATTAAACGCTGTGCAGGTTCTTCTTTTTTGAGTAGGTACCGAAATAAAAATAAAATGACAAATAAATATATGAAAAAATCTACACGAAAAGCAGCAGCGCCAACACCTGCCAATCCAGGAAGCCACAACAACACGAACGCGTTGTCAACTATTTTTTTCAACTATTCAATTTATTTTACCGCATGCGGCTGTCGTGCTTTTCCACTGTACTCGTAGTTGCTTTTCGATTGGAGCTGCTTGTGTGCCGTCGATAGCGTCGCCGGGCGAGTGGTTGCTGTGCGATGCGTGTAAGAAATGCAGAAGACTGGCGAGTTTGTATTTCAACAGCAAAAAGGAATTTGCATTCGATATTTTTGCGCCTTTATTATGCAAACATGTTGGTGTTGTTGTTGTGGTTGTCGTTGTTGTTGTTGTTGTCGTTGTCATTATTTGCTTTAAACGGAAATGCAAAAAAAAATTCTTGCCGAGCGGAAATGGCATATAAAAAACGAACGCACAACAAGCAGGAACTGCGAAAAACGCGCACACACATACACATGCACTAAAATCGTGCATATTTATGTGTTCATGCATGCATATGCAAATATGAAAATATATGAAAATATTTTTGTATAGATTTGAGTGAATTAATAGTTTACTTTATTATATTAAAAAGTTCTTGTGCGCAACAATGAATTGGCTCACATTTGCTACAATTTGCTAAAATACAATAAATTCTCTGTTGTGTGTTTGCATTGATACATAATATAGCACATACACACATATATATATATATATATATACTTATATACCCGTATAAATGCAAATTAATGCTCTGCAACATGCTAAAGAATTCTTCAATTTGTTGGAGATTTTTTGGCAATTTAAAGGTAATTCCAAATAATCACCATCCTTATCTTTGAACCAAAAACGTGGTGTTACCTTATTTGGTAGTAGGTGCGAAGGTAGGAGTGGCTGCCCTAAGGCGGAGTCCACTTAGGCCATAAAGGCCCATTGTGACATCACAATCAATCGAACTCAAAACAACTCACTCATTGAACCAATTTGAGCTCCTCATGAAGTTTAGTAGACAATGAATGGTCCTATCAGCTAGATTCCCTTGATTGTCGAAGAAGATGTTGAGTTTTCCTTTTTCTAGATAATGTGGCACAAGTACCTAGAAGGTGAACTGCCTTTTTCATAGAGAATGGTTCTCATCTGATCTGTTTTTAGTGATAGAAATTCTCTAGAACAACTTTTTAAAAAAATCACAGAAAAGTTCGTGGTAGAGATATCTCAAAATCATTGATAGGGATGGTTTGGGTAAAGATGGAACTACCTTAGTCTAGTGGAGGTCACCCTAAAATTCCGCCATCTAGCTAGAGTTACCAGACTCCAAAAATCGTGAATTTTCCGTAGGTGGAAAATGTGGCGAAACGTAGTGGCCTTAGAACTTCACAAAAATCTGCCTCCTAACTCACCTGTAAAAAAAAAAACTTTTGTTCACGTGTTAAGCTGATCACTTCAAAAAGTATGGGAAAAAACTACCATTGCTGCCTAATGGGTACAAAATACCCAATGAATATCTCAACAACGTGTAGAGATAGAAGGCTGAAATTTTGAAGGCTGATCATTTTGGGTTAATTCCAGGTCGTGTATGAAATTTTATCAAAATCGTATGGGCGGAACTGGTACTCGGTAGCAATGGGTTAAAAGAGGGAAACCGAGTATAATCATGTCTTGAGGTATCTGCTCAGTTCCCTAGAATGTTCCAATGTCTCGGAATCCAGCATAGATAAATATGTAGTTGCCTGGCAGTCTCGTTGAGAGATTTTCTGTAGCTTAACCCTCTAACTGTTTAATTTTGTTTCGAAAAACTTTTTCTGCCTGCTTAATTATTTTCCAGCGAAGACGAGTATACTCGACATAAACAGAGTAAAATGTTTCTGCCCGTAAATGTATGCAATTATGACTAAAAATCAAACGTTGCGTGTTGGTTTTTTAGAAAATATATATATTTATTCGTTATTAAGATTTTCAATTTGAATCCATTATAAAAAAAACGAACGAATATTTTTGACAATTCCTGTTTTATTACAAAGCTTGGACTTTGTTATTTAAGAATGAAAACCGATGTCGTTCATATGACTGCCACGACTGGCCCTACAGTACGCCATTCGGTCAACCCAATTTTCAAATACTTTTTCGATTGTTCCGAGTAGAATTTCCCGGAATTTTTTTTGGAAGTAAGTTCTCAACATTTCCCAATTTTGTTCAAGCGTATAGCATCCCATTTCGTAAATGTCAAACTTTTAACTAAATTACGAACACAAATTAAATAACATTTGGACTATCATTCTCAAAATAAAGCGTAGTTCAAATTGAAAATCTTATGTGGACCACCCTATAGAAATGAAAACAAAAGCAATAAAAGACCAAATGAATTTCAAGAAATCTAAAATACAAAACTAAAAATTTAAATTAAGGGCAATGATAGTTTTTAGCTATTATAACGCACAATCAACTAAGAAACGCATACGAAATACGTTTTTATTTGCAAAAACCAGTTTTGTAATCGTACTTCCCCAGAATTTGTTATGTTAGCTTAAGACAAGCTATTGTGTATTAAAATAAATAGGGTTGCCAGACTAACGAATATTCTAAAATGTACATTTTTTATAAGATCTTTATTTGCCCTTTCTCAGAGAAAATAAATTACAGTTGATTCGTTGAATATTAATACGAATGCGATTTTTTTTTTCTTCACGACGAGTATACTCGACATTATGCGAAAATTTTTCGTTTCGCTCTGTCGAGTATACTCGACATAAACAGTTAAACAGTCGTTGATGTTATTAAAACTTTGTCCAGAGCCCTAAGAGCAAATTGACTGTCCGATAGTATAAGGATATCTTGTGACAATATCCCGCTTACCCTAAACCAAGCTTAAGGTAAGCGAGTTTTTCTTTGACCTCTGTTTAAAGAAACGCTACAGTGATCTGACAATCTAGTAAAAGAAATAAAATTTATGAAAACTTTGTTTTTTTCTGCCAATTCTGAACGGGCTGTCCGAAGCTTTTCCATAAGTTTCACTCTGACAAGGTTATTATTCCCCGCTGAAAAACCATACAAAAAATTTTTGTTTCCAAAATGTGATGGTAACTAAGACCGAAATTCAAACCCGCCGCAAGCCCCGATTCAGACTCGCGAAGTTCGACGCACTAACCAACTGAGCCACAGCTGTCGTCGTGCATTCTAAAATGTCTTCAAAAGCTATAGTTACAAAATTTGATTAACTACTTCTGCTCAAACTGCTTTAATAAGAAATATTTTGTTTAAATTTAGCAGCTTATAATTTAGTTGTGTCCTTTAAGAAATGCAGTACTCGATTAGCAGAATTGTCTTGTAATTTGTTGCACTGTGAAGTTTCAAAAACAACTTTTAACATGATTTTTGTATTGTAAAGCAAGTGCCCATTTTTTACCAATTTTGAAATGTGTCTAGTTATAAAATTGTGATTTGTTTGTCACGAGTTATGAATCAATAACCAATCAATATGAAAATCTTCAGTTTTCATGAGAAAATCCGTACAAATTACATTCATCAAGTCCTTTTTTTAATCACTTTACTTTACTTGACAGCTTTTGTATGGTTTCAATATAAAATATCGATTTACCATACAAAGAAGAAATATAATTTTTTTATTATTTTTAATTCTAAATTAAAAGAAATCTATCCAATCGAGTGGCGCACATAGGATTTTATTTGGGGGAGATTCTGTACAAAACTTTTGAGTCCAATACCATTTTAAATCACATTTGTGACCAACAATTTTTATAATAAGCATTTTTATATTTTAGGGGATTCTAAACCCAAAAACCCCTTGGGTGCGCCACTGATTCAATCTATACTTCATATATTCTGACAATTTTGCACACTAAATACAAAAGAGTCAACACTTTCAACGCAAAATTTTTCTAAAATACATTTTTTTCAATAAGTCCATTCACAGTAGACATCTCTAACTACTTCAAAAGCTCCATTCTCAACACTAACTGTATTCTTTAATTGAAAAAAAAAAATGTTTTATATTTTTTTGTTGATTGCGTTGCTTCTGCAGGATCATCCGCTTGCTTGCCTCCCCTGAAAATTTGTAACTTTTGAGTTTTGACTCTTTTGTATTTAGTGTGCGATTTGTCCAGGACATCCTAGGAATGAATGGGGATCCGGTTCTCAAACAATGCAAGTCTCAGAAAATCAGGACGTATGCGAATACTTACCGCAAATCTTTTACTTCCTCCTTCTAAACTTAATACTTACTTCCAGGGCGCAAAACGATACCATGACTTCCTAGGAATTCAAATTAAACTGTCCTTACTACACAAAAAAAAAGTAAATTATGCATTTGAGGGTTCATGGTTGTGGCGTATTTCCCCACTCTAATCGCTAATCCTTTGGCTTTCGCACTACATAAAACTACAACATGAAACTATAGCAGACCTGACCAGCAGTATAGTTCAGGTTTTTGGGGAAAAATGCACCCAGCTGTTGAGCAACGCAATGAATGCAAATATTTTGCTACCGGCACTTTGTCCATTGATGACAAATGTTTCGACGAGGCGCTCATACCGATGCACAATGACGAGAATAATTGTCTTGGCGTCGCGCACTTGTCCGCTGAAAGGATCCATCGCTTACCCGCAGGACTGAAGCGCCACTCAACTGCACGACCGCCAATTGTTGTGGCGAGTGTTGCACATTTCTGCTGGCATACTTTGCCGCGCGACAAACGCAAAGCATTCGCGTCGTTCGAATGTCTGCTCCATTCTTTATTTGCTTGCTTGGCTGTTTGTTTGTCGAGTTGAGTTTCATTTAATTTTACTGCATTATTCCACGCCATAATGTGCGCTATGCAAATTTCGCCTGCATTATGCAATATCCGATCTGGCGTAGATACCGCGCACCCCGCGCACAGCGGTTCACTGCCTGAGCGAGTCGGCCGTTTGGCCGCTGCGGAAAAAGTCGGAATCGAGCGTATGTACGTAAACATAAAATTATGCAAATATTTGTGGAATTTGTTATTAAAATGTTGCCCGCTTGCAGCGCACTCTGCGCAGAACAGAATGCGCTGCGCGAGGGGCGTAGAAATCGGGCGAGAATGCGAAATTTATCTGCAGATAAATGCATGTGTGTGTGTGTGTGTGTGTGTGTGTGGGTGTGTCTGTTGCTGGTGTTGCACTGGCAGTGGCTGAAAAATTGCACACAAATTCGCCTTTGCCAGCGTAGCATTAATTTATCGCTGACCGAGTGGGGGAGCGTAGGTTGAGGGGCGTGTTGCCGGTATTGCTTTGAAAGTGGGGCAAAGTATGCAAGCAAGCAAGTTGGCAATTGCTCAAAGGTTATGCTGGCAATGAAGTGTTTGTTGCAGGCGGCAGTGCAACGGAGTGAAGGGCAACTTGGCCATAACGACGATGATGATGTTGCTAATGCCGCTTTTATTGTTGTTGTTATTGCTCTCTAGTTACCATTGACACGCTTGTATGCAAATTTGGTGCCGCACAATTATTTCCTTCCGTTCGGAATTCGCGTCAGCTTTACGCTCGATTGCCGCATTCCACTTTTGTCGCTCTGCGCTGTTGTTGGTTTTACCACTTTAAGACGAAACTCTGTCAAATGCTGTGCGACGGATTTTCTGCTTCATGCTGCTTCGCACTTTGGCAAATATTTACCAAACCCTGCATAATAACAAGCTGCGCTTCCGTTGTTGCCGGAACAGCAACAACAATAAAATATCGAAGAGTAAACAACAACAACAACAATGCCAAAAGCGAAAAATCGTGAGAATTGCTGCCGCCAGTACTTCCGCTAAATTATACAACCGTTCGCCATCGCCAACACATCAAATGGAAGCGCATAAAATACGAAGAGAAAATACTGCGCATTAAGGCACACACACACACACACACAGTCGACGAGTATAACGCGCGAAATAGAGACACATATGCGATACACAAATGAAGCGAAAAATCCTGCGTCAGTGGAAGGATGCGTATTTTTTGAAGAATGAGAATTTCAACGAAAAGAAAGTTTGCTAACCGAGGAGTGTCGCAACAAATGCAAATATAACAGAAAAATTCTGGCAAAAAAAATGGTCTTTCAAAAAACTAAAAAAATAAAAACTCAATAGCTCAGTGGTTAGTGCACAGGACAGAGAGTTATGCGTTCGATTCATAGCACGGCGCACATCAAAAATACAACCAATCTTTATGCAGCTATCATTGCTGCAAAATAAAGCTTATAAAAAGCTCACAAACTGTGCACGGAGTCGCCACAAGCCTGAAACTAATAGATCCATTCATTCGAAGTTCCATACGTAAAAGAAAATTCGATCGTAATCCGTCATATGTGAATAGTATAGTAAATAGATACACACACATAGGTTCTTAATGTTGCTCGAATCCGAGGCATCTTAGAATTTTGTGCTAAAAATTGCAATAACGCCGCACAGTGGCGCGAGTGTGGCCAAAAATGGTAAAAATCAATATTACAAGATGACTAAAATCAATATGACAATCGACAGAACTTAACTAAGAAAAATCCGTTATCCGATCTTCAATATTCTACTCCGTTCCATTTTTATGTAGCTTCAAAGTTGATGTTAAAAAATACGCATTCGTTCCAAGTTTGTGGGTAATTCTTTGTGCTGAATGAAAAATCAAATAAAAATATAATTTATGTACAAATATAGCCATATTATATATTAAATAAAACTTTGGAATTTTTCCTGTATGGCAGTACTATTTTTAGATTTGTGCTTTGAAATAACTATGAAATCCCGTTACATTGAAAAATTACGTTTTTCGGTTTGCTTCTAACAAAGAACCAACAGTTTGGTGGAAAAAAGTTTAAAAAACGTCAAAAAGCACTTTTTTAGTGCAACCCTAAATTAAAAGTATGTAAAAAAAGTATGTATTAACATAATCCGTAGTAATTTTTTGTCTCTAAGTGCCTATTTGGTTGTTATTCGCATTTTTCTAGTAACACCTCCACTAAAAATACGTGATTTCTTCGAAGTGTGGCGTAAAGCTGATTCCAGAAAACGGTCAATAAAACTTGATTTTCTTATAAATTTATTTAAAGATAAGACGGGCGTTGATGTTAATTATGAACAAAAGCAAAGTTTGCGTCCCCACCTAAACATTTACTTTTTGCAGTGGCACCTACAGTAAAAAATTGTGATTTTTTCGAAGTATGGCTTCCGACGTTCAATGAAAGTAGCGGCAAAGCAGCTACTGAAATGATGAGCTGTATAAAGGACAAGGTTGGCACATTGTTCGTATCATCAAAAGTAGGCAGAATGCCACGCCCACTTTAAAAATCTAAACATTTATACCAAAATATGGTATCACAAGCTGAAAAAATTAAACATGAATTCATAAAGCAAAAGTTTTGGTCAGTTTATATATATGCTCCAGCTGCCACGCCCACTTTAAGGTTTTAGAAAGATTACCAATTAAAATTACACCGTGGAACGAGTATCGCAACAGCCTTCTAAAAATGCGGTTTTAGTTGTAGTAAAATACGAATATTTTTGAAAGTGGGCATGGCAGACCGCCCATTAGTGTGAGCTTTTATGTCATTATTTTAAGCTCAAATACAAATTTTCATAATTCTGTCACTAATATTAAGAAAGTTATTTCAATATTACAGTTCCGTTCGTATGGGAGGTGGGCGTGGCAGTGGTCCAATATTAATGATTTTTTGTAAATTTCTTAATTTCTTCCACGAAAACAATCACACCAAGTTTCATCGAAATAGGACAACGCTAAGTATTTTTGGCCACGGCTTATATGGGATCGCGACACTGTGCGCCGTGCGACAAGAAATTTTACACACGAAAAAATCGATATACTTGCGAAACTAGGGCCCAAATTTAGTAAAACTGCGTTTTTAGATTTTCTCTCTGAAGTCAGGATTTTTTTTAAAAGGACTTTGAAATTTGAAGGACATGTTTATTTCAAAAAATTATTTTAAAAATTGAGCACATTGTAGAAAAACAATATGGGTATCAAATGAAAGAGAAAAATCCTTAGAATCTTAGAAAATTTTATGTTTTGGTGCAAATGGACGAAGAGGTATTGGAAATTTCCTTTTAAAACTTTATCCTTGAATATCCTTGCAAATTTCCAATCGTTTTTTTTTAAAAAAGAAATATATCTTAAGGACTAATATGTACACTATCACATCCTTGAATTTCGTCCTTCTAACTTTATTAATTTTGGATATAAAAAATTTAATACCTCTTCGTCCTTTTGCACCAAAACATTCAATTTTCTAAGATTCCAAGGATTTTTCTCTTTCATTTGATACCTATATTGATTTTCTACAATGTGCTCAATTTTTAAAATAATTTTTGGAAATAAACATGTCCTTGAAATTTCAAAGTACTAAAGTAAAAAAAATCCTGACGTCAGAGAGAAAAACTAAAAACACATTTTTATTACATTTGGGCCCTACTTTCGCGAGTACAAAGATTTTTTCGTGTGTTTTGAAAGTTTTTGATTTTTGTCGCACGGTGTAATATGGACGGTGATTAGCTCAAGTGATCTATGTATGTGTTTAGGTCCTACCTTCTACTTCTTCTACTTTAGGAATCACAAACCTTTATAGTTTTTCAATTACAATTCTCTAGACTCTTAGCTTCTTCATCGGATTTATTGGCTTTTCGGTAACTTTGCACCAATTCTTGAATATTTTTTACTCTATTTTTCCCGTTAAGAAAGTGTTTAGAGCTTTCAATTATGATTCGATATCCTAAGAATCGTACAAAATCACTAATCAGGTCACTAGTCTTTTCTAACCTTTTCTCTTTTCGAAATTTGAGTCACCAGAAGTTTGCCACGCCCCTTGTCTAACGTCCATTAAATTTTACCAAGTAGAATGACACATTTATGGAACGACGGTGTACAAAATTTCAATGCTGTCCAACACGCTGTCAAAGGGCACGTCTAAGTTGTAAGTTTGTGGCAAATGCCGTTGCTGTGTGACCTGTAGTTCCAAAGTTATTCAAAGCATTTGGGTCGCTTGAAAAGTGTCACGGCCCTTGTTCAACCCTTATGAAAAATAACCAGTGAAACGACACACCTAAACGGCGGCCCTGTACCAATGCAGGTCAATGGCCAAGGTCAATATTCCATATTAAAAATTTAGGTTGTATGGGAGGAGCCACGCCCACCTACCGGGTGGTATTTGCACCATGTGGCTCACCGAGATTTAGTTAAAACTAATATTCCGTGAAAGATTCAGCTCAATTGGCCGTCTAGTTTTTGAGTTTAAGTGTCATGTGACCAACAAACAAACATACATTTATTTTTATATACATAGACAGATACGCGTTTGACATGATATTTGAAATTTTTCATATTGTAACGATGAGACACTCTGTGCTGTGCTATGCATGAATGCGAGCATACTTTTAGGCATGCACTTTGAAGTACGGCCGGCATGCTATAATGCCGATATGGCAGGGATGGTTCGCGATAAACCAAACAAGTATAAAAGGCAGCAGTGTGCAGCGCAGGGGGTCGAGTCTGTGTTGAGCAAGCAAAGGGGAAACATGCAATAGTAGTAGTGTAAAGTTGTAAATAAAGTGATAGTTGATTTTTGACTGCGTTTGCGCTGAAGAAATGAAGTTGTTTTATTTTCAAGCACAAACCAAAACGAACTTAGAGAAGTCATTTTCGTAACAATATGCTAAAATAATTGCAATTGGGAATTGTTTCTTATAAAAGCCATGCCTTCGTTTCTCTAACAAAGTGTCTTCTGTCTCTATTTTTTCTATTGTTTTTTATACTATTACAATCACTTTCCGTTTTTACTTGTTTCTCTATTTTCAGCGATTACAACTCAGTGTACTTATAGATCATTTAGAAAGACGTCTCCATTCAATTGCTGTCGTCAGCAAAGACGGCGCATCATCAGCAACAATGCCAGAGCAGCAGTTGGGCAGTGGGCCACAATTTCAGTCTCAGCGGCCGCACTGCGCTGTAATAAGCATACAAAGTACTGCCACACACAAACACACACATACACATTTTAGGACAGGCAATCATCCAATCACACGCCTCAAATGACGAACCAAAGCCTCCATTTTTCCCTTCAACATTGCATTCTTCTAAACTGTTCGTCTCGTCGCTTCGCTATTTGTCTGTTTGAGCGGCTGATGTCAACGTTCTGCGGTTGCGCAGTCCCTCACAATTGTCATTTGTTTGCATATTTTTCTTGCTTTCTTTCTTTTTTCCATTCACTTTTCCGTTTAAATTTTTGTTGCTGAAAATGTTAAAATTTCCTACTTTTAAATCTGTCTTCAGTTGTTTTTTGTAGAAAATATTTTGTGAATTTCGAATGTTTTGCTCCTTGCGTTCGACCAACACTCCATGTCGGTTGCACTGCTTGGTCGCTGCTTGTGCCGTTTTCACAACTCCTGTCACTGTTTGCGCTCGATGCTGTTCCCAATTCGTCGTCGTCGGTAATGTCGTCACCGCCATTGACTCCTTGTGCGCCATGGCTTACTTACGATTTATTTTTATCTCTGAATTTACTATCCAGCCACGAATTTCAGCTATTTTGGCGGATTTCTTTTGCTTCATTTTTTGTGCCGACCAGTTCCGCACACACCGCCGACACCAATTCACATTGATTACAACACTTGCTGCCAGCCAGTCAGCGTCACTGCCGCTCCCTGATCTATACTGCAGGCAGTGTTGTTGTGGTGTTGGTTCAATTTTTTCGAGTACCCGAAATTCACTTTTATATCCAATGTTTCGTTTGCTTAGCTTTCGCTGCAATCGTAGAACGTAGAGAGACAAATACAACAAAGTGCACGAAGTGTAGGGGTCCGCTTACAAACCAATTTCAGCGATTTATCACACACGCACACCAGCAAACACACTCCAACCACACACACACAGATACAGATACACGCACACATACAACGTAGTTGAATTGAATTTTAATTTTCTCACGCTCACACTTTGCTCGAATTTTCTTTTGCTTGCTTCTTGCTGGCTATTTAGTCGGGACATTTTTTTGTTGTTGTGTTTTTTGGCGTCTTTCGTTTTATTTGCAATTTTAGTCAATTTAATTTCGAGCAACAAAAAGCACATTTGCTTTGAACATTTTTGCTTTGACTGCATTCTAAACTACCAGAAAGTAATATCTAATTTAATTAGCAACTTTCTGTCTCTCCATTCAGCTATGAACAACAACGACAACTCTAGTAAATGGCCATACGGGCATCTTCACGTCCACACTCGAGGCATCGGACAAAGATTTCAACTTTCATTAGAAAATGTTAGAATTAATGGCATAAGGCGAGAGGCATGCAATGCCGGCACAGAGCTGCTGAGTTAGTGCAATCGATATGCCACTGAACAAAAACAAAAATGCAAGCATTCTGCCGAAACGTGATTTCGTATTTGGGCGCCGCACGTACCAGACGCCGGCCCGAGATGTATCAGTTGCAACTGAGGCAAGTGAGGCCAACAAATGCCACTAACCAGCAACAGTGGCCGCAGCTAAGGTGGCTAAAGGCTGCAACAGTATCGGGCATCACGGCAACTATGTACATACATATGTATGTATGTCTCCAGCGTGAGCGGTCACGAAACATGGCAGGGAGCAAGCAACAAAGTAAGCCAAAAACAACTATTGAAAGTATCATATATTGGAAAATTGAAAAGCACACACACAAATAAACATAGTTAGTGGTACACAAATAGACAGATTGTTACCGACATGGACACATACGAGTACTCACAGCTCACGGTACGAATAAAAAAAAAAACATGGACTGTCACAGTAAAAAAGTAGCAAAAAATATAAAGAAAATGGTGCAATCTATCTTTACAAATATTTAAAATTATACGTACTAACCTTATGAGAGCTGACCACAGTTACATTTTAGTTTTTTTTTAAGGTAATTTCCAACAATTTTGGCTGCCTTTTAACAATGAACTATAGAGCTTTAACCCTTTCGACCCCAAAGTTGCCTGAGAGCAACTTCACCTTTTTGTCAACATATAGCAAAAGGTACGATTGATTTATGGGTAGTAGGCACCAACAAATTAATATTTTTAGAATTGAATTCAAAGCAAATTACAAAAATTTTACTGTTATTCCCAAAATAATTTTCAATAATTTGCAGCGATATCAGGGAAAGTTTGTGTTCTAATTGAAGTCTACGAATTGGGCGAGTTTGATCAAAACCCTGTTTCCTTAATGTTTAAATAAGTGATAATTTTGTATTTTTTCATAAATATTAAATAATTTTTCTGTAATTAAAAAAAATGGATACAAAATTTATTTAACCCGTTTCAAGCTAAAGTTCTTCAAACGTAAACCAGTTCTAGAACTCTAACAAAGAGGCGTGGCGACTTCAAATGTCGTGTGCACACTTCTTAGGCGAGTGTTTCATGATTGAAATACCAAAACGTAATATCGAGACACAGGGTAAAATTCAGTGTCGAAAGGGTTCAAGAAGACTGTGGGAGTAGGACCAATAGTAGGTAGGCATAACTGGTTTGCCACGAATGGCCCCACATAGACCCTTACTGGGTCCTTAGTGATGCCAAATGGAGATCCGTTTTTGAGTTGTGTGCCCCTAACATTGCCAAGCGTAGTCTTGAGATGTCTCCAGAGCTTCGTCTTCCTCGCAATATGCAACTTTCCCTATCCCTCGAACCCATCCTATGCGCATGAACTGCTAGTGGGTAGTGACCCGTCAATACGCCAATGACGTTAGGACCAATACTGCCCCTAAAACTCGCTTGCCAGATCAGCAGATTTCCTCCAAGATTTAGGACATTTTTCGCCTTTTAGGAGAATTTTTAGTAGGAAGAATTGTTTAGGAGAAAGTTTAGAAGATTTATATTTTGTGAATTTATATTTTGTGTTAGGCGATTTTTCGGAACCTTAGTGGATTTTTGGGAGATTTTTGGATAACGACTATTTTAATAATCAAAGGACCCTATTGTGTTAAAAATTTGTAAACTTACAAAATATAAGCTCGTTCTATCTTGTTCTTACTTATTGCTGTCACAATGAAATTCCGCCAAAAATTGCATTTTTTGTTTAATTTGTTTGTTTTATGTTTTGTATTTGATAAGTTTTTGTTGCTAAGCTGTTGATGAATAACAAAAGGCTGCATTAAAAAAAATTATATGTATATATTTTTATTTTTTTTTATGAGGTTAAATTTTTGTAAAATGACACAAATTATTGACAAATTTTAAGAGATTTTTTTAACTTTTGGGAGGAAATTTCAGTATTTTTTCAAGATTTAAGGTAGGTATGCAGCTCTCAAGAAAACGCTCAAGAAAAAACGAGCATATGTTTCTTGAGCGTGAAAAAGTAGTAGTCAAGTAAATTTGACGTTTTGAGCTGGTCGCTTGGGTCATAGGGTTTTCCATTCTGAAAATAGTAAAATTACATTAGAACTACATAAAAAACATTAAATTGGAAGTTTACTTACTTTTGTGCAGGGAGCTGTCACTTTTCCTTTGAGAAATAAATAGGTACACATATGTTTCTTGCCGAAATCAGTGTTGTCATTTCACTTTTCAATGAAAAAAAGTATTAAAAAACCGAATCAGTTTTCTTGTGAGGTGCGTACACCTTAAGTAAATTTGACTCAAGGAAATTTCCTTGAGCATTTCCTTAGCTTTTTTTTATATGAAGTTTTCGCTTTTCTTGAGAGCTGCGTACCGACCTTTAGGAGAAAGTCATTTCAGGTACTTATTTCAGGTACGTATTTCGTCACACCATCTCAAAATACATACATAAAGCTAATATATCTCAGTCACTTATTTTATTGTAGCTACATAGAAAACTGATAGATGGACAAATGCACACCTGTCTGAATTATGCGTGAGTGGGCTTATCTTCCTCAACTAAACGCTTCCTTTGCTTGTAAAAAATCATCTAATCTGCCGCCTTTCGTCGGAAACAGCACAAATGTCAAAGGCAACAAATTCGGTAATATGTCTGTGTCATGTTTATGTTACCATAAAACAACCGGAAACGAATGTGCCTACTCGATGCCATAATCGACACTTTCGTCAAGGAAAAATTTCGCTCGTGCTGCTTAGCAACAACGCACACATTTCCATGACTTTTTTCTTCGTATTGTTACAGCAATGCCGCATGTGTGCGTCACATAACTTAATATGTATGAAATTTGTTGGCATTATTAGCTAATAATCTTTCTTCTGACTGCATGTCACTAAGTAAAGTTCCATTATGTATTTATGCTGAGAGATACAAGAGAGAAATCACAGTTGGTTAAAAAAAAATATTAAATGAATATTTAATATTGATTTGATTGGCAAGTTTTATGGATTTGAAAATGTCATCATTTACATAATGCACCATCGATTGTAGATAGTCTCTATGGGATAATCGTGCGCATTACATCCAGCTTTGCTTAGTGCTTGGGACCAAAGATTACACACGAGCTGGATCAGTACTCAGAAAGGGATCAGAGCTGATGCTGGAGTAGGCAGTGAAAAGGTTCATGGATGAGGAATCTAAAAATGGTCAATGGTTTGCTGTGTGTGGTTGTCGGTTCTTCAGCGATACGCTCGCTCGTGGAAATCCTATGAGATTACTTAGCCACTCTGAGTTAACAGTTTCAGCCTTTTGGTCATACTTCAGGAGCTGTAAGAAAGAAATACAGTAAATCCCGGTAAAGTGCCTCCCTTTTTAACCCTTTCGACCCCGAATTTTACCATGTGTCTTGATATTACTTTTTCATATTTACATAAATTATGACACACTCGCCTCTTTGTTATATTAGAGTTCTAGTGCTAATTAGTTTACTTTTGAACAATTTTAGCTTAAAATGGGTTAAATAAATTTTGTTTCAATATTTTTTAATTATAGACAAATTATTTAATATTTATGGAAAAATACTAAATTATCACTTTTTGATTTTATTTAACCATTATTAAAGAAACAGGGTTTTGATCAAACGCGCCCAATTTGTAGACTTCAATTAGAACACAAACTTGCCCTGATATCGCTGCAAATGATTGAAAATTATTTTGGGCATAACAGTAAAATTTTTGTAATTTGCTTTGAATTCACTTCTAAAAATATTAATTTGTTGGTGCCTACTTAAATTAAACCCATAAATCAATCGTAGCTTGAGCTATAAGACCATTGCACAGTGATTCGTTCCATAGACAAAATTCAAAAAATTTATGGTCTCAGAATTTAACGATTTTGATGTCATTTGGAAGAAAAAACTCCAACTAAGAAAACCCCAAAAAATCTGTGCAAAAAATCAATTAGTGTCCATGCAAAAGCGGCTCAATTTGAAACTTTTTTCACAAAAAAATTTAAACTCATATTTTCTGTTTTTTAGTCTATTGAGTAAACAAAATAGTAAAAATACATGGTTACAAAGAAGTTGCTTAAACTTTCAATATAGAATAAGAAATAATGTGGCCATTTGTGCTTTTAATTTTTTCCCAAAATTTGCAAAGCGTAGGCTTTTACTTCACTTTTAATTCAAAATATTTTTCTAAGTTAAAAATCTGAAAATGGGCAAAACTTAGACGAAAATATCTAAAAAGTATGTGAAAGTATGTTCCTGGATTTTTTTTATTTTAAGAAGCATTCTTTCTTTGTCGGATAATGTAATTATATCCTCCGATATCTTCCGATCTCAGAAAATAATTCAATTTGAAAAGTGGTCTAAACACGTATTTTTCGACAAAATTTATTTTATTTATGCCTAAAAGTATGCAATTAGCACGAAAAATGATAAAATCTGCAAAAATGCAAAACATACATCTATTATTATCATTTTTATTGCAAAACCAGAGGGTCCTAAGACAATTTCTGTTACTCTTTGGAATAATCAATGGTGACGTTACCGATTAAATGTAAAATCTGAAAAATCTAGCCAACACATTTGGTGCTATAGCTTTCCAAAAATTACGAAATTTGCAAAATTAAGAATCAGGCATTGCCAAACTACAACAGTTTAAGAAAAACAAAATAGAGATTTCAATTCAGCAGGCATTGATTAACTAGTATACCAAATTTTATGAAGAACGGACCACTCCTTCTAATTTTGTCCCGCGGTTGTATGGAGTCGAATCACTGTGCATTGGGTCCATAGCGATACCAGTTGGAGCTCAGTTGGATTGTTGCGTATCGACGTAACAATGATTGGTGAGAATGCGAGTGTTCCTAGCGAAGTTCAGCAGCGACTTGTTGTCATGCTTGGGGACCTCTTCTAACCCAGAAAAGAACGGGACCCCTAAGTAAGTCAGTCGTAGCCTTGAGATAGCTAGACGGGAGGAGAGAATGTGTTAAGCGGGTTTCGCTGTATCAACTTAAACGAAAGGTTTCCGGAATTAAACTCACAAATTTAAAAATCTATATTTATTCTTCAATATTGACATTGTCTCCTTCGAAGAAATCCCCAAAGACTGGAATAATTTTATACTTTATCCAGCGCTTTATCCAGTTCTAAAAACACTTCTGGTACCTACTTGATTTTAATTTTTAATCAGACCCGTTTAAACATTTGTATTATCTTCCCTCTGCTTTTAGAACGCGTTCCCCGTAATAATTTTTTGAGTCAATCAAACGAGGAAAAATCGCATAGAGCTAAACTGAATTCGGTGGCTTCGAAATGGTATTCGATAAGTTTTGAGTGAGAAACTTGCGATTATGATTGCAGTATGCAATGGTATTTTTTAGTGTCCGACCGAATATTCGCTTTCGGTTTCGGCCCAAATAAGTGGTTTCGGTTTCGGTTTCAGTTTCGGCCAAAAAATGGCCGAATAGCCGAAACCGAAACTTTCTAGAATATTTTTTACATTTTATTGTGTAGCAGATATATAGTAAAAGGAGGAGTAATTTAGATGCCAGCAATGTAAATAAACTTCTTTTTTTAGCATATAATATTAAATTATTTAATTTTGAATATTAGCGAGTAAGGTACGAAAGGGTGATTTCTTCTTGTTTACGTTTTTAAAAAATGAATAAATTGTTTTTATTAATAAGTATTTATTTATTTATGCTATGTTTGTTTGTTTCTTCTTTATTTACTTAATGTAAAATTCGTTTGTTGAAAAAGTGCTTGATATGGTGATTTTTATTTCAACTAGAAAGTTTCGGTTTCGGTTTCGGCCGAATATTAAAAAAAAACCGAATATTCGGTTTCGGTTTGGGCTCAAAAAAGTGGTTTCGGTCGGTTACTAGTATTTTTTTTTTATCATAAGTCCATTGCAAAAATCTTAACATGAACATCGAAACAAATTTAGGGTCTTTCAATAAAAGTTCACAATCGAATTTAAAAATAAAACACATGTTTATTGAGCAAGTGGTGATATCTTTATTGCATTATAAAGTAGACATGTTACGATTAAATATTGGAATAAAATATCCCGCAAATGACATTCGCTGTTCTGGCCACAGGCTTTTTTTTAATTTTCAAACACATTTTAACAATGAAGTGGCATTGGATCTCAGCCTTAAGCCACCTTAGAGCTACCACTTGCATACAAAACAATGCCACGAAATGTAATGTGAAATCGTGCACTTTTATTGCGACATCCTACACTTCAGCTTCTTTTCTTCTATGTCTTCCTCAGGAAATTCTTCTGTTGCCGGGGTTTTTTCTCCAGTTTCGTAATATATCTACTTCTGCGCACTTTTGCATCTGCACTCGTCAAACGTCAACCATAAAACACTTTCACCATAACCTCTTCATCCTCCCATTACATTCCCTTTTGCTTCCTTTCACTTTCTGCTTGTGACATTTTTTTGCGCTTCAATCTCCATTTCATGATTTTTCTTTCATTGAAAACCCTCGTCACCAGCACATTTTTCAATGTTTTAATTTCCCCCTCTATCTCTTTCTCTCTCACTCTCGCAGGACTCTCAAACACATTTTCACTTAATTCAGTGGCTCAATTTTCAATTGTGTACAAAACGCCCGCGTGACCAACAAACAAAATATTTTAATGGCACAGATTTTCATGCAAACTCGAACTAAATAACAAAAGCAACAACAAACACTATGCAGGCAGCAGCAAAAGTAATGAAAAAAGTAAGTAAGAAGGAAAACAAAACTGAAATAAAAAGTGAAAAGTAACATTAAGCGCTTTAGCCACACCACTCGACACCGAACGCCCAACGCCAGCACACAGTTGTTGCTGTTGTTGTTGCTGCAACGCTGTCCACTGTCGCTGCCGTCTTTCTTCTGCCGATTCGCTGCGCACGTCATCAAGGCGCACTCTGCGCCAAAGCCCCAAACCTTTTGTGTTGCAGCGTTTGGCTTTAGAAGGAGCGAAAAAATATAGAAAACTTGTCGCACCGCTACCCCTTTGGCCCGCTCACGCTCGAGCGGCACAGTGCCGACTGTCCGACCGAACGGCCCATTCGTCGCTGGCCGGTAATTCTAAAGCAATTTAATTTAATTTTATTTGTTTTGGCACAGACTGGACGCGCAGCTGCGGCTCGACGGCGCTGCTCGTTCCGCACGCTCCGCTCGCTCCGTTGTGGCTGTGCCAATTGTTGCCTTGTTGTTGTCCAATAGGAAGGTGCCCCGGTGGCACTGGTTGTGGCTGTGGCTGTGGCGGTGACGCGACCTCATCGAAATATGACCGACATTTTTTCCTCTCCAGCCGGATGCCACTTTGGCGCCGAAAACATAAGTTTACGGTAATGAAGGAAATCAGCAATAGCCGCGCAACAACAACAGCAACACCAGCCAAGCAAAGCACCGTGAAGGAAGCAATGAAAAACATGCCAAGAGAACACAAAAAAGCATAAAAGTTTTGAAAACTTTTATCAATTCTGGATAATCCTTTTCTCAATGCCGTTTTATGTGTCCATTTATTGTGCGGATGTGCGGCCATTGTTCAGGCTAGTTGTTGTTGTTGTTGCAGTTATTATTTGTCGGGTTGTTTCCCCCCATTCGATACATTCAAGTTTATGGGAATTGTTTTAGTTTTATTATTGGTTCAATTGTCCATAGCTGTTGTTGTTGTTGTTTTTGGTACCAACTTTTAGCTTTTAATGAGGTGCACATATGGTAACGCCATCGAAATTGTATGATTTTATTGCATTATCAAAACGAATTTACAAGTTTTTAAGTATTAAAGTTGAACTATTGAACTTTGAACAATTTTGCTGAAAGTTTGAAAAAATTGCAGCAGTTTTTAGTTTTCTTCAACTGTCACACATTTCTCATATTGCAATGCTTGAAACTTGTTTGCACTGCTTTGTGCTCTTTTGAAATTGCAGTCTTTTTTCGGCGCCTTGTTCCCAAAAATAAACAACCGAATAACGCCTTTTCGCTTTTCATCAACATTCGTCAATGACACGTTTTGAATTCGCGTGAATTTCATTGATTTCTGAGCTCAAAAAAATTTCATAGACCACACCGCATCTGATTTTGCACAAACACTTTTTGTGTGGCACGCAATAACAACAACCAAAACAACAACAAACAGCGCGCCAGGCAGCAAATACTAATAAATGCACACACGAACGGCAACACGCACAAACGCAGCACCGAATTCGTGCATTCCGTGGCAAGTGTGTCTTGCCCGCCCCCCTTCTCATTCCTTCTCTTGTGCACAAGTGCACAAAATGCCGCAAAAGCTAGTTGGGAGTCGATTCAAATGAAATTGGAAAATCCCAGTGATGCTGAATGTAAACTTTTGCATACTGATTTACGGTCCGCAGGCTGTTCGTCCAAATTTTGTGGCATGTGTGACAAGCTTAGGTAGTGCATTCAGATGGCCGTTGAGTTTAGGAAGCCTTAGTCCATGATTCCAGGCATTGTTTGGAGTACGTTACAGTTCAATAAACGATAACATTGGCAGCTGCAATACCAAGTAAAATGACACATTTAGCCACTTTCATGCCACAAGATCTACTTACTTCTTTTGTGAATGGAACCAAACAGAATTAGGAATTAAGTTATTGATGTCAGCCACCGATTGTTGGTTAAGCCTCAAGTGTTGCTTTCTTTCGAGGTGATCTCGTTTAGCTGTTGCTCTCTGCAGTTTCTACAGAAGCTGTCGACCAGGTGACCTAAGCCTCATCTTCTTGTTTGTCTATCAACCATGGAATGCCAAGCAATAACACCGTGCGACAGCATTTTTCACACTGGAAAAAATCCATATGTGCGTTAAACTAGAGACCAAATATAGTAATACTGCGTACTCAGTTTTTCATTTCTACATCTTTTGTCCTATTAAAAGGACTTCAAAATTTTGAAGGGGATAAAACATAAAAAAAATATAAAAAAGACTTAACCTCGTTCGAATATGGCGATATGTATATCAAATGAAAGAGAAAAAGCTCAGAAATTTAAACAAAATTAATTTGTTATCTATTTGTAAAAAAATTATATTAAAAAGGTCCTTTCAAAATTTTAATCCTTTATATCCTTCAAAATTTATATAAAATTTTCCTGAAAAGTAAGTGTGTTAAAACCCCAAATCTCCCTGATCACGCGTCAAAATTTCATTACTCTAACTTTATTAGTTCGAAAGTTATTTAAAAATGGCGGTAGCTGCAATTCTAATGAAGTACAAAAATTCTAATTTATTTGAGTATCAGTATTTTAAATAATAAAAAGATACAAAATCAATGAAGCGAGAATAATGAAATTTTGACACGTGATCAAGGAGATTTGGGGTTTTAACATACTTATTTTTCAAATTCGATGCAAATTTTCAGGGATATAAAGGATTAAAATTTTCAAAGGACCTTTTTCATAGCCTTTCTTTACTAGTAGATAAAAAATTAATTTTATTTCAATTCTCGAGCCTTTCCTCTTTCATTTCATATACATACCGCCATATTCGAACGAGGTTAAGTCTTTTTTATATTTTTTTTATTATGTATCCCCTTCAAAATTTTGAAATCCTTTTAAAAGGACAAAAGATGTAGAAATGAAAAACTGAGTACGCAGTATTACTATATTTAGTCTCTAGTTTCACGCACATATGGATTTTTTCCGGTGTGAAAAATTTTTTAAATTTTTGTCGCACGGTGTAATAGCAGCAACTACTGAATGTGCTTCTTTTGAGATACTTAAGGTGCTTTCAGTTCTTTTATAACCAGATTTATTGCCTTGTCATATCGTTTCCTGAGGCCAAAGAGTCGTCAACGCTTCCTCTGTCTGGAATATTTAAGTCAGCCAATTCTATGGAGGGCTCCTTGGTAGAACCTCACCTAACGAACTCGTTCGTTCCTTTTCCTTTCCTTCATTTCCTTTTCGTTCGTTCGTTTTTCCTTTCGATATATCTGCGAGCAAGGCTCTCTAAACGTTGTGCCTCTAGAAAAGATGGCGAAGCAGCTACCCACATCTTTTGATGTCAGAAAATGAAAACCGAGCGGCCATGATAGCCGTTTGGCCCACGCTTGGATTTTAGTCCTTCAAATAGAGAGCAGGTACACAGACATATATACTATATATACCTACCTTTCTTCATATCTTTTATTCACTATGTCATATAACTATACTTTCCTGACTCTCGATCTTAACCCTCTAGTTCCCAAGAAGGCCTGTAGACATCCTAAGCTTAAAAAAATTCTGTAAATTACACCTTATGATTATTTTTTTAGCTGATTTTACACGTATGGAAAGGGGAATCTCCATTTTATACAATAAATATTGTCAGATAACGCTGGCACATGCACGACGGCATTAATTGTAAGACAAAGTTGAAGTTTTGTGAGAAAGTAAGCAAATAATTATTTTTTAAATTGTGTGAGAAACAAAAATTTTTTTAAATAAATTGTGAGCCTCAATAAAACTAAAAAAATTATTTATGAGTAGCTGTTAATGTGTTCTTTGAGAAAATAAAAAAAAATTATGAAAAAAAGTTGTTACACTCCCCCTACCTAACCCAAGCCCGAGAGTGTCTGTAGGCCTGCTTGGGACGATAAGCGTAAATAATTAACGGTCATTGATGATATTTTTTCGCTATTTAAGCATTATTTTTCAATTTGAACCGACATTTTGATACACCGCAATGTAAAAAAGACCATGTCACTGCAAAAATTTATACTAAGGCGTAGTCCGCGGGGGTAGATGAGAGAGCTAGTCTCCCCTAGTCCTTTTTTCGTAGAGTAGATTTGTCGACATCGGTGTAAAAAGATAACAAGGCATTAAAAAATAATAAGAACCGCCATATATATATACCTATACCGATTTTTTTTAGTTTTCCTAGTTTCTACACCCCCCAAAAGCAGTATATAAACTACCCCGCGACACACTACCCCTCGCCTTACCCCCACCGCTTTTAATTTATTGTCTATTGCACGCAGAACTGAAACTGTTACCCGTTATTTACGTGTACATATATTTAAAAAAAATTAAAAATTTCAATTAATTAAAAAAAAAAATTTTCATATGAAATTTTTTTTGGCTTTGTTTCCCAAGCAGGCCTGTAGGCCTGCTACTTTCTACACCCTCTATCACGCCTCCTATTGACATGCAATTTTTTTCCCCGAACAAACATTGCTTCTCCAGCACAAAACTATCACTGGTAATTTTTTCAACAAGATTAAAAACTTGGGTACTAGAGGGTTAAAGGCAGCAAGTTATATTGGAATTTCGGCGAATGCTGTGCACAGAGGCGTCCACGGGGAGTTTTGGATGTGCAAACCCTTCAAAATACAAAAGTTGCTGGTGCAATATATGGTTTCGAATGGTACTCGGCTCAAAAGTTGTATGCAAACCGGCCCCCCCAAATTAAATCGTGTGTACGCCACTGGCTCTGTATTAGAGTTTTATTAAAAACGTATCCAACTCTGTATGCAATAATAATAACAATAACAATATTTAATAATAAATAAATAATAATAATAATAACTTTTAAGGCAACACAAATACTTTATTTTATATTGTAAACCATTTTATTCTAAATAAAAATATATAAATAAAACCCAAAAAATATGTATAAATATTTTCTTTACACATTCAACTGAGAAATGTGTGTATACAAATTAAAAAATAAAATACAAATACTTTATTTTATATTGTAAAAAATTGTATTTCAAATAAAAAAATATGAATAAATCCAAAAAAATTTTTATAAATATTTTCTTTACACATTCAACTGAGCAATGTGTGTATACAAATTAAAAATTAAAATAAATAAAAATACAAATACTTTATTTTATATATAAATATTTTCTTTACACATTCAAATGAGGAATGTGTGTATACAAATTAAAAATTGTTTAGTTCATGTAGGTGAATAAATTTCCAACCAATTTCCTTTCATTTATTTTTTTGTTTTAGATTTACTTCCAGTTTATGCAAATTTAAGCAACAATATCACGAATCAAAGGCAAATTTTATAGCATGCAAATTTCTTTGTAGAGCACACAAACGCACACACACAGCTTTTTGTGTTTATATTGTTCGAAACTAAAATTAAACGACACAAAACTCATATAAATTCAATGCATTTCTGAACAACCAACAAATTGCACGACATCAAATTCTCAAACAATAACAACAATCGCATTGCATTGCTGGCATCTATGGCATGCAAAAACATTCTTTCATTTGAAGAATGTAATTTTTATTAAAATCTTTCAATTTGCCTAAAGCAAAAAGTGTAGCAAATCACACTAAAATATAGTACAGTTGAAATATTCGGCCGCACAAAATTTGTCGACAAATTATACTTTTGCACTGTTCTGGCAACTCTGGCTGCCAACCGGCACAGCAAATTGCATTGGTAATTAAATTTGCATTACACTCCACATGTGTGTGTGTGTGTGTGTGCGAACACATCAGATTGTCGCCGTCGTTGTTGCAGTTCGTGTATTAGCGTATTTAAATTGTAATTAAAATGCACTCACGTAATGCGTTTGCCATTAACACCTACAACAAATGCATGCCGACGTCCGTCGATGAGCAGACATCCACGTCACCGAAACATCCGGCCCGCCGACCCCGACGGCAAAGCAATTTGAAATTAACCCTTTCCGGAAATTTGGTCGATATATCGTACAATTAAAATAACATTTTCCTACGAAATTTCATTTGACAGCGAGCGCACATTTCATGAAACGGTTTTTTCATATTTGTTAAGTAGGCTGTGCTTTATCATTCTGTTTAGAAAAATAAATCATAGTGGTGGTGGTTACACAGTATTTGTTTGTTTTGTTAAACGTTCTTTGCAAGAAGTTGAGCAAGCAACAAGCGACGAAGCTTCTGCAGGGAAAATTTCAGGTTTGTAATATTTTTCAGTAACAAAAAACATAAACATTTAAAAGTTTAAACATCAATTGATTTATAAAAGTTAATAAATTTAACATTTTTTGAGTTTAAGCATTTTTCCCGAGTCTTTAAAAAAATTGTACGATATATCGTACAATGGCACTTAAATCAAATGTACGATATATCGTACAAATTTTATTTTGTACGATATATCGAACAAATGGAAAGCAAAGGTTGCAAGTTATGTTTGCATTTTTTTTAAGTTATAGGTTTGGTAACAGATTTTTTGCTTTTGTATGCCTGCCACGCCCATTTGTAAACCACGTGACTAATAAAATTCGACTATTCGGCGATTTTCTATTAAAAATAAAAATTACTAGACGATTTTTTTGTTTTACTGGGTAGACACGGGTTGTGTAAGGTAAGACATGCGTACCTGCCACTCCCACTACTATAAGAGGAATCGGCTATATTCAGTGCCTTTCTGTAAAACTGTATGAATTTTAATTTATTCTGTGTTTTATTGAGAGGAAAAAGGCTTTACAACAACAACAACGGTTATATAAGGCCGAATAAATGTGAATCAATTGTTTATATATAAAATTTATATAACTTTTGATCAAAATAAAATCACGTTTTCATTTTTTGTTGTTATAATTTATGTTTTCTATCAAAAAAATCAATGAATTGTTCATAAAACTTAAAAAAACCGAAACCAAAAATTCGTGATTTTTTATTGATTTGCGGACCATTGTACGATA
Organism: Melieria crassipennis; assembly: GCA_963668005.1. Classification (NCBI taxonomy): domain Eukaryota; kingdom Metazoa; phylum Arthropoda; class Insecta; order Diptera; family Ulidiidae; genus Melieria; species Melieria crassipennis. The sequence continues at coordinate 119,152,646 of OY764961.1, read as the reverse complement.
TATCGACCAAATTTGATGAAGCTGTAATTCTTAACTAAAATAATTTGTTTGAAATTTTTTTGTATTTTATTGCTAAAATGTTCAATAAGAGTCAATATTTTGAAGGAAAAATTTTTATCTCAAGAAATGTGGAAATTGACCGGAAAGGGTTAAAGAACACACACACACACACACATTGGCGCATAGTGTCAGTGATTCACGTTCACGTAATGCAAAAGTGTCGAATTTGTGAAATTAAATTGACAAAGCAACAACAACAAGAGCTGCTACAAAAACAACACATTACAAAAACAGCAATTTGGTTGCAGGCGTTTATGTTTCCATTTGTCGGTCGTCTGTCAGGAGCGGATTTAACACGGCAGGGATGTTGAGCCACTTTTTACGTACGTCAGATAAAGTTAACTATAAAAATTTTAAAATGTTGTATTTATTGTACATCTAACTAAATGCCACAAAATTTGCTCGAAAAGAGTTTGTTAAAAAAATCGATTTTCTAAAAATTTTTGAAACCATTCGCACACCCACTTCAAAAGTGATACAACTAAAAATTTTTTATTTTCGGGTTTATGTGTTAATACTGTACACAATGCATCTATCTACCAATAAGCAACAGCTACAGTTAGGTCTCCCTTCATAGCGATAAGTTTGATGCTATTTGATAGCTGCCGTTCAATGCAAAAGAGTCCTAATTCAAATTGTGACACTTTTGACGAAATAAATGTTTGTTGAAGTTAATTTTAAGTAAATTTGTGACAATGTTAGTATATATTTTCAAATAAAAAAATTAATTTCGAATTTTCAAAATATTTCTTTCAACTTTTTAACTGTCATTTATAATTATTAAATTCAGCAAAAGTGACATAATTTAAAATGATTCGGTAATTATTGAATTAAAATATCATCAAAAAAGTTGCAACTCAAAATTTTGGATTTTCTAGTGTAAAATTAAAAAAATCTCTGTAACTAATTAAAAAAAAATTTTAAAATCGTTGTCCTAAAGCATAATCTGCAGAGATTTTCTATTAAACGGTCTATACATTATTAAAAAAATTGAAATTGATTTGGAAGAATAAATAAAGATTTTTTGAATTATAAACAAATTCCGGGTATTCTTTGTACACAGTAGTATGTGCACTGTCTAAAACCCACTTATGTGTCTGGGCTGTTCAAAAATCCCACAACGCGAGAAAACCTAACAACTATTTAGGTACCTACCTGTTAGTACTAGAAGCTTAAATAGTACCTGCTATGTGAATACATATGCAAATCCTATTTATAAATAAAGGAGTTTGAAGTAAGTGAAGTTAGTTTCGAATTTAATTTGAACTAAACATCACTTCAACTCCGCCACTGCAACTAAACCAAAGAAGAAGCACAAAAATGTTTTTGAAAAATTCGCAGCTGTTTGAAATATTTACTATTTCGAAGACAAAGGAGAAGTTTGTTCTGGCTGTGACTAAAGAAATTGGTTACGTCGAAGGAAGTTTGCCTGCAGCCAACATATCTACGACTAAAGAGAAGATATCCAGGATTTATCGACTTTATAGCATTATAAAGCTAGAGTAATGAGGAGTGGTTGGAAGAAAAAATTTACTTCGATGCAGGAGATGCATGTAGCATAAGCGATGACCAACCATCGACATCAAAGGCGGCAAAAGGAAGGCCGAAAAAGTCAATTCAGGACTGTGCGTTATTCTCTAAAAAAAGGAAGCTTATGGAGGCAACGGGAATAATACCACCCACGTATCGGAAGCTTTGACTATGAAATATAAGCAAGCCCGAATTGAGTTAAAAGAATAAAGGACAGTATTCCCACCCCACCCAATATGGTACCAACCAAATATAGTCCTAATGAAGCTTTAGCATTGTTTTTAAACTTAGGATTGTCCAAAGAAAAACTGACTTTTTATGTAAATTTTTCGAATTCTGGTTCTCATTTTGAAAGCAAAATTTATGAATTTGTATCTTTAAATTTGACTCTTTCAGCTTTTTTCTTAAAATTCTTATTACTTTTCATCTTTTTTAACCCGGCATTGGTGTGGTGGGGTATACCATACCCCAGAGGTTGTATTTTTGTAAATAATACGGATATCAGTTTTATGTGGGCACTATTGCTTCTAGTAGCTGTTTATAACAGTCCAACCATACACATTTGCTATCCAAAAACAACTTGAGTGTGACCAGATTTGAGTCACATCAGGCTAAAGTTCATTGGGGTATGACATACCCCACCACACCAATAACGTAACTTTTTGTGTAAATGATTTTGAATTACAATTGTTATTTTCTATGGTCTAGTAGTCATCGATTTGTTAAAAAATTCACCGTACGGAAAAATAAGAGGCAAATACCAACTACCCAACTCCTACGTGCAAGAAAAGCTCCCAGTTCAGTATTCGCATTTCGTCGCCGTAGAAAACGAATGTTGTATGTTCCGTTGAATTTAATAGCACATACGACAATCGTTTCCATCGTATCAAATGTTCCAAAAAATATCATTAATACACAAAAATATCATTATTCTGTAAATCCTTAAAATAAGGCGAAGCTGTACCAAAACGTCCTCAGCACAGCACTCGATGTTCGGTTTGTCCGAGAGCAAAAACCTTATACGACTTGCGAAAAATGCGCTAATTTTGAGACCCTGTAATTCGCTCCTCTTTCAGGGTAGCTACCAAAAATTTAATGTCACATAACTATATGTATTTCGTTTTGAAAACAGACTATGTTTTTTGGAAAATTATATACAGAAATGTTTTTAAACCCCATTATATCAAGTCAACTTATAAATATCGGTACTTTTCGTTTATTTTTGTTATATTCGATATTTTCTTTTACAAATTGCTTGCACATGAAGTGCTTTTGTATTTTCTTGCGTAAAAGTAAATGAAAAATAATATAAAATTGCTATCTTTTATATTTGTGTTGTTTCATGAGGTTGCTGCTATATCAAGTGAATATATCTAGTGAACTAATTATTGCAAGGCCTGTTCGCTGTATTGAGGTTGTTCACTATATCAAAGTTAACATTTTTGTTCAAAAACTCGTTTTATTTGCTCAAAATATAATTTTAGTTTTTTGCTTGAAAAATGTTTTCTATATTTAGAGGCTCGATGTCAAAATTTGGGTGTTCACTATATCGAGCTGTTCACTATATCGAGGTGTTCACTATACCCAGACACAACTGTATCTATATTCGTTCAGAAGTTATGATTTTCGCAACCTAAAATGACAAATTGAGCCACTGTGCGGCGTTGAGGACGTTCGAGAAAAAATAATCGGCAAGATCTTCGGTTCTCTCCACGTGGGAGATGAGTACCGTATTCGATGGAATAGCGCAGTCAAGCGCAGAAAATTACAGCAGTTGCGCTATCTTCACCTGGGCACAAGGGCCATAATGGCAACGAAAGAGCAGACACACAAGCAAAATATGACGCAGAAAGCCCATTTATAGGGCCTGGCGCCAACAAGCACAGAATCAAACTAAATAGCTGTATCACATTAAAAAGAACTTAGTTGATGATGATGATTTTCACCTCCTGTATAAAAAACAAAAATTAAAAACATTGTTGGAAGGCAGCATTTTATATGCAAGCAAAATACTTATTAAAATCATGTTATAATTTATTTAAACGGCTTCCAATTCCTTCTTAATGTGTTGAAAAAGTGATGTTGAAAAACTATAAAAATCAGAATTTTTTCAATAAATAAATAAATAAATAGGTAAGAGTCCTTTTTTCCTTTAACCGTTTCCGTAAATTTGTACGATATATCGTACCATTTTTTCTACGATTTTTTATTTGACAACGAATGCACTTTTTATGGAACAGCACAGCTTTTCATTAAGTGGGCTGTGTTGTATCATTCTGTTTAAAAATATAAATCATAGTAGCCGTGGCTACACAGTATGAGTTAGTTTTGTAAGCAGCTTTTTGCAAGGATTTTTTAAATATGTAATACTTTTTGGTAGCAAAAAGCTAAACAATTTCAAAGTTTGAATCTCAGTTGATTTACAAAACATATTAAATTTAACATTTTTTGCGTTTGCATATTTTTCCCGAGTCTTTAAAAAAATTGTACGATATATCGTACAAATGACCGCAAGGGTTGCAAAGCTTTGTACGATATATCGTACAAATGGAAGGCAAAGGTTGCAAGTTATGTTTGCATTTGTTTTTAAATTATGGGTTTGGTAATAAAATTTTTGCGTTTGATTGCCTTGCTCGCCCATCTGTAAACCACGTGACTAGTAAAATTCGACTATTCGGCAATTTTTGATTAAAAATAAGAATTACTAGTCGATTTTGTGTTTTACTGAGCAGACACAGGTTATGTAAGGGTGCTTGCCACTCCCACTACGATAATAAGAATTGACTATATTTAGTATCTTTCCGTAAAGCTATCCGAAGTTTAATTGATTCTGTGTTTTATTGAGAGGGAAAGGGCTTTGCAACAACAACAACGCTTATATAAGGCCGAATAAATGTGACTCAATTGTTCATATATGTATATAATTTATATAACTTTCAATCAAAATCAAATCACGTTTTGATTTTTTGTTGTTATAATTTATGTTTTCTATTAAAAAAATAATGAATTGTTCAAAACGAAACCAATATGTCATGAATTTTTACTCCTTACTTACTCCGATATAGCGTACAAATTTGATGAAGCTGTAGTTCTCAACCTAAATTATTTTTTTGATATTTTTTGTATTTTATTGCTAAAATGTTCAATGAGAGTCAATATTTTGAAGGAAAAATTTTAATCTCAAGAAATGTGGAAATTGACCGGAAAGGGTTAAAAACCATTTTTAAAAAGCCTTACCACTGAATTTAAAAGGTCACAATTGAAACCCACACTGTCCTATTGTTCAAATAACGTATGTACTTTTGTATAGGTATGTGTAGTTATTAGATTTTCGTTGCGTTTTTACTTTGCTGTATTTGTTGTTGCTGTTATTGATGTCACCCAAAATTGATGAGCATCAACATGAAACAGCACTGCGAGCATTTTCACCTACGCGCATCAACAACTCTCTCGCAGCTATCATTGGCTAAACTTTTACCTAAAATGTAATTTGTACAAATTGATAGTATGCTTTTAGGCGCATATTTCGCAATTATAAACTATCTACCCACATAACTGCTATGCACAATATTGCAGCAACTTTCACAGTGCACAAAAACCTGCACATATATACACTGTATGTATGTATGTATATTTAATGTATGTACATATGAGTTCTTCACAAACCAAACCATTAAACGCATCGACTTTCTGTTCAGATGTAAATGGGTTATGCTGTAATTTTGAGATTGTGAAAGTCTTCTTCCTGGACTGGCGAGAGGGGTTCGGAGCAGTTTTAAGGTTTTTCGAGGCCTCTAATTTTATTCTTAAATGCAAGTTTTCATTACTTGTAGAGTCATGTTGCAATTTTGTAGCAAGGCATTCATTGTTTTAGCTCATGAACGGCTCATATGTGCATTTGTATGCTGATTGCTTGTGTGTATGCGTTTGTGAATGCTTATCCTGATTTCACAATTTCCATTTTCATTTCACTTATTTACAAAGGTGCAAAAATACTTTCTATCCACAACCAAACAACAACAACAACATCAGTGAAAAAACATAGGTTTTTGATTCGATTTTGTTTTATCCAATTTGGCAACAAAGTTTGGGCTGACAGTTTTATTTGCGCATAATTTTGATTTGCATTCGCATTCATTTTGATTTCATAATTTACTTGGCACGCTTATCGATTCGATTTGTTTACGTATTTTATTGTGCGTGTTTGAAAAGCTTTTTCGATTTAATATAATTTATGGCAAAAATTATTGTTGACATAATTTTGCATTGCCAGCTACTGGATTCCGGTTGCGAGTGTACGTAAACGAAAATAAATGCGAAATATCGACATGATTTTAATTAGAAATGGAATACAGAACAGCATTTGTTGCATGTGCAACAACAAAGTCATTCAAGGTAAAGCAAGTGCAACATTTTCCACATTCGATTACACATTTTGATATTTTCTGCACACTCACTTGATTCGCTCTCTGTGTGCTGAGTGCATTGGCCACAGGACTTTAGCGCAGAATTTAAACCAGGAAGCGTTGTTAAAGCGTTCGCAGCCAAACAGTATTTACAGACAGCAACGCAGAAGGATTTTATTCGCTTTGCAAAAGGACATTCAGTGCGCTTGGCAAAAACGTTACGCACTCGAGACCGACGCTGTGTGTAAGTTTCTTTGGGTCTCAAGCCGCTGAGTGCGTGCATTGCCCGTAATTCTGTTCAACTGAACGCACTGCGCCGCTTGCCGCTCGGTGCCACAGAACCCGCAGAGACTGCAGTAAAAAAATGCAAAAATCAAAATCAAAGAAAATAAGCACAATAAACAACCGTCCCACTGGCGTTTTGGTGCCTTTGTGAGAGCGCTGCAAAACTTTTGTAAACTTTCATAAGCAGATAAAAATATGGAAAAAAGACGAAAACAGTAATAACAATGCACGCGATGCTGTGAACGAAAATCAAACAAAATGCGTCCGAGCACGGAAAATGGGCGCTGCCCGAGCCAATTGCTTTTTGATATTGAATATGGCGGTGGCTGCACGGAAAACTTGCTGAGTGCTTTTTTAAAAGGCTTTCATAAAATTGAATCAACTGCACGGTGCACGGTGCACGGTGCAGCGAGACAAGTAGTGGCCAGAGCTGCGTTGGCCGGATAGCACACACGGCTGTGCAAATACACTGCACTGCGCGCAAGTCATACACGCACACAAACGCACCAGTATACGCATCGATATGTGTGTGTGTGTGTGTGTGTGCTCGCATATGAATACGAAGTTATGGCATTTTGTGGCGCGGAACGCAAGCAAGGCGTTTGCCATTTGTATTATTTCATATGGAATTTTTGTTTTCTTCGTCCCGAAGGCAGCCAAACGTCGAGCGAGAAGAAAGTATTAAATGCAATTACTTTCTTTCGGTCTCTTTTGGACTTTGCCAAGTTGAAAAATTCAAATGAAAATTCATTTAAAGATATCAAATACCTACTATTTACTTTTTTATATCTTTCACCCTTTCAGGAAGGTGTTTAATTTTGAAACCCAAAATACTATTGGCAGAAATGTTTCCATGATAGAAAAGTTCTGAAACTCTGAAGTCATCCTTTTATCCGGAAACATATAACTCGAACAATTTGCGTGGGTCATGAGATCTCAATTATGGTTTTGAGGCGCATTAAAAACTTGGTGGGACGTATTATTTTCTATTTCTGATTTATAATTATTTGAACACGTTATGTAAATAATATTTTGTATCTTTAAAAAATTTCTCATTTGAGTTTTTTACCTTTGCAAAGTCCGGAAGTCCTCTTTTGATGTTCTATAAAAGATGGTTGGGGGCTTCGCCAAGATCGGTTTGGTGCGCTGTTTTTGCTAATACCCGCTTCCCCTTCCCCATTTTAATTCTAGTACAGTAGACGCTCACAAATTCGAACCACTTCGTGCAAGGGGTAGTTCGAATTTCCGAAATGTTCGAATTTCTGGATGTTTTAAATTCATGTAAAAAGCAAAAAAACAATTGAAACGACCTCATCTTATAATTTAAATGTGATGCCATTTTTTTCTTCACAGTAAAAAACCTTAATTCGTTTTATTCGCATACAAATCTCTTTTGAATAGTTGCTTAAAATTTCCATGTAATCCATGAATCCACAGCTAAGCAATTTGCCTGAAGAATTTCATGAAACAATTTTTAAGATTTTAATTTCAACGTACAAAGTCAAACAATTTTTTTTATGTTTATACGTTGGCGAAAATATACGCCAGTGAAAGGTGCGCTCACTTCAATCTGGCGAGGAAATACCGGAACCGGAAGATCGCGATCCTGTCAGACAGCCAAGCGGCAATCAAGGCATTAAGATCCTACCAGGTATCCTCGAAACTGGTGTCTGAATGCCTTGACAAGCTGAACGAACTTGGCCGTTACAATCAGGTATGGGTCCTCTGGGTTCCGGGTCACGCCGGTAGTGATGGGAATGAGCAGGCCGACAAACTTGCAAGAAGGGGGCGTCTACCCCATTCGTCGGCCCAAAACCCTTCTGTGGTCTAGGCAAAGGAGCACTATCCATCCGACGAGATAACCATCCGGAATCAATACTGGGAAAATCAACCAGGCCTTGAACATTCCAAGATGGTTATTGGCTCTTACAACAAGAAAAGGTTCGTGGAATGTATGAGTCTCTCAAAGAATAATCCAAAGGTTATCACATTGTATATTGACAGGGCATTGTAGACTGAACTATCATCTAACCAAACTAGTTATCAGAGTGAACGAACTCTGTACGTTCTGTTTGCAGGACAATGAAACTGCAATACATATACTAGACATATGCCCTGCACTAATATACAAACGAAAAAAGCATCTGGGTGGTTTTATTATACCAGGTTCGGACTAAGTTTCAAGAGGCTTAGGAAATGTACTAAGATTCCTCTTGGATACTGGACTCACGGACGAACTGTGAAGGCCAAGAAGGGGGCACAATAGATCTTTTAGGTTGCAGTGCACATTCCCCGCCAATAACAACTTAATAGTTCACAAAATACAATAAAAAAACCTAAAAAAAAGGAAAATTGTATTACTTATAAATGAAGCGTGCAGTTTCATCAAATCAATCAAATCAAAAATTTTATTTCCGTTGGGTAAAATCTATGCCCTATGGCATAGTAAGAAATACAAAAAATCGTACTATATTTGGGATCCAACTTTTTTACACTTACTAAAGCAATAAATACCTACCAGATTACTTACATAAAGTTATGAAATAAATTTATTTTTGTAATAGAATAAATAAAAGTACGAAGTGATCTTTTTTTGTAAAATACGCAGCTCGATAGGAACGCGCACTTTCTGAAACCTTACAATTTACTGGGTACACTAATCAAAATATTTTTTTTTTTATTTGATATAAAAAACTTTAGAGCAAAATACAAAATATATAAGAATATAGTATCCACAAGTTTTTTGACCTAAAACAGGCACTGAAAAGAGACTATGCCATATGGCATAGAATAACCGAAAGGGTTAACTGAACTTTTGGCTATCGAAAGACGCCATCTTATCGATAGACATTTGTGACTGATTTTGGGACTAAAACTCGAATTTAAGGACGTAGAATCCATCCAAAAGGCTTGCACCGACATCCTGAAGGACATTCCAGCGGACAATTTAAACCACTTATTAGACATGCTTTTAGATCATACAAATAGCTGTACTGAGCCTGAAGGGGACTATTTAAAAAAACCATATCGATTTTAGCAAAAAATTGTTTATTATTCGTTTCAAAGTTTAAAGGTGAAAAGATCGTTTTGCTAAGTGGGAAGGTACATACCATGCATAGTGATTGAACATTTTGGATATATTAGGGCATTGATCCATAGAAATGAATATGTTCTGAACTATTACCCATAATACCCTAATCGAGGTACTGCTGAAACTTCAGCTGTTATTTAGTTAGCTAATCATGGAAAGGTACACAAAAAGGTAGCTGATTTTGCGCTCTGGTTTTTCTAATATCACGAGTGTCTGATTATTATTTGAACACACAGACAGTGAATTTACGTCAGAGAAAGTTTATCTAAGTCTCAATCTGCACTATGTTTTTTATGTACGGCAGTTATTTTTAGTTGATCAAAGAATAACAAATGTGTGACAACATTTACCGTTCAACAAAAAAGAATTGGTTATTTGTACAACTGAAAAACGGTACCGGCTTTTGGAGAAAGAACTACAGGTCGCAGGCTTTCGCGGGTTTCCTATAAAAGGCTCGAGTATTTTTAGTGTAAATCACTTAACCACAGCACGGCAAAGAGTGATTACCTCTCGACACCAGCAACGACCGCAGAAGAAAACAAACATTTTAAAAATGAAACTGTTCATTGTACTTGCAATTTGCGCACTTCTGGCCTGCTCCGTGCAGAGTCAAGCCATTGCTGGGGTCGAGTACACTCTGCTGCCAGCTTTGGCGAAGATGGAGGAAGTTTTGGGTAACGTGGCGCGCAACGTGGAGAGCGCGGTCAACGCAGCCAACAATGCTAAGGACCAAGCGCGTGCGGTAAGTCAAACGAATTGAGATTTATTAAAGGAGTGAATAAATAGAAGAGAGGACGCATTAGAATTGAAGGTTAAAATGGAAAGATAACCAACAAAAATTAGTCAAATAAAAATCGAATACATCGAGAGCATTTGCGAAAGTGAGAACAGGTTGCGACATTTTAACCAAGAAGGCACGCAATTTCCTATAGAATTGCTAAGAAACTTTACTTAAACTATCGAAATTTCATATTTAAATTTGTAAATTTTCAGGCTTTGGCGAAAATCGCGAGCCAGCTGCACCTTCCCAACCTTGGCCGTTAATGCTTTGCATTACGGTTAAGAACTAAGGTCGCATAACATCAAATACCCAGCAAAATTTCAAATAAATAAAAAGCAAAATCAAAATATGACAATTTGTTTAATTTATTATTATTATTTGACTGGCACGACAGCCCGATTACGAGACTAAGTCCTAGCTACCCGCAACCATCCGTAAGTATGGAAAACTTGCGGTCTTTTTAGTGTTAAATTTGAGTCATTCATAGTGGGATTCTGTATTTCGGCGCTCGTGGCCACAAATTTGAAGAGCTGTTTCAATCTGAATACAATCGATCAGTGTTGGAACAAATTACTTAAAAATTGAACTTCGTTATATTACATATTAAAGGCTTCTGAAAGTAATATTATTACTTATTACTTGAAAATCGAAGACATATATAAGAAACAAGTTATATTACTTCAAAAAAAGTTGGTAAAAATATTACTGATAATATATAACTCAACAAGTTATATCATCAACAATATCATCACTTTAATTCTTTTATGCTGACAAAAAATATAAAACGAAAGAAAAAAGAAGAAAAGTATTAAATTAATAAGTACTGAAATTAATTAATAAATTACTGAAAAAGTAATATTATAACTGACGGTTATTACTTGCGAGGAAAGTGAAAAGACCTTTTTGCTAAAAATTTCAAATAAGCCCCCCCCCCCCCCCCCCCTTGGCTACGGCCCTAATACTTAACAAAGGTTATGGTTACGGTTAACCACTAAAGAAAAGTAGATTGCTAAATTTTTCCATCATGTTGTGCAAAAATCAATGCGATGTCTATTACCAATTCTGAGAGATCATATTTTGCGTAAACACTGTTTTTCAGGTATTTAAATACCCTTTAGGCAGTCATTATTATTATATATTGTTGGGAGTGTCCATGTAGACAGGCATGTAGACATAAGTGTTCATTGTACCACAGCTATTGACTTCCTCCTTGACTAGTAAGTGCCCGGCTTTGAAGTAGAACTGGCCAACCCCCACCTTTGCTTGATTCTGCGGCTTCAATAGCCAGCTCTTGTCATCAAGTTTCTCAGAAACTCTGCATCTCTCTTAACCTGTTCGTCGCTTTTGTAAAGCGAAGACCGTCAGTTCCACTCAGGCAGTATTGGGTTAATCAAACATTGTATAGAGCAGTCAATCATAACAGAAGAAATCCATGTTTCGCAAGTTTTACTTTTTATCTTTGCCACTTTTTAAAGAACTCAGCATGTGTTCAAATTTCATTCAAATTCGCTAGTAAATTACAATACTCGTACAGTAACTTTCAGCGGGTTTAAATTGCTACTGAAAGTATTCAAGTTTCCACTTCACTACCTTAAATCTTCCAAAAATTAACGCCAAAGTGTAAATATTCTACTTAACAAAAATAGATTAATCGAATCTTCTGCCACACCCCAGAAAATATGCCATTGTAAAACAAAACAAAATTAGGAAAAGTTTCGATTGAGACATTTCATAATAAGTTTCTTAACATTGTTCGATTTATCGCATCAGCACGAGTACCATTTTTCTAAGGACACACTGAGCTAAGGACTTTATTGAATGCGGAGCAAAGGAGGCAAGCAAATGATAAGCCAGACAGACTGCGCTCACTTGAGCGACCTGCAGAAATTCAGCAAAATCGTACTTATTTTATTTATTTATTTTAATTACACACAAAAGCCAAAAATATATGAAAAGAAAAAAAAAGTGCCTAAAAAAAGTGCCTCAAAGAATTCTAACGAAATGCCAAACAGTGATAACAATCAAGATAATGATAGAACCTTGCAGATAGCAGCGGAAAAGCACAGAAAATTCTATTTACGGAATGTGCATAAAGGAACAAACAGTACTCGGATGGTAAGGATTCACTTGAGATTTTTGCAGCTTCTTCGATATAAAAAATATTACTGTCAGATGTGATACAAAGCGAAGACAATGCAATTTCGTACATGTATCGAAGTGACATACGAATAAATATAAATATGACATAAATACAAATCTGGTTCAGCTGAAGATGCATGAAATCAAGAATGGGTCTCATATTTACTACGTGCTTCGTATAAAAGTAGTTATGCCCACAATTTGGCTCGCTCAAAAAGTTGTGGGAATACTTGCCGGTTCAGTGCTTAGTCGGCGAGCGGGTCATTAGCAGTTGCCCGATGAAATTCGTAAGCGCCAGCTAATGAAACCGGCTAAACGGAAACAAGGTCAAAGCAGCGCGGTGGCGTTCATTAGACGCCAATTTGCATGGCATTCGGTGCCTGCCTAATGGGTAATTTAAAGTTTGCGCTTCGCTTTGAATAAATATTGAAATAAACTAATTTCGTAAATTGAAAAAGAAAAATGCATCAAACTTTTTGGCAGCTTTCAGCAATGTACACAGCAGTTAGTACTTTGCAACCGAGCGGCCAAAAATGAAGAACAATTACAATAGAAAAAATTGAAACATTAACTACATTCGCAAGTATGAAAGACAAAGAAAAACTTATTATTTCAGTTAATTGACGTACACGCAACTGGAGGTAGGCAGTGGCATTGGCAGCAGTCGGCCTTCTGCTCTGCCAACACTTTGCGCCAAATGCAAAACAGCTGAATTTGATAAAAACTAAAATTCAACAAAATTTGTCACTCGCGTCGCAAGACGAAAACTTTTAATGAGCTCCTCACATTTTCGCTACATTTTCCCCAGTAAAACCATCATTAACAACAACAACAATAACGCAATGTAATGTAACGCATTTTGCAAATTACTGTCGGGGGAGTGCGAATTGCAGTTGAATGTCAGTCGGCGCCGCATTAACCCAAACTTTTGCAGGCTCTTCGCTGACTGAATGTCAGCTACAATTTCAAGTCGTATCGTTTATTTACTTACAGTTTGCGCTTTGAAACTTTCATATTTCACGGAAAATTGAAGAAAAAACTGTTGCAAATGTGTAGTTGAGAAGAAAAATAAATGTGCTAAGTATTGCAGAAGAGAAGAATTTGTGAGCAAAACGGTGATATCAATGTTACCGACTTGCTTCATGTTTCTCAACCAGGTTTGGCTTACATGTTGTTACATGTATTTTTAAAAACTTTATTGTGCAGGGAGGAAATTGCAACGAATGAGAGGAAACCACAAAATATTTTGTTTAGTTTTTGTGGTCTTTGCAGGACTAGATTGCGATTCCGCACGACAGATCTTCAAAACAAATAATGTCACACCTTAACATTGAGGCTAAAGCTTTAGTTATGAAATGAAATTATGAAAGACTGTGTTTCAATTAGACGAGGCAGTGACCAGACAACTGCATCCTTAACACTGCTTAGTTGTAGTTTTAATTCTTTTTTTTCTTCATAGGGCCTCCACAAGACATTGCCTTGTTTTGGTTACATTAAGGGAGTGTTCCCGGGTAGAAGTTTGAAAAAATCGATTTTTTTTTTGGCGTTTTATTGTACCTTATACTATATACTATGACCCCCCAAAGTCGTTTTTCAATCCGCAAACTCAGTACCCACTTTTTTGCATGTTAATTGAAGTAATCTCAGCTCTTTTTGCTCCGCTGATACATTGCGCATGATACTTTAAACGCGTTTTTCTCGAAACCACATTTGTTGTACTGGCCGATAACTTTTCTCAGCAACTATGAGAGGTATCGACTTGAAATTTTGGGAAAATGTTCTAGATAGTTTTCATTGGATGCTAAACCAAAGTTTTCATCAAAAAATTATTGTTAAATATACTTTCAAGCACTCTAAAGGTAAAAAAAGGTGGCAAAACTGGACAATTTTTTTTCATATGGCCGCCATTTTGTTTCTAATCAACATTTTGACTTTGATTTTTGATACAAATATGAGTTTCTGTTCTCCAAATAATAAGGAACAACAAGCAAAAAACCAGAATATTGCATGTTGCCTTGTAGCTCCAAAATAATTTTTTGAAAAACAGCCTAAAATCGGCATTCTAGACGGGAACACTCCCTTAATCGACGCCTCCGATGTTGTGAGCTACCGCTCATAGCGCCATCTGTTCTATAAAAGATGGTTGGGGGCTTCGCTAAGATCGGTTTGGTGCGCTGTTTTTGCTAATACCCGCTTCCCCTTCCCCATTTTAATTCTAGTACAGTAGACGCTCACAAATTCGAACCACTTCGTGCAAGGAGTAGTTCGAATTTCCGAAATGTTCGAATTACTGGACCTTTTAAATTCATTTAAAAAGTAAAGAACAAAATTTTTTTAAATTAAATTAAACAATTCAAAAAATTAAATTAAACTAATTATATTAAACAAAATTAAAACGACCTTATCTTATCTTTGGAATTTTATGCCATTTTTTTCACATTAAGAAACGTAATACGTTTTATTCGCATACAAATCTCTTTTGAATAGTCGCTTAAAATTTCCATATAATCCATGAATCCATAGCTAAGCGATTTGCTTGAAGAATTTCATCAAAAAATTGTTTAAGTTTTCAATTTCAACGTACAAAGCCAAACCATTTTTTTACGTTTATTCGACATTTTAATAATTTTTTGTTTAGTTTTTAATCTAAACTGAGCCAAACGTTTACATTCGTAGTAATCATTCACGAACGTGGGGCCAAACATTGCCAATTTGGTGATTCCCCTTTTTCATTTAAATTGTGTAAGCAAAATAAACACCAAAAATAGGGAGAGGAAAAAGGAAGAAAAGGAAAACGCTCGCTTCGAACCGCCACACAGTGATTCGTTCCATAGACAAAATTCAAAAAATGTATAGTCTCAGAAGTTTAAGATTTTGATGTCATTTGAAAGGTAAAACTCCAACTAAGAAAACCCAAAAAAAATCTGTGCAAAAAATAATTAGTGTGCAAAAGCGGATCAAAGTTGACACTTTTTCACAAAAAATAGTAAACACATATTTTTTGTTTTTTAGTCGATTGAGTAAAACTAGTTGTAAAAATACATGGTTAACAAGAAGTTGCTAAAACTTTCAACATAGATTAAGAAATGATGTGGCCATTTTCGCTTTTAATGTTATCGCAAAATTTGCTAAGCTGAGGCTTTTACATCACTTTTAATTCAAAATATTTTTCTAAATTAAAAATCTGAAAATTGGCAAAACTTAGAGGAAAATATCTAAAAAGTATGTGAAAGTATGTTCCTGGATTTTTTTTTATTTTAACCCTTTCGGTTATTCTATGCCATATGGCATAGTCTCTTTTCAGTGCCTGTTTCAGGTCAAAAAACTTGTGGATACTATATTTTTGTTGTTCCTTAGAATAGTTTGAAGTTTTAGGAAAAATACGAAATTAATAAACTGAATAATTAAGTTGAGAGAAGAGAACTATACACGTTTTTTTAATGGTATATCTTGAGATAGTGAAGGAAGAAGAAGCAGAAAAAATTAGATAACTTTTTTAATTTGACGTTTTCTTTCAATTTAGATACTTTTTTAAAAAAATTTTGGCTGAAGTAAATGAAGAAATATTCAAATTTTCGTTATGCATAAAAAGTTGTATGTTTAAGTAATTATTACAGCCGCAACGATGTGGTTGCTCTCATAGAAAAACACTCTAAAATACAGGGTCCGCGTATAAAAATTAAAAAATTTCTTATGGATTGTTGGTAATATAACCACATAGAAGCCTAAAACGTAAAATTTAAAATTTTAACTTTCCCCAGTAAAAAGCTGTACCGAAAGGGTTAAGCAGCATTCTTTCTTTGTCGGATAATGTAATTGGATATTTTCCTATCTCGGAAAATAATCCAATTTGAAAAGTGGTCTAAACACCTATTTTTCGACAAAATTTCTTTCATTTATCCCTAAAAGTATGCAATCAGCATGAAAAATTGAGAAAACATCTATTATTATCATTTTCATTGCAAAACTAAAGGGCCCTAATACAATTTCTGTTACCACTCCTACTAATTCAGTTCAAATTTTAGATGCTGTAAGGTATGAGGTTCGAAATTCTGAAAGATTCGAATTTGTGAGAGTTCGAACTTGTGAGCGTCGACTATATCGATTTATTTATTCCATTTATTGTTCCCGAAATCACAAACAATCATAAAAGTACCGAAATCATATGAGACAACCTAAGAATTAATGCTCGAGTGCTTTAGTTTACTAAACAGTCTGAGTTTACTAATCCCATTCACTCATTTGAGCACATAAGTAAATATTAATGGCAATGAAGAAACAATGATAGCCTCACTAGATTACTTCCTCCGCAGTAAGAGGAAACAAGCAGTAACTCTAAATATTTGAAATACTTGAAAATACTTGAAACACATTCTAAATTACTTTGATACCAAGTTAAGCTAATTTTTCTTAGTTTCGACAAAAATCAAATGAGCAGATCAACGACATTCGGACTGGACACTTTGAACTAAAGAAAGGAATTTTACTAGAATAAAAATACATCTGAAGGAGGAGGAGATATCAGAACTCATCATTACTCGTTTTAGTATCGTGGCTTGCAGCAAACGACGTCATCTGGAACAATATGAACTACTAGATAAGTAGACCGTATGAACCTTTCTCGAAAAATCTTCGTCATCTGGAACATTATGAACTACTAGATAAGTAGACCGTAAAAACCTTTCTCGAAAAATCTTCGAAAAGCCAGTAATAATAATAATAATTGACTGGCACTTCGAAAAGCCAGTATTTCCGGTTATTTCAGTTATAAGCACATGTCTCGTAAACGAATCATCCGACTAACATAAGTGGCCCATCGTTCAGAAGATAATACCTCAGCCTTTCCAACTACATATAGATTCTCTAAATCGGATGAGTTTTGGGGAAGTTACTGACGATGAAAGTTAAAAAATAAATCAATTTTTCTATAATTTTAAAAGATATAAATTTCTCGTTTACGAGATTAAATGTCATAACAGAAATAAAAGCGGAAAAAACGTTTTTTTCAATGATTTTTATGATTTGAGGCTGCCGTAGCTCATTCTAAAAATTGATGATTTTTTCAACACATGACAGAGTCAAACCTTAAAAAACCTATAAAAATATAAAACGACGGCGAACAATTTTCCCTGAAGATTCTTGAAGAACAGCCAAATACTGTCTTGCATTGCACATACCCCGCCCCCCCCCCACTCTTCTCGGCTCCAATGCGCTCGTCTTAAATTGTATGCGCCCAAAGTTTTCCACGAATCGCATTAAATCCGTGTTTATGGGCAATTAAAAAATTAACTTTTCATTAAATCCTATCAGCTATCAGCGCACTGCAATCAAATTAGCCTTAATTAGCGCTGACTGCCGTCTGCCACACTTCACTGCCAAAAAATATAAATAAAACTGCAGCAGCTAAAGAAGTGCAAACAACAACAGCGCATTAAATTGTTGTTGTTCTGGCTGCGAATCGATCGCATTCTTGCGCACAGCAACAAACGCTGCAAGTCGAGTAAACTGCAATAAAAAAAAGTAGGAAAAAAAGCTGCCGCAACCGACAGGCACCAGCGTCAGTCAGCCAAGCGCATGAAAAGCGTTCAGTTCCAGCAAATTAGTAGCCTTAATTGAGCACCAATGGCGTCCAATTTCAGCGAACAGCGCCACAAACGATGCCAACTGCGGCAGCCACCAACGTGGAAACCAATCTCGTAGCACAAGAACCAGTCTGCTGCGACTGTGACTGCTGTTCGTGTGACTAAAGTGCGGCATGTGTGGACTGCTGGCTGACAGCGTAAGCGTTCGCTTTTAACGCGTTTGATGCTCATTCTGCTGCTGCTGCTTCTGGCGTTGATGAGGACGATGATCGTATTGGTTGTGTGTGTGTGTGTGTGTCGGTGGCAACTGCTGTGCGCACGACGCTTGGTTTCGGATGATATGCTTTTTGCTGCATCAATTCAAATACGAGAGCCACACAAGCAGCCTGGCTGCGTATTGCAACAACAACACTGCTATTGCTGCATTGACACATTGCCACAGCATACTTTTGGTTCGCCGTCTATGCATGCTGGCTTCGATTGCCATTGCCGATAACTGTTCACATGGCCCTTACGCCACTGTCGCCGCTCTCAAATGACTCTCACTGGGCCACTTGTGATGACGAATCGTTTTGGTGTCAACTTTGAAGTTCGCCGTTGGGCATTGGGCGTCTGCTTGCGTTGGAGTGAGAAAATTGTCATTTACCGCAGCTGATACTGAACTGAAATAGTACATCATTTGCTTCACCATTGTGGCTTCGTTTGAAGGCGGTTATCATTTTGAGGCATTTTACTTGAATTAATTGTGTCTTTTTTGGCTTTCGGAGAGCGGAGACATGTCTGGCTATAATATCTGAAAGGCAACATTTAAGGGTTATAGTTTTAAGTGATCTTTAGATCACAAATATCTTTAAAACTTATGAAAAATAATTATAATAATTATACTTAACTTGCTGTTAAATGTAGTTTTAAGTGATCTTTGGATCACAAATATCTTTAGAACTAATAAAATATTACAAACCTAAATGGCTGTTAAGTGTAGTTTCAAATGATCTGTGGATCGGAAATAGTTTAAGAACTTTTGAATAATTACATAATTACCCGGCCATCACAATCAGAAACCTGTTTTCAGACGCCACCACCACATTTAGTTACATAATTTCGATAACACTACTCGACACGAAAAATGCATCTACAAATTAAAGTGTTTTCTAGACTAACTTTGTTCCGCTGAATACGAAACTGAAAATCAACAAATTTTCAGGACCAAAATATGTCAGGTAAGGAAAACATACATGTTTTCGATCTCAGTCTGAACATTCATACATCTAAATTGTATTCTTTTTCAAAGTTCGGAAAGTTCAAAATAGAAAATTTAGATAAAAGGAGACTATCTTCCTCTTTCATTTGATACCCATATCTTCATCATTGCATAACTGCAAATATTTAAAATAATATTTGAAATGTGTATGTCCTTAAAATTGTAAAGTCCTTTAAAACGAACTTTGGTTCAGAAAATAAAAAACTGACTATGCCAGGTTACTATATATGACCTCTAGTTTCACGTCTATATCAGCATTTGGATGGGTCACGGCAAAAAAAAAATTGTTTCGCACGGTGTAATAAATGAAAAGTTGGTGTTTTAACTAAGTGCTTCCTAACTTTGTAATTTTTCTTTTGATTCTATTGATGCTAGGCTTAATATTTATACAAATAATATATGTTTCATATTAGATTTCAAAACCAAAGGAGATAATTAATTTTATCTATAAAACAATCATTTGAAAATGTATACATTTTGAAAATGTTCGAAAAATTCACTGTTTCTCATCTGATTTGGATAATCTATATATCTCTGGAAAGGCTAAGGTATTATCTTCTGAACGACGTACAGCTCGTGTTAGTCAGATGATTCTTTTACGAGATATGTGCTCATAACTGAAAAAACAGAGGAAAACTCCTTTTTCCAAGATTTTTCGAAAACGCTTCTTAAAAAAATTTTTGGATTTTCAGTTTCGTATTCTGCGGCCCAAAGTTAGTCAAGAAAATAGTTTTACTTATAAGTGCACGCGATTAACCCATTTTTTGTCGAGTAGTGTAATTTGCAAGTTTACTGTCGGGAAGTCCGAAGTGGGTAAAAACGGCTAGAAAACGTCCAGCAGGTTAGTGCAGTAGGACTAGCCCCTTTCTTCTTCTTCTTTCTTTGCTTCTTAAATATGGATGATAGGACTCAACTCATCACACCCACTTCACCGATAGCCTGAAACTACAAAAAAAATTTATAAATATTCTTCTACTACTAATAAAAATACTCCCTTACAATGACTCTCTCTCTCTATGTATAGCACCTGTTCGTTGAAGCTTTGGCTCAAAGCGCACCAAAGTTTAGGTATATTATGATAAATAAAATATATTAGGCCCCAAGGCCCCATTTCGGCCAAAGTTAAGCCATTCTGATACTAGAGAGACCCTTAAAAAACTTGCACGCTCCAATTTGTTATTGAAATGCCATATTTGTTTATTTACCAATAAAAAAAATACTTTTTACTGAACATTTTACAGGCTCTGTCCTTTTGACATTTACAGTAAATTTGCAAAATTGGGATAAATACTTTTTTAAGAAAATTTTTCTTTTCTGTTTCATTAACCCTTTCCTTTCCATATGGCTACCAAATTCAAATTTGGAATTTCGATGTATAATTGTCGATTTGTTCTTAGCTTTTTCGACGAAATATGTAGTTTGCTCTATTGGCAACATTGAAAATTGTTGACATTTGTGTAACGGCTCCCACTCGACAGACATTCCAGACACTCCAGAATTACTACTAGTAATTGCCAAAAAATGTATGTTGCTCTGTGTTTAACAAAGCACAAGAATTGTTTTTATATATTTCATAACAAATAACTTTAAAAACTTGTAAATAAATGAAAATTTTGTTTTCATATAAAATATGTTTTAATTTTGCTTCATAAAAGCCCAATGTAGCCATATGATTACCACCTCCCACCACACACTGGAAAGTCGAAGCTATTTCAAATTTGATGCAAAATAATTTTAAATACCTCTCTCGTTTTAAATAACCAAATTCCAATTTGTTTCCATGGCTATTTCATAATTCGGGAAGTAAAGGGTTAAACATTAAAGATTAATAAAATTTAACGAAGATTTTCTTTCAAATACAAATTAAATAAATAAATTGTTTATAGTAAAAAATCTCAATCGAGTCAATTTTGACACGATTGGGCAGTCCAGTGTTAAATGAATCTTGCTTCACTAAATGTCTTGTCACATAATTCAGATTGCATGCAGATAGCTTTCGAAGTTTGAGAATGCATGCAGCTAAAAATAGCACCCGAGTAGTTTGCTCTGCTATGAAACTTTTCGCGTACTGCTGCAGTTTCTTGACTATGAAACTTTCTCGGAAATTTGCCACGATTCGAGGTATGCGCATACAATGTTAAATTGAAGTTGCTTAACTGTTGCCGCCAGCGAGGCAGAATTCAAAGCGCTCCTAGCAACCGCAGAAGAAAAGCAAATGCGAGAGAGAACGACAGCCATCGAAGAAGCAGGCAGCGCCGCACAGAGGGAGGAAGGAAGTGCAAATGAAGTAAAGGCAGCCGTTGCGCCCGCAAGTATGTGTTGAAATGTGTGCAAATATCATTCAACTACAAAGTTGGCCAACAATCCCTAACACTTTGTACCGGCAGCAGTTCCACTCTCAACACATATTGCAAGCCAGGCAAGCCAAGTGCGTGTGTGGATATGTGCATGAATGCTGTGTGTATGTGTGTGGGAAATTACCGCAAATACGCAGTAAATATGAGCAAAAGCGAAACCATTCAATCAACTTCAAACCACGCTCAGACGGCTTGAGTGCACCCTGCACACCCACACAAGCACACACGCGCCCTCTGCATTGCCACCTAAGTCGCGCACATACACACACACACACACACCCAACTGCACTAGAACCAAAAAAGTAGCTTGGTGCGTAAATTTCGAAAGTTGTTGATTGCAAAAGTTGGAATATTTTCAAATTTTCTCTTACTCTCCGTTTTTTGCCGCCTGCGTTTTGCTTGTCTTTAGCAACACATATTTTTTTTTTTGGCTAGCAATCTCGCGTTGCCTGGCATTGCTGTTCTGCTTTCTGCGCCACTTGACGAATAGCAAGTCAAATTTATTTTGGCACAACACATGCGCACACATCCAACTCATACACACACAAGTTGCTGTTGTGCTGGCACTGATGAGCGAAGTGATGAGTGCATGAAAAAGTTTGCATGTTGTCGAGGTTATAAAAACGAGTGCGTCAATGGCGAAAAAGTGCGTAAAAAAGTTTGCACATTTGTTTCGCCATAACAACAACAAAACCAACAGAGGCACAAGCGGCATTTCAATTCACTGACGTTCGTCTCGTTGCTCTGAGCTGCAGCAATAATTCACTTAATCGCCTACTCCACCCACTTTAGTCACATCCGTTCGATCTCCTCAGTACACATTTCTTTGATACGTTCAGCTTTTATGAATACAAAAATAGAAATAACAAAAAATTATGTTTAAATCGTTGAATTTCGATATGTTTCCACCCAGCGAGCTGAACTGGCAATGGTCAAGAAATATCTGTGCTTAATGTAAAATGCGTAGTAAAAATAGAAGAACAAAAATATAAATAAATTTCGAAGTCGGAATCATGATGAATTGATTTATCGGCAAATTTGTGTTCGTTTGCGTTTTCCTAATCGAGTTTCCGCTAGCCAAATGCCTTAACGTCTGTGCAGTCCTACTGTCAGCCGGAATTCAGTAATATATGTGATATATTTTAATCAAAAACCAATGCAATTTGGTGCAACGATTTCTACAACTCTTTTGAACTCTTTAACTTTAATTATGAAACTCTTAATTATGATAGTTAACTTTATATCATATCGTCAACTTAAAACATTTATGGACTAACACTGAATGAAAATACTGAAGTAAAACCAAAACCACTAAAGACCTAACGAAGACACCAATAGCGCACACAAAGAGAGGATTTTAGAGGGTTCGAATCACCCCAAACACAAAAATTGCTGGAACAAAATATGGTTTCGAATGCTTTTCAGCTCAAAAATTTTACGCCAACCTCCCTCTCCCCCAAAATTAAATGCTGTGTACGCCACTAGAAGACACCCAAATGAGCCTTTCACTACCAAAGCCAGACATGTGTGTCTCATATAAACATTGCACTTCCTTCCACATTTCTCCAAAGATTCAAAAAAAATTTTTTGTTTTCAAAAAATTTTAATTTTATTTAAATTTCAAAATACACAAACTTTTCAAACACATTAGTGTACTTATAAACTTATCAGTTGAGGTTTTAAAGTCATAAAGTTTGCTGTCAATCGTATTTATTTGTATCATCTACCAATTCTTTTTTCTAAGCGTTGAAAGAAAAATAATATTCAAGTTTATGGTAACAAATTTGTATGTTATGATTTTTCAAGATTCGATTTTTATGTAACATTTCTTTGCTCACAAGAAATTTAAATACGCATATGTGCTCTTAGTCCTGAAAAGGGACACAATGTTTATGTTTTTAGTTTCCAAAGTTTTTTCATGGTATTAAATTTGCAAGAACAAACAAGTAAAGATTTGTCTATTGGCCTCCAGTCGAGTAAATTTCACGTTACATTTGTGCGTTCAACCCATTTGACACCATCCTTAACCCTTTCGACCCCAAAGTTGCCTGAGAGCAACTTCACATACTTGTCATTTTATATTTTTTATATATTTGTTATTTATATATTTGATTGATTTATGGGTTTAATTTAAGTAGACACCAACAAATTAAAAAAATTTTACTATTATCCCCAAAATAATTTCCAATAATTTGCAGCGATATCAGGGAAAGTTTGTGTTCCAATTGAAGTCTACGAATTGGGCGCGTTTGATCAAAACACTGTTTTTTTTAATAATGGTTAAATAAAATCAAAAAGTGATAATTTTGTATTTTTTCATAAATATTAAATAATTTTTCTGTAATTAAAAAATATTGATACAAAATTTATTTAGCCCGTTTTAAGCTAAAATTGTTCAAAAGTAAACTAGCTCTAGAACTCTAACAAAGAGGCGTGGTGACTTCAAATGTCGTGTGCACATTTCTTAGGCGAGTGTTTCAAGTTTAAAAAAAGTAATATCGAGATACAGGATAAAATTCGGGGTCGAAAGAGTTAATCCAATTTAATTATAGCGGATGTTTGCCACTATAGATTCGAATTCTTCACCATTTATTTCATCTTTGGCGCCTAAATGCATGCATCGAATCACTCCAGCTTAATAAAAACGTTCACTATTTTTATCGAATTCACTTTCTAGCTGCTCTCTGCACCAGTTAACAAATATTCCATCCCATCAAAGACCTCATTGGCGCATTTTCTAACAATACTTGACCACTTCACAATCGATTTGAAGCATTTCACTTACCGCATTAAGCCGCAGTAAAATGATGTGCAAACTGGGAATGCAACTTGAAAAATCACATTAAATCATAGTTAATTGAATGCGAAAATACGAAAATTAGTTGAAAAAACCGCAGAGAAAGCAGCGGCGACATAATCATTGGCATAATTATTGCCAGTGCAACTTCGTCATCACTATTTCTAGCGCGTCGCTTACACACACACACACACACACACATTAAAGCTGCACAACTGGGCAAAACTGCGAGATGGCTGAGCGTTAAATTGCCAACTATGGCCACTGCCGCCACTTGACCTACCACGGCGACTAAATAAAGCGCAGGCGCACGCGTCCGCTGTCAGCGGCCGCATTGGGTGGCAACGCCAAACAGCGTGAAGGCACAAGCGATGAGCGCAATTAATTTCATTTTATTAGCAAAACTTTTGCACAGCGTGGCTGACTGTAAACGGATGCGGCAGCAAAGCGTTGCGGCGTGTTGTGGCCGGTAAAAAAGTACGCTCAGCCCTTGCTGCACATAACGAGCTCGGATCGCTGCCAGCAGCTAGTGGCAACGACCAAGAATTAGCCTATGTGTATGTAAATATGAATGTATATATGTGTTTGTGTGTGTAAAATCATAGCAACGCCACACTCAAAACGCGCACCCAATTAAGTGAGTTTTCGTTTGCCGCGCGCCGCTCGTTGTTGGTTGCTGCAATTTTCCGGCAATTTTTATTTAGAAATACTTTTATGTACAACAGCAACAACAACAACAACAACAAGCATCACAGCCATTTAAATGAGCTTTGCGTCCAGTTTTGCGGCGGATTTGTCTGTTGGCGCGCGCCTGCGCGTTTGTGTTGCGTGTGTGTGTGTGTGTGTGTGCATGCTAAGTGTGCGTTCAGTCCGCTGGCCCAAAGCCGCGGTCGAGTGCAATTTTTATGCACTCAACGCGCTTTGATTTCCGCAGCACAAAAGCCGCAGCGCCAAGCAGTAAATAAAGCAGTCGTGGCAGAAATGAAAAAGCCAAAAGGGAAAAAGTGCAGAATAAAGCGAGGCAAGAGATAGTCGGACGGCGATTGTGCGGACCAGGCGGCATGGCCCAAAGGCTGTGCGAGTTCTGCGGCTCTGATTTATGCGCCGCTAAGTACGGCAGCATTTTATTTGTTCGTCTGTCTATTTGTGTGCATTCATTCGTTGGCTGGGATTTTATTGCTGATTAATTGCGTGCATTAATTTCACATTTGCCGTAAGCGACTAAGAAAAACTGCGCACTTGCTATGACTTGAAAATCGAGTCAAGGTTCCAAAAGCATTTGAAATCTACTTAAAGTGTAGACGAGAGGGAATGGGATTCGATCGATTTATAAACAAAAAACCAAAAAACGCTCAAAAGTATGCTTTGCTTAAAAGTTTTGCTGTAAACGTTGACCGACAGTTTTACTTATTTTAGCGGTCACTATAAATGTTCACTCTTTGCAAAAGGAAATTTTGTAAGGGTCAGTTATTTTTGTATTTAATTTGTAATAAAGACGCTTACATGTTTTTTAAAATGAGAAACTGAGTTTTGGCTTAAATGCAGAATACCACAACCTCTTAAAAAAATGTGTTTTGTTTTTTATCGGAAAGAGTAGTATTTTTTAGTCTAACAAACTTAAAATTTTGCCGCGGAAACATTCACAGGGGGCGTGGTCCGCCCCCAAATTCCCAGTTATATATCCGAGTTTCTCAAGAAATTATCAACCGATTCTAACGATATAGGTGTCATATGAAAGGTATTTTCTTCCTCTTTCGAATGATTTTATGTCTTTCTGATGTCTTTCGAATGAATAGGTATGTAATATGTACCAATAATGAGTTATAAACGAAACAATTGTTTTTTTACAAAAATTTTTTAAAAATGGATTTTTTTTTCGAAAAAACTTATTATGAAGCTATTATAGGTTTACTACTGTATTATAGCCTGTGAAATACCCTTTACAATACAATTCCTTTGAAATGAGTTTAATGGGGTTACGACAAGATATTTAAATTTTTGCTTTGTAGAAACCCAAAAGTTTACAAGCTCACAACTCCGATTGTATGGGAGACGCCCTCTGGTGGTGAATTTCTGAACATTAACTAATTTTGTATTTTTTTTTACTCAAGAGTGTTGCCAATCGCTGAATAAATCATTCAAATCGGTGCAGTAGTTTCCGAGATACGATGTTTCCTCGCTTACTTTACTACATTCACAAGTGGGAGCAAATTCCATAGAAAATTACCAGTTTTGTATGGCAGCCCCCTTAAAATTTTAAGATAGATAATAGGTATGTTTGGAAGAAACATTCAAAAGAGAAAATAAATGAGTATCGGTCTTACATTTGACACATCTGGCGGCAACCTGGAAGCACTTAGAGTCTATTTTATAAAAACAATAATTTTGTATGGGATCCCCATTAAGGGTTGGATATAGGGGGTAAGTATGTTTGAAAGAAAT
This sequence comes from Melieria crassipennis, assembly GCA_963668005.1. Lineage (NCBI taxonomy): Eukaryota > Metazoa > Arthropoda > Insecta > Diptera > Ulidiidae > Melieria > Melieria crassipennis. The sequence continues at coordinate 119,125,915 of OY764961.1, read as the reverse complement.
GTTCAGTAAAGAAAACTAGTCGGGGTCAGTCATAGATTTTAACCCTCTAGAAGCAACTTCTGAGTAGCTGTGGAGCAATTTGTCGAATTTCCCAGCCCTTTTAAACCCATTCTGTCCCACAATTTTTTGGCTCATGTACTTTATACCAAACCGCAAAAAATAGAGGTTCTTCAGCTTCAAGAGGGGGTAAATATGTTTGAAAGAAATGTTAAGTAAAGAAAACTAGTGGGGGTCAGTCATAGATTTTAACCCTCTAGAAGCAACTTCTGAGTAGCTGTGGAGCAATTTGTCGAATTTCCCAGCCCTTTTAAACCCATTCTGTCCAACAATTTTTTGGCTCATGTACTTTATACCAAACCGCAAAAAAATAGAGGTTCTTCAGCTTCAAGAACCCATTATTAAGAATCTGCATACCACACTAAATCTTGTCTAATGTACTCCTCCCTTACAATGTCATCTACAAACTGAAATTCTGAACTGAAAATTCAACACTCTCTCTCGCATTTCCGTTTATGTTATCAAAATGCATCTTTGTTATGTTCCAAGTTGTTTTGCTCTCCAGTCGCCACTAAAATCAAATCCTAATAAGTGGCTTCACTGCATTGACTGCTTAACTTCCATGGCGTTTAAACACTGCCGCAGTTTTCTCTCCCGAGTTGCAATGAAAAATTAAATTTTAATACTCTCAATCCTGGCAACGCCAATCGTGCAATTCTTTCGCGCAACTGAAGACGCAGAAGAAAACAAACGGAAATAATCTCGACTTTTACAGTTTGTTCCTTTTGCGCCACTTCACGCCGGCCATGCGAGTACTTTGTTGCACTTCATTTTGCCAGCAAAAAACAATGTTGCTGCCTGCTTATGGCCGCTGCAATACATTTAAGCGTCGTGCAACAAGCAACAAGGCACAGCACACCTTCAAGGCGAAACCGAGCAACAAAAGCACGGCAACACATTACTCGCGGCACTTGCACCGCTGCGCTGCTGAAGGCAAATGTTTTTCTGCATGCCGCTGCATGCTGCATGCAACTGTGCTCATTTTCGTTGAATGCCATAAAGCGCGCGGCGCCAGTCAGCAGCATGCGACGTCCGGGGTGAAGTGAGAAAAATTAAAGTGGAAACTTCCGGCAAAAAAGCAAAGGAAAAAAACCAACAGAGCACAACAGAAAAAATGGAGCAGAACTTTTTCTTATACGGTTTGTTCTGTTTGTGTTTCATACATTCGCCAGAGCGAGAGCGAGCGAGCGAGCGAGTGAGGGAGAGAGATGAACAGCAAGCGAACAGTTGCAATAAAAATGCATTGCAATATGCAACTGCGGACGGCTGCAGGCGCGCGTAAGAAATTTGCAATGTTCGGTGCGGCAGCTGAGAGATGTGGCGCGTTGAGATGGAGTACGTTTGCGGTGAGCGGGCAACAAATGCCAGAAAGCAGCGAGGCCAGGCGAAGGCAGCAAAATGGCGACCGTTAAGTGCGGCCAGGCAGTGAAATAGTGCACAGCTTCGGCGTTGGCGGTGGCAGAGGCAGAGGCTACGGTGTTGACTGCGCTGAAGGACACAGCGCAGCGCGCTAATTTTTCACACATCAGTCTTGTTGCTGCCAAGACGAATGGCTGAAAACGAAGCGGCTGCGAAATGTTAAAAACGCGCGCGCCCGTGCAGAGCGTCTTGCGGCACCCGGCCCTGTTCCGTTTCGTATACAAATGGCCGCATTAAGCACTTTAAACTCTCGAGTAGCGCGCCATAAGCGTTTTGCTGCCTAATTCCAGAGGCAGCGCGACAAGCTGCGCCGCATATTTATTGCCCATTTCGGCTGCGCGCATACGGCGTTGCGTTAAGCGCGTCTTTATTAACTCGTGCGGCAAGCCAGCAAGTTCGCCTACACCTGCCAAGTGCGCCTCGAAACCGCAGAATACCGGAATTTGTGTTTTTGTCGTTGAAGCAGGACGCGGGACGCAGCACGCAGCCGCTGCCATTGTCGGATGTTGTGTGTGTTGGCTGCGTTGGCTTGCTTCACGGCAAACACAAACACAAATACAAGTACGCATAGCTAATTTAGCGGTCGCCGCAAATTTGAATCGCATAGCAGCAATTTTAAGCACCTTTCGCCGTTTGTTGCTACCAACTCATGTTGCCAATTGTGGTTGCTAGTGCGATGATAATTTGACGAAATTAGCTCTGAATTGCGCGAATTGTTTCAGTTGATTGCGTGTCATCAGAAAATCCAACAACACTCACACCTTTACGGGCGGCGACGCACAGTGTTGCGAGTTCATATAGCGGAGTGACAAAAATAGAAGGAGTGGTCGTATATAAATGATATTTCGTATACAGTTATTGTATGAGTAAAGAACTTACTGTGCAAAATTTCAGTAAAATCGCACCAAAACTTCGACCACCTCCCATACAAACGGATTTGAAAGAACTTCATATTAACAATGAAAATTATCTTAGCTCATAAAAGCTACATTCAAAATATTTGTATTTTAAAATTACATAAATTTATTAATAAACGCGTAAATAGATAAAATGCGCTTTTTTCAAAAGTGATTGAAAATAAAATCTCGATAATTTGCTCTACAGCTGCTCAGAAGTTGCTCTTAGAGCGTTAAAATCTTAGACTGACCCCCACTAATTTTTCTTCCTGAATATTTCTTTCTAACATACCTACCCCCTATCTCCAACCTTTAATGAGGCTCCCATACAAAATCATCGTTTTTAGAAAGTGGGCTCCCGCTGCTCTCAGGTTGGTCCCAGACGTACCATATGTAAGACTGACCCCCATTTATTTTCCCTTTCGAATGTTTTTTCTATACAAACCTAACCGCTATATCCAACTCTTAAGGTGGCTGCCATACAAAAGTAGTAATTTTCAAAGGAACTGGCTCCACACTTGTAAATGTAGTAAAGTAAAGGAAGAAACATCGTATCTGGAAAAGTACTACACCGATTTGAATGATTTATTCAACAATCGTCAACATTCCGGAATGCAAAAACTACATAATTAATTAAAGTTCAAAAATTCACCACCAGAGGGCGTCTCCCATACAAGTGAAGTAGTTAGGTTATCAACTTTTGAGTCTTTACGAAAAAAATCAAAGTGTACTGTCGAAACTCCATTAACCCCTCTATTTCGAATATAATAGTAATCCTAATTGATTTTCCAAAACAAATTTTTCCATCAGCAGCAGAGCATTATTTGACAGATTGCATTGGCATTCACCAAACCGTGAAAATATCGCGAATTTGAACTCAAGTCTTCACCGAAAAATGCTAATAACTTGCATTCGCGCAAATATGCGCAGCTGAAAATTTTACAGCATAATGTACATACTTGCTAAAACAAAATATCAAAAAATTTCAAAAGCGATATTTAGTGTTTTTTTTTAAATCACTTTTAAAATTTGAACTCACTTTTTATTCACTCGTTTTGCTTACTTCATTTTCATCATAACGGTACCGCTCAGAGGTGAGACTAATCAGCAAAATTTTGGTCTTGCCAGACCTAAATTATATGAAACTTATGACAATAGTAACTTTTAGGGACCTGCTCATAATTTAATTTTAAATATTCAGCCTCAAAGTCAAAGCAAAAGTTTGTTGTTTGTACACAATTTTTTTTCAACGCTGGACGAGCGTACTTTCAGAGCTCATAACTTCTATGTTATCCAATATTTTTTCATAAAACTTCGGATTTCTCTTAATTGAAGAATTTCCAACAAAACCTCGTACTCAGATTTTTGTGGTTATAACATTGCATTTTGGCATTTTTGTCACTACTCGCGACACTGTGCTACGTGGTGGGTGACATTAACACTAGAAAGGTCATTGCGGTCATTTTGATGGTTTTCATTTTAAATATCTGTATTTTCTTTAGTACAGTGAACGTTCAGTGTAACGAACTTTCCATTTAACGAATTTTCGATTTAACGTACGGCCAAATTTTTCCATCGATGGTTCTATATTACGAACGAAAGTGAAATTTTCTATTCGATATAACGAATATTTATGTTGTTTTTCACCCTTCGAATTGTTTTTATTTGAGCATTCACATTCTTTACAATAACAATGAATGTTTGGTTTCGTCAAGTGTACGGTACCTCAATTGTTTTTGTTTTTGTTACGTGAAAACTTTCAAATTTACGTCAAGTTACCAACATTTTGAAATACTGTTTGTATGCATTTCTGATGATTTTCACAGGATTTGTTTTGCGTTCGGTTGGCTTTTTTCTTTTAAAAATTAAAATTTCAATAATCAAGAAAAGAAATTGCCATAGAGAAAAGTTTACTTGCGGTAAAGAGGCAATCGCGCATCGAAGACTTTTTCACTGTACACACATAGCCAACTTTGTATTTTGAAAATGCTGGAATAAAACAAGATACAGTTTGTCAAGTAAATGTTTGCAAATTTAAAGACGGTAGAAAATAATTTTGAAAAGCTTATAATATAACAGAAATTGCAATATTTTGAAATTATTTGGAAAATATAGATTAATTGAATATTTCACTCTCATATAATATCAAAGTAATGTCTATTTGATTCGCGTATTGAAGGGCGAATTGATTTGAAAGTATCTCATGGACCACCCAGAAAACTGTCTGACAGAGAAGAAAGAAAAATCATCCGAAAAGTTCGTGAAAACCCCCGTATGTCAATAAGGGAAATGGCTTTGGATATCAAAATAGAATGCGGAACTGATGTATCTCATGAAACTGTTCGGAACTGTACGGCGCCAAATTTTCAATGCAATCTTGGTTTTGAAAGTAAACGAATTTTTTAACAGTTTGAAGTATAGCTTCATTTCCTTTTTTGATTTTTTACACTGTTTTTGCATATCAAATAGACATTACTATTAATCTATATCTTAAAACAATTTCAAAATATTGCAATTTCTGTTATATTTATAAGCTTTTCAAAATAATTTGCCTACCTTTTTTAAGTTTGCAAACATTTACTTGACAAACTGTATTTGTTTAAAGACTGAATATGTGAGACTTATTTCATTAAAAGGATGGTTTAAAACAAAAAACATTTCGATCGATTTAACGCATTTTTCGATTCGTTATATTGGACGTCCACTGTATTTCTATCAAATTTTGCTTTGATGACTTTTATTTGTTTATTGGGTTCTACAATTAGGGTTCTACAATTACAATTAGCCAAATTCGATGTGTACTTTCGAGATAATAGCGGATATAATATTGTTACGAAAATGACTTCTCTAAGTTCGTTTTGGATTGTGCTTGAAAATAAAACAAATTCATTTATTCAGCGCAAACGCAGTCAAAAATCAACTATCACTTTATTTACAACTTTACACTACTACTATTGCATGTTTCCCCTTTGCTTGCTCAACACAGACTCGCCCCTCTGCGCTGCCACTGCTGCTTTTTATACTTGTTTTCTTATCGCGCCGATGTTTCTTGCACATTCTAGTTGTACTCTCTGTTGTTTTAGCACAGCCCATCCTTCGCAAACCATCCTTGCCATATCGGACTTATAGCTAACCGGCCGCACTCCAAAGTGCATGCCTAAAAGTGTGCTTGGAAAAGCATTCATGCACAGCACAGAGTGCCTCATCGTTGCAATCTTTGTTGGTATGGAAAACTTGCGGTCTTTCGAGTGTTAATTGTATTGCAACGAGCAAAACGGTCCAGTGTGATTACGAATTGCTCTACATGAATTTAAATTAGATGTACTACTGTACTCCTGTACACTTCCCCCCTTCAGAAATATTTATTATAAGCTTGGCTGCAAGTTAACACCTGAATAGAAAGGAAATGAAACTCCAACAATCGACAATAACTGCTCAGAGCTTATTTAATAGACTCCATCTTTTTTCTACATGGATGCATTTAGAATTGTTGCTTTTGTTGCATATTTGACTACCAATGTGCTGTCTCTTCACAAAAACGCAACATATAAATTTTCTATATTGCGATCAATTTGAAATCGCATCCACCTTCCCCCACGCCTCCACTTGACGCCACTTGCGCTTTATTGCATTACTAACAAAACAGCCTTCAACCCGCTCTATGTGCCACCCTGCGTATTTATTTGCGTATTAGTGTTTGTTTGTCGACTGGCCGCAGCCGGTGAAATGCGCAACAACGTTTTAGAATTTTACTTTTGTTTGGCTGTTGCGTGAAATGGTGCAACGTTCCCTGGTTTTGCCACCGTCGCCACATGCAAATAAACTCGGCACAACATTCGCTGTCACACGCACACACACACATACACGCTTGTGTGTGTGTGCGCATGACGCACATGACGCTGTGGCACTTCACCATATGCCACATGCCACAGGCCGCAACATACACCGCCACCGTTCCGGCTTAGTAGCAATGTCGAACGTTAACGTTGTTGGCCGCGTTGCCAATTTCGAGTGAACTGAACTTCTTCTGCGCATAGCGTCGAGTATGCCGTTGTCTGTATGTATGTATTTATATGAGCGTCTGTGTGTGTGTGTGTTTGCACAAGTTGCGTTCAATGTTGCTGGCGGTGACGGCTGCGCTTCTGTTGATGCCAGCGCACAGTTGCGTGTCTGTCTGGCGGTCTGTCGCTGCCACACATATCCGCAAACATAACACACTATTTTTATGTGTAGGTGCGCCTTGCGTGCCTCGTAGATGGTTTTTGTGCGAATGTGCGTGATTTTCCATATAAATTTTTGCGCTTTTGCCGCTTTTGTTTAGTTTTAAATCACTGGCAAACGCATTTTTTTTTTGCATTTCACGCAAAGGTGTTGAAAGCGGTTGGAGGCGGCTGAAGGCAGCTCTGTTGCGGTCTGTGGGGAGTTAAGTGTTGCACATAGGCACATCTGTGTATTGTACATATGTATGTATGTGTAAGAAAGAGTTGACGCAGCAACAAAACAGTGCATGGAGTTGATGCAGAAATGCGTGCGTTCTGTTTTCTCTTTCACAGATGACTAATCGCTTCTTAAATTGTATTATTTGTCGTTATTTTATCTATTCGTGCAACTTGCTTATCTGATGTTTGTTGCTAAAGTGCCTGCTTAGGTCTCAGCAGTGATATATAAAAGTAGGAGAGCCTTTGGATTAAATGCAAATATTGAATATGAACAACGTTACTAACGTAAATTTGTTGATTTTTCTATTAAATAATGTTCAAAAAATTAAATATTGTAAAAAACTGAAAGACCATGAACCGAACTTTTTAAGTGCGCAATTTTATCATTGCATGCTTTTAGGAGGAAAAACTTATTTTAGTAGGTTTTAGTTGAACTGGGACAGGAACACACAACCTTTTCCAGACGTACTGATTGATTTCTGAAGGATTTCAGCGTCCTATTTTTCAACTTCAAAATCCCCACAAACCGAAAATCTCCGTATTGAGGTCACTCCACAATCCACTAACTAACTGTCTGTGTAATGCGTGCACTGCAATAACGAATGCATCAGCTTTCAACAAATTGTTTGAACGAATTGTTTGGAGAAATAGCCGGAATGCTACATATTTCAAGCTGATGCTCACACAATTTTCCCCACAAAACCGAAACATCAATAAGCCGAAAAGCAGTACGCACATAATTTCCAATGCGAACCAACACAAATTCGCAGTCTCTGTTGAATGTTACGGCACACTTGTCTGCCAGATTGCCGCCCACTGCCCAGTCCTAACAACGCTCCAAATGTTGGCCAGTCTGAAAATGAAAATGAAGCCAACTTCAGCGACAATTGAAGCGCATATTTTTAACACACTCCAACAGTTGGCCGTGTGGAAAGTTTTCAAGTGCTGTTGTTATTGTTGTTGTTGTTGTTGATCGTCAGAAAAGCATTGGCGTTGCAAGCACTGGACTGGCAAAATGGCAAAACATTTAAGCAGCGCACAGCGAAACTTTTCCCACTGCACGGCGCTGCACATGGCACGTAGGCGAGTTGACTCAGCGCGCAGTGAGCGGCGGCCGCGTGCGACAAGCGCCACCAACAACCAGCAATGTAGGCGGCCATGCCGCTTATTACTTTTAATTACCAGCACTTTTGCTTAACCGCTTAGCCATTTCAATTTTCACATAATTTTTTTTTCATTTTTTTTACTTTTCTTTTTTCTTTGTAATGCTTTTCTCTTGATTTTCTTGTTATATTCGACTTGTGTTAATTCTCGCAGTTTTGCGCACTTAAACTGCTGTTTGGAATGTAATTAGCAAGTTTATTGCCTGACTTCTTCGACGGCGGTCAGCCAACAAGCAATGCGCCATCAAGCCGGAAAAGTGCACTTCGTACATCACAACTTTGGAAACGCCTAATGGGAGCTAGGTTCACTACTTGCATAAATTTCCGATTTGCTTTTTAAAGTTTTGTTAATGTGCTTTTAATCCACTTGAGGTGCAAACAAGTTCTAGCAGAAATGCAAAGTAAAAATAAACACTTTTCGAACGATGCTGTGGGAGGACATCTTTTTGCGAGGAGACTCAGACGTGCCAGCGTGGGCTGAAAAGTTGTTGACCTAATTAAGATACAAGGTCTGTTTGGGTACAGATAATTTGTACGAATATGTACAAAGGCCACAGCCGGACAAGAAAGGACAAAGGGCCCTCCGGCCAATTTTGATTGTTATATTTTTTTAATAGTACTTATATTATTAATATAGATAACCTTTTTCCAGAGTTTTAGTCCATAATAGTTAATTCCCGATCTGCAAGAATTAATATTGTAAATGAAAACAAAACTTAATCACTTTCTAAGTAGTCATCCGTTTTAGATGAAATATAGATACGAGTAGAATAGAAATCCTTGGAACTCAAAAGTGAATAAAACTTTTAAAAAAAATTTTTATTTAAAAAAAAAATTTTATCAAGTTAGAATTTTGGTAAACCACCAAATTTTTTAATATTTTTCTCATACAATGTTTAACACCAAATATTTTTTCCATATTTTTTTCCACCTGCGTGACATCTAAAAAATTTAAATGTTAAAATTTTTTTTTAAGTTATGTGTGCGGTACAATCTCCAAATTTTGTTTATGTATATTATTTCTCATACAATGTTTAACCCTTTACACGGTACAGTTGCATATCTGCAACCAACCGTAAAATTGCCCGTAATTTCGGAAGTAACTATCAAAACGAGTCTTTTCTGCTATTTTACAACTATGCATCGTTCCTTTTTTGAAATACTGGCATTAATAGTGGGAAAAAGTAGCTATATTTGACTTGACAGCACTTATTTGACCGTTTTTGCGAAAAGTTGCACGCATTTATTTTAGTGAAACAAAAGTGATTAAAACTTATTAATAAAAAACACACAAACACTTTGCGAAAAATGCGGAGTAGGACTATGCTACAAAAAAAAATGCATTTAAAATTAAACATATAAAAATAAAAAACAAGTTGCTTTGTTGCAAATGTGGAACCAAATGTTTTTACAAAAAAAACGTTACAAAATTAAAGTATATTAAAAATAAAAAAATACGTGTTTTTTATAATTTAGGTCTATATCTAAAAAACAACATTTGATGGAGAAATTCGCTGTTGCCGTGTAAAGGGTTAACAACATATGTTTTTGCCACCTTTTTTTAACCTAAAAAACAATTTTTAATTTAATTTCTTTCTTTTTGGGTATCACGCAGATGGAAAAAATCTAAAATATATATTTCAAAGCACTATATAAGAAATATATAATATAGAAAAGAGGTTTTTATTGCACAGCAAACATAATCAAAAAAAGAAGTAAAATATTTAATTTTATTTTTTAAGTATCACGCAGATGGAAAAAAATCTAGCAAAAATATATACTTTAAAGCACTTCATGAGAAATATAATTATAAAAAAGAATTGGCGATTGTACGGTAAACATAACCTTAAAAAATTACATTTTAAGAAATAAAAAAAACATTAAAAAATTACATTTTAATTTTTTTAGGCATAACGTAGGTGGAAAAAACTCAACAAATCATTTGCCGTTTGCATTAATTGTCTGATTAAACTTAAGTTTCCCTACAGCTTCGTACTTCAAATGAAACTTTTAGATCAGCTGTTTCTTTCTTTAACCTTCCTGTTTACACCCTTTTTCATGTGTATTGTGAATATGCCAGATCCCACTGGTGTAACCAAGACTTAAAACTTGCAAATTCTTACAAATTCCTGTTTGTTTACTTTTTTAAATAGTTTCATTTTTTGGAGCGTAAGCTAGCTTACTTTCCTGATATTTTTTACTGACTAATTTTTACTGGAAAATTTCCCACGCGCCCTACTAAGATTCGTAGAAGGACTCGTTTATTCATAGATCTGTGCGGTGAATTTTAACGGCAAGATTAACCTAACATAAACTAACAAAGACAGAAGATATTTTTATTAACCCTTTAACTGTTTATGTCGAGTATACTCGACAGAGCGAAACGAAAAATGTTCGCATAATGTCGAGTATACTCGTCGTGAAGAAAAAAAAAATCGCATTCGTATTAATATTCAACGAATCAACTGTAATTTGTTTTCTCAGAGAAAGGGCAAATAAAGATCTTATAAAAAATTTACATTTTAGAATATTCGTTAGTCTGGCAACCCTATTTATTTTAATACACAATAGCTTGTCTTAAGCTAAAATAACAAATTCTGGGGAAGTACGATTACAAAACGGGTTTTTGCAAATAAAAACGTATTTCGTATGCGTTTCTCAGTTGATTGTGCGTTATAATAGTTAAAAACTATCATTGCCCTTAATTTAAATTTTTAGTTTTGTATTTTAGATTTCTTGAAATTCATTTGGTCTTTTATTGCTTTTGTTTTAATTTCTATAGGGTGGTCCACATAAGATTTTCAATTTGAACTACGCTTTATTTCGAGAATGATAGTCCAAATGTCATTTAATTTGTGTTCGTAATTTAGTTAAAAGTTTGACATTTACGAAATGGGATGCTATACGCTTGAACAAAATTGGGAAATGTTGAGAACTTACTTCCAAAAAAAATTCCGGGAAATTCTACCCGGAACAATCGAAAAAGTATTTGAAAATTGGGTTGACCGAATGGCGTACTGTAAGGCCAGTCGTGGCAGTCATATGAACGACATCGTTTTTCATTCTTAAATAACAAAGTCCAAGCTTTGTAATAAAACAGGAATTGTCAAAAAATATTCGTTCGTTTTTTTTTTATAATGGATTCAAATTGAAAATCTTAATAACGAATAAATATATATATTTTCTAAAAAACCAACACGCAACGTTTGATTTTTAGTCATAATTGCATACATTTACGGGCAGAAACATTTTACTCTGTTTATGTCGAGTATACTCGTCTTCGCTGGAAAATAATTAAGCAGGCAGAAAAAGTTTTTCGAAACAAAATTAAACAGTTAAAGGGTTAAAATTGTTTAATTTTTCTACCCAGTCTTTCTGTAAGTCTGTACACTTTTTAGATCTGATTTATTGCCTCTTAATTACGCTAACAACCGTTGAAAATATTCATTCGAACTGGTTTTTGATCTAACTTGGACAACCCAATGCGGGAATAACTTTATTATGCCTGATTCGATATGGGACAAACACGTTCTTTGGATATATTCTATCCTCTGCTACTCACGCACTTTAATTTGTCGGTTGTATAGCACCATTTGGTGACCTTGAGTGTTGCTAATGTCAATAGTTGCAGTTTTTGAACGTTTCGAGCCTTCATCGCCTCCCAAACTCGTACCGCCACGTTTAAACTCAGCTCAAAATTTCACGATGGTGAAAAATTCTGCAGAGTCCTTGTGCAAATTAATGAGAGCAGGACATGTCTTTTTGAGAGTCAATTTTATTCTAATCTTTGTGCAACCTGTTCATCACATCAATTATGTAGTTTCATCGATAGACACATTACAACTGTTGGACCAATTCATCAATGCCGCATTCCGGTTCAACGCTCAACAATTTACCACTGGTGAAGCATGATCACCTCATATCTCAGCTCAGTGTTGTGGTTGCAAATGTTCCAAGTGCAACGTTATAGGTGAAACTTTTATGATGCCCCGAGAGCGAGTCATACATCTCAGGTGCGAGATATTGCATTTGTTGTTGTTGTACTGAGTTGTGGCGTTGAGTGATACAGATTTTCGAATGTATGGTATGTGTGCTTCCATCGTTATCGGATAAAATTCTCAGTCTCAAAGAGGCTTTACAGGAGAAGTTGCACTTGTTATCTTAAGGGGGTAGTCAGGTAGATTTTTTTTCAAAAAATCGAAAATTTTTTCTTTGCAGTTTTGGTCTATTTAAACCCTTAGGAATCATGTAGAAACCTTCCTTTACCTCGGATAGTATCCGAAACCGATTGAAAATGAGATTAGCTGTAAGGGATCGCGCGCTCGAATCGCACACCTGGCGCGTGAAGTAGATGCTGTTGTTTTGAGCTGGCTGATACGATTACGGCCGATCTACTGCACCGATTTGCTAACATTTTTTTTTTATATTTTCAGAAAAGGTTTGGCTATCGCATGAACTACGATCATTATTGAACAATGTTATGACACAATTATTAACAAAAACCAAGCAAAAAAAGAGGAAAAAACTTTACAATTGCACTAAATGTTTATTTATTAATATTTTTTTACAGTTATATGCCAAACGAGAGCCATTCATTTGTACTTCAAAATGAAATTAGCTTGGTATGTTTCAGATCATCCAAAATGGAGAAATCGTGTCAGCTAGATTTCAAAATGGCGTCTTCCGGTCGTCCATATCTTCCCCGGATATAAACGAAAATTTATAAAAAAAATTTGTTCAGTACTCAACAATGTTATTGTACAACTATGTACAATAACATATAAAAAAATTTTTAATGTGGAATAAAAATTTGTATGAAAAAAAAATTACTTAAAAACATGGTCGATTCTTCCTGACTACCCCTTAACTTAAACAGCCAACAGTCCAACTCGTCCTTAATTATTGCCTTTCAAAAACAAATATTTAATGACTCCTCACAAAAACACTTACGTCGACTGACTCAAACCATTGTCGAACAACAACTGTGCATCCAAAATGACTAAAGTCATTTTGGATGCATGACCCTCCTCATATTAGCATAATTTAACAAATACAAAAGAGATAGCAACAGACTGATGAAAGACAATGAAAAAATTTTACGGTTTGCTATAAACTGCAGTATTTGTTTTCATTCAAATACAAACACATGACTTGTGAACTCTCTGCTAAGTTCTTCTTAACTGCCTCTTCCACATGTTTCAACACTGAAAATATTCGTACAACTGCCGCTGTGTCATCGTTCGGCTGGCGACTGCATTCCGGCAAAGTTGCATCCGTCATTGGCGCCATGGCCTTTCTCGTCGTCAGCGGTCAAACTTGGCTTTGTCCATTCTCCAAAGATGCCAATCTCCACTTTGTATGTGTGTCTACCTGCTGCGGCCCAAATCCAAGGTGAAAACACTGCCAAATGGCATCGAGTTTGGCAAATCCTTGGCATAATAATTGTTGCTGTGCCTTCAGCGATGCTGCGGCAAATTAAAAGCTAAATGCTAAGCGGCAGCCAAAAATGCAAGGCGACAACTTGGCACGCAGTGTGCATATGCCGAAAGAAGGAAGCGTCACAAGTGGGCTTGCAGAAGTTCAACTAAAAATATGTAAGACATTAAGGGAGTGTTCCCGTCTAGAATGCCGATTTTAGGCTGTTTTTCAAAAAATTATTTTGGAGCTACAAGGCAACATGCAATATTCTGGTTTTTTGCTTGTTGTTCCTTATTATTTGGAGAACAGAAACTCATATTTGTGTCAAAAAATTTTATTTTCTAAGTACAAATTTTCAGTGGTCAAAGTGACCTTGTTTTCACTGCTGGCCGATAAGAAATTTCGGGAACCAGTAATCTGAAACAGAAATGGGTATGCAATTATGAATCTGCAATAAATTCCGCGGATGCTAAACCACAGTTTTAGTCAAAATGTTGATTAGAAACAAAATGGCGGCCATATGAAAAAAAATTGTCCAGTTTTGCCACCTTTTTTTACCTTTAGAGTGCTTGAAAATATATTTAACAATAATTTTTTGATGAAAACTTTGGTTTAGCATCCAATGAAAACTATCTAGAACATTTTCCCAAAATTTCAAGTCGATACCTCTCATAGTTGCTGAGAAAAGTTATCGGCCAGTACAAAAAATGTGGTTTCGAGAAAAACGCGTTTAAAGTTTCGACGAATGTATCAGCGGAGCAAAAAGAGCTGAGATTACTTCAATTAACATGCAAAAAAGTGGGTACTGAGTTTGCGGATTGAAAAACGACTTTGGGGGGTGATAGTATATAGTATAAGGTACAATAAAACGCCAAAAAAAAATCGATTTTTTCAAACTTCTACCCGGGAACACCTCCTTAAATGCCGACGTGTCTTATGGCGCTTGTAGCTAGTAATCTGCGGTTTTTTGTGCTCTCTAGCTGACAAATTGTTTTTGTCGTGTATGCTGCTTGTAATGATGGTTATTGTTGTTGTTTTGTAGTAATAAATTATGGTTGTCAACAGAAAGCAGTAATTTCTCATGCACTTTTAGCATTTTAGATACAAAATGTCTTCAACAGCAACCAACAATAACAACAACGCGCTCGAGTGGCCAGTAGGGGCGAACGGGCAAAAAAGTGTTCAAAGTGTCCGAAAGCATTTAATGTTAAGGTTGCCGTAGTAAAGCCGGCCGTACGACAACATGTCGTCGATCATCGTTCGGTTGACTGGTTGGTTTGTTGGTTGTAGCTTGAAAAATTCCCTTTTAGTGCGGCTGCAGAGTGCTCAGAGCAGTAGCGGCTTAAGAGGGGGGGCGGAGGGGCGGACCGCCCCGGGCCCCGGGCTGCGGGGGGCCCCCGAGAGAAGCTTGTAACTATATAAAAATTTCAAGTTTTTCAAAACTGAAACTTTTAAAAAACTATTTGCGCTCCACAATGGTTGATGAAAGACTAAGTCGTTTGTCACTTTTATCAATTGACACAGAGAGACACAGTATCGACAATTGACTTTGAAATGGCAATAACAAATTCAGTTCAATAAAAGCAAGAACAATAACAATTGTTTGCAAATTTTCAAAAAATGTTCCCTCGAAGATTGCAATTTTTAACTTAAAATTTTGTGCAAAATATGCAAATACAAAATTCTAAGTTAAAAATTAAATATCGCAATCTTAGAGTTTGCTTGTAAACTTGTGTAAATTACACAATTACTTAACCTCATTAAACTTTGTAGAAGTCAAACAAATTTACAGTTATTATTATTATTATTATAATTACACTGTGCAAGTCCAAAATTTAGACATGGGGGGACCTACTGGGTGAGTTCCCTATAGGTATACTGAGTTGAGATCCACCAGCCGTTTGGTAAGATCGGCTCTAGTTTATGAGAAATCCTACTTTGAAGTTTGGTAATTTTCGTCAAGTATGCCGCTTAAGTAGGTCCTAAATCGTTTCGAATATCGTCATACGCCAGTGTTATAGTGTGTATGAGTGTTATAATTAAATGACACTCATACGCCACGTAGCGCTGCGCAAAAAAATGCACACATGGCAATTACACAGTTGGAATGCATTTTTTTCGGATTGGTGTCTTCAGCAAATTTGTTGGTCGTTAAAATATCTACAAACTTGCCGAAGACAGTAAAGCGATATTCGAAACGATTTAGGACCTACTTAAGCGACAAGCTTGACGATAATTTCCAAACTTCAAAGTCGGATTTCTCATAAACTAGAGCCAATCTTACCAAACGGCTGGTGGATCTCAACTCAGTATACCTATAGGAAACTCACCCAGTAGGTCCCCCCATGTCTAAATTTTTGAGGGCAAATTTCACGCACAGTGTTATTGGTTGGATAAAAACACATGTCCCGGAAATCCGGTTTTCGAAGGCAATTCTATGCTCCTTGTAAGTAAGGTAAATATGGGCTTCTTACATGCTGTTATGTAGGGGAAATATGTTTTTTCAGGACTTTTTTTATAAAGTCACTGCTACTGGGTTTTATAAAATATTTCTGCACATTTCTGAAGATTTCTACACGAAAAATATACCTAAAAATAAAAGTGTTTTCTAGGGGGTAACTTTCTTGAGAACTTGAAATAGAATACAATTTAGATGTATGAATCTACAGACTGAAATCCAAAACATGTATGTTTTCCATACCTGACATATTTTGGTCCTGAAAGTTCCAAATAGAAAATTTAGTTAAATGGAGACAATTCCCTAATTTGCTAAAATAGTATATATTTCATATTAGATTTTAAAACCAGAGAAGATAATTTATTTTTTCTTTAAAAAAATATTAGAAAATTTATGATTTTTTAAATTGGTCGTTAAAAGCCACTAAGGTATTATCTTCACAGACAGCTCGTGTTAATCGGATAATTCTTTTAGGAGATATGTGCTCATAACTGAAACAACAGGAAAAAAATCATTTTTCGAAGATTTTTCGAAAACGCTTCTTCAAAAATTTTTTGGTTTTCAGTTTCGTTTTCAGCGGCCAAAGTTAGTCTAGAAAAAACTTTTATTTTTAGGTGCACGCGATTGGCCCATTTTTTGTCGACAATCGAATCCTCCTCCTCGGGTAGCTTAAAAAAATGGCCAGATCGTAGTAACGAAGCAAGATTTTCTGTTTTTTTCGAGATTTAAGATGGCATTTGGAAATGACGAATTTGCTCCCCCAAAAGTTTTCCTAATTTCACGAAAGTTTTATCAATTTTTCATTTTTTTCTCTGGGATTCTATTGCTTTCTATAAAATTTCAAGCACATATACGTTTAAAAATAATTTGTCTCGTCGTTTAAAAATAAAAGTCCGTTTACTGTTCAATGGAATACAAATTTTCAAAAAAAAAAAGCCAAAAGCATAACCGGAAATTCCCCTTATTAGTTTTGTACGCAAACTTATGCTACACCGTTTTATGGGGCCCCCCTCAGCCGTCGCCGCCCCGGGCCCCCGAGCACCTTAAGCCGCCACTGGCTCAGAGTACCGACACAGTATGTATATATGTATGTATGTATGTATATGGCTGTGTGCATATTACGTATCAAATATGTGTACACTAACTAGTTGTGGATAGTAACAACAAAGTGTGCAGCAAATATTTTCATCGCGCAGTGATGCTCCGCTCAAGTTGCATTGATGGTCGACATATGGACAGCTGAGCGAGCAAGGACTGGCAGCTATCCGCACGGACGAACGGACGTTTGGCGAGGCAGACTCGCTGTGGTGCACAAATGTAAAGTAAATTATTTTCAGAAAGTTGTCAATTTTTGGCAAACACACGAGCCGCAAACTCAGGTGTCTGTGTGTGAGCCGCAAAAATGCAGG
The DNA here is from genome assembly GCA_963668005.1 of Melieria crassipennis. Classification (NCBI taxonomy): domain Eukaryota; kingdom Metazoa; phylum Arthropoda; class Insecta; order Diptera; family Ulidiidae; genus Melieria; species Melieria crassipennis. Next base: position 119,108,656 of record OY764961.1, on the reverse strand, counting down.
CAACACTTTGCGTCGACCTGCACACGACCCGCATTTGCATCGCTTTGTACGCTACTGGGACCGGGGCCACATTCTCCGAGCTGTAAACAATTTCCGAGGAGGTTGTAGTTAGAAATTATGCTTATCGCACGTAGCGAGTGTCCGCAAATTTATTTGTGAGTGTGTGAGTAATTTTTAAATATGTCCGCTGCCCGCACACAGCCGAGCAAAGCCGACACTTGGCAGGCAGCACATTTTAAAAGAGCATATTTTGCTGTCTGCAATATGCAAATCGCCGAAGGAAAGCTATACATAAAATGTCGAGAGCGCAAAAAAAAAACCTGAAACGAGGCGAACGTGATTTTTGGTCAAAACTGGCCAGTTCTCGGACGAGAATGCAAAAATCAACGTGACAGCAAAGCGAAAATGTGGGTGCGCACTCACACACGCACACACACACACACTCAAACAACTGGGTAGATCTTGAATTTTGCACACATGTCACGTGCGTGTTGACACTTTCTTATCGCCAGCACAGTGCACAGCGTTGCCACACTGGCCTAACAACCTAAATAATGTTGCCTGCAACGTAATGAATGGCAGCGCGTGTTTGCCAGCTGTTGCGGCTTTATTGTTCGTCGTCGACCACGTCGACTCGCACGACGCTTTAACCCTTTTTTTCATTTGCTGTTTCGTTTGGTGACAGGCAATAAATGCGCTGCGTAAATTAGGCAACGGGCATAACTGTTGCTCATTATTTCGGTCGCAATTGAAAATCTTAATCCATGGACTGACATGAAAGCGCACAAATGTGCGGAATGTGGCCAAAAAAAAACTTTCAAAAATAAGTAAACACGATCGCAGCCAAATCTCCAAATAAGCCATATCAAAAGGAATTTTTAAAAAATTTTGAGTTTTGTAGTCTCACGAAGGTTTCAAACTTTATATATATTGCCTATATGTACACAAATTTAAGGAAAAATAAAAAATTAACCTTGCTAAAATAAAGATGTTTTTCCCTATGATTACAGTTATTATTTTAATATACCTGATTTTTTATTTTATTTTTTAGGTTTTTACAGTCTGTTAATGATTTTGTTTTTGTTTTGGTTATTACCAGGGAAAGGATTTTGAGGACCTAAAAACCTATAAAAAAGGCAAAATAAAATAGCAAAATGGGCACGAAAAGGCACTAAAAACTGCCAAAAAGGCAGAAAAAGGCACTAAAAACTGCATAAAAAGGCAAAATAGGGCATTAAAAACTGTTAAAAAAGGCAAAAACAGGCATTTAAAAATAAGAAAAAAATACTAGAAAATCTAAAAAAAAAGGGGAAACGGTATGTATTTTTTAATAATTTTATTTAATCTGACGTATGCAACATGTAATATTTATACCTCGTTTTTTGTAAAAGAAAAGGAACATCAAGGTTTTCAAAGATAGTTTAAAAACTAAAACTAAGTTATTTTGATTGAAATGTAGGCACATATTTTAAATTCATATTTCAACTTCTCATATAAAAGCATAAAAGCCGTATTTGTATCACAAAAAAATAAATACAATTTTTGCGCTAACCGAACTTTTTGATTTTGGCATGTTTTTTTCTTTAAATTTTCTACTGCACAACAAAAAATAACGGCTTAGGAATGACCAAATCAATGTAAAAGCATCGATAAGTTAACGAAATTGCAATGTTGCCACTTAATATTTTTTTTGGTTTAAAGTTATTTTTGCGAAACAAAAGGGAGAAAATATTAAAAACGAAAGACAAATAAAAATGCGCTCGACAAATCTTGAAAAAGGCATTTTGTGGCATTTATAGGTAAAATAGGAACTAAAACAAGGCATTTATGGGTGAAAAAGGCGAACTGCCTTTTTAAGGCAAAAAAAAGGCTAAATAAAAGTGGTATATTTCTAATCAGGAGGACCTAAGTCGTGCTCATTTTCAATCAGAAATGCTCTATCTAGCAGCAACCAAAAAAGGCAATTTCCACAAAATCCTTTCCCTGGTTATTACTGTTCGCTAACTGTCGTTATTTGAACGTAGAGCCATTTTGACCTTTAGCAAAAGTTTAAGTGCAAACTTCAAAAGCGAATATCTCAAAAAGGCCTAAGGAGATTTTCCAAATTCAATTGTTTCACTGAATTACAAGTATGTAGAACACATTTGCAAAGTTTCAGCTGCAGAGGCTTGCAGATCCGCATGTAATTAATTTTTTTCATAGTGGCACCTCTTGTACAAGTTCGTGAGCTGTTTTATGGGTAGCTGCCGCACAGTGTCGCGAGTAGGGACAAAAATAAAAAAATTAATAACGTAAATGTAGAAAACTAAGTTTGTAGTACTGAAGTAAATACCTCAATTTACTAAAATGTGAAAACGAATTTTAAAAATATCAATTTATATATCGATGGCAGGCCAACAAACTTGCACTTTGTGAAGGTTGGTGACTTGGGTAGAAATTATTGCAATTTGTTGAATGTAAGTTTGAGGCCTCTTATTGAAAAATTTCCCATGGAACTTTATGTTAAGTAAATATATTCTATAAATATACTATTTTTGCAACTTAGTGAAAGCTTTCCCTCTTTTGTTTTGCTTTTCATATTCCTTGTACCGCTACTTGAAGAAACGTCAATTCGTAGCAATAAAAGTGCAGTGTCATCAAACTTTAGATAAACTTAAAAAAAAACTACTTCTTACTACTTCGAAATCTTACAGTTTGATATAGCTGAAAGTATGTATTAATAGAAACCATGGACTTTAGCTGCACAAACTTGCACGTTTTTAAGAAATTTAGCATTTTCAGTGCCGTATGCAGTCAAAAATAGGGTCCTTTTTGCAGCATGGCTGGCAGGAAAACATAGCGACCACTGCTGCGCTTCGCTTGAGCTATACATTTTATTTTGTAATAATATGCAAACACCACTTCATTTTGAAACATTACAAAAAAATTAGATTCGATGGAAGGCTTCGGTAATACTGGGTGGCTTGCCATCGAATTAAGGCAACTTTCGAAAAGAAGCAAATGTTGTTAATGCCTGCAGAACCTATTATATCAGTTACAGTATAATCTCGATAATTCGGACACTCGCTAATACGGACACCGCGATAATCCGGACACTAATTTCTTTGTAGACTGTGTAATCCGGACACTCCATTTCTATTGTAGACTCTGTAATCCGGACACCAGTGTCCGGTTTTTAATTGTCCGGATTATCGAGATTATACTGTATTAGGAAAATTAAATGTAAACATGAAAACCGAAACTCTGATATACTGCAATATATAATATCTGAGGAAGTTGAAGAAATGAGTTTTTAAATTTGGTCAAAAATGGATGTAGAGGGTTTAATTTCCAATAATTCATGATGGAAAACCGATTATCCTAGCAGTACAAATTACAAACTTTAATTTTAAATGGAAATATATGCTCTACTGAGTTTAATAAGAGGTGTTATTATTTTTTATTTGGGTTTCAAATTACTTACTTACTTAAAAGTAAGAAAGTAAGTGCACAGATATTTGTAGTTTTTTCAATATTTCCTTTTTTATGACAAGCGTATTTGTAGGTTAGGTATATACCTTTATATTGATGATACGAGCTGCTGTACTAAATTTCATCAATATATCTTTTATATTTTCCGAGATATTGTCAACTTAGTATTTGGTTTGTAGGGGAAGTGGGCGTGTCCGTGGGGTGATTGAAGTAATTTTTGGCGTATTAACTTCTCTTTATAACAAAATTATATGTACAAAATTTTATTGCCGTACGACTATTCCTTCTATTTTTGTCCCACGCTACTATGGACTCGCGACACTGTGTGCCGTAGCGTAATTTAACTCGACCGGCGGGCACTACAAATGCATGCAAATATTTGTGGAAAATAAACTTAGGAGCGAATTGAAGACGGGGCCAACATTAAAAAGTTCGAAAACTAAAAAAAATGGCAAAATATGCACATGTAGCGATTAATTCATTTGAGGCTTGTACGAACTTTTTAAGTAGGCATGACAGACTGCTCATTTTTGGCAGAATTTAAAATATGCCCTAACGATATTTTGTATAAAATTTTATCTTTCTACTGTTAATAGTGGCCAAGTTATCGAATTAAGAATTTTTTTTTCAATAGGGGGGGTGGGCGTGGCAATAGTGCAAATTTTACAAGATTTGGTATTTTTCTTAATTAGGCTAAAAAATGGGCGAATGGCAAATTTCGTGAAAATTAAACCACGTTTACTATTTTTGGCCATGCGATATATGGGGACGCCCCACTGTGCGTCACCGCGCCCTCGACCGCAATTGGCCGCCTCGCCATAAAGCCATTCCACGCTTTTGGATGCGGACAATTTATGCTGTTCACGATGTTGCTTTGGCAATTTAAATGGATGCACAACGTGGTCTGTGTGCGCCGGCATGCCGGCCTGATCGAACGGGTAGCCCAAGGACGCAGTCACTATAGTTTTTGGATAGGTGAGATTTCTGCGTATATAAAAAAGTACAGTTCGATTGAGCGAATGAAGGAGTGTCTGCTGGAAATTCTTTACTACGACTTATTGAAGTTCCAAGTATGTAGAATACATAACACCTACCAGATGGATGTATACTGACTCTGAAGGGTCTTTCGAGTTCTGAAAGAGTGACAGAAATATAAGTGGTTCAGTCAATCACATCGATGTTACCAGCTTAAGTTTACATTTATAGACAAACAGCACCATTGCAGTCATAGATAAGAACCGGCGTGACCTAACGAATGTGTTAGTAAGTGACCGCAACGAGATAGAATAAACCGAAATTATTAGATATTTTCATAACTCCAAAAATTTAAAATGACTCTCTATCATTCAGTTTAAACCAGGGACCTGAAATAACAGTTATTTATAAAAACTATATTTGAAAAAATTACTATGAAAGAAACGTCATACAAATAAATGAAATATACCAATACATTTCTTTTTGCAAACATTTCTTTTTGTAATTTTTATGGATAAATTAAAAAATAAGAATTATTTTTTATTTATATTTTGAAAATCCTATAATAAAATCATTTTTGATTTTTTCATATTAGTCCACAAATAACAGTTTTTTTCGATTTGTATTTTACTTGTCCCATGATAACAATTATTGGTGACTTTTATTGAAAAAAGTCATCAATAAAAATCAATAAAGGACTTTTATTTATAATAGTCATCAATAAAAATCATTCAATATGTTTTATTTATAAAAGTCATCACTAAAAATCATTCAATAACTTTTATTTATAAAAGTCATCAGTAAAAATCAGTCAGTGACTTTCATTTTTTAAGTCGCAATATAAAAGTCATTTTCATTAATGCATTCAAAAGTTATGATTCTTCCAAAAAACAGAATTGTCAAGTCAGGTCTTATTGAGTCGATCAGGAATATATATACATTTCAATATTTAATGAATCCAGTACTGCAATTAATGATTTTTATTGATAACTTGATAAGTCCCTGACTGATTTTTATTGATGACTTTTTTAAATAAAAGTCACCAATAATTTTTATCATAGGACAACTAAAATAAAAATTAAAAAAACTGTTATTTGTGGACTAATTAAAAAAAAATCAAAAATAATTGTTTTTATAGGATTTTTAAAATACAAATAAAAAATAACTCTTATTTGTTGAGTCATTAAATAAAAGTAAAAAAATAACTCTTATACATTGATTTTTATAATAAAACTTATAACCGCTACGGTCCCTGGTTTGAACCTATAATCCTACCTTAGGACTTTTAGGGTTTCCAGAACAACAATTGTAAGTAACTTAAGTGTTTTTCAGGCCCCTAGTTATTCTCTATGATCAACTGTATCCGTTGTCCGTTTAACCCTTTCAATACGACTTTTGGCCAGTGAAGATATTTCTGTATAATTGAACTAAATGTGCTGTAAATAAGTAAAAGAACATGTTTACATAATTTCAGATTTTTTATTTTTTATTTTTGTTTTATGCACAAAGAGCACGCTTACACTTCTGAACGTTTACCAAGAATGAATTAGTTAGGTTATGCTAACCAAAACACGTGTTGTGAAGTACTGACTACAGACTACTGTTTAGTCCCATCCCAGCATTTTAAAAGCGAATACGTTATCTAGGACTTATATATCCCCGCAGTATTGAAAGGGTTAAGCAAAAAGTAAAAGTATTTCAACAAACATTGAAACAGTTCTGGTCCGACTGGTTTCATCTTCCCATTTCAACTGCAAACTCCACACACGAGGTTGCCAGCGGCTGGAACTAGAGGCAGTGCTGCCAAGTCACTTGACACTAGGAAAAAAGTTTGCGCAGTAAGTTGAGGATGTAAAGAGTATGAAATAAACTTTAGAAACTCAAACTCTCCGTTTTTCCGGGTCAACAAATATGTGTGTCAAAGAATTATTTATCAACAGCGTTTTTGAGCTCCAATAAAAATTAAATCTATAGCTATAAATATAACCAAAAATAGTTTTTGCGCTTTCCATCTCAAGCAAGCAACCCTATTTACGCCTATTGGAAAGTAACTAAACCCCGTAATTTACTTGAAATACACAAAAAAGTTAAATAATGAAGTGACCAAATGCACCAAATTTTAATAGAGTTTCCGACCTTCATTGTTGTCTTCAACCAAACTACGAAAATATTTGTTGTCAACTCAACACAACATAACAACAAGACCAGGTCAGTTCCATTGTATGCCAACAAATAAACTAACAAATACAACAGTTCATCAACTTTTATTAGATCACAACAACATTTACCTACAGTTACAACCATTGCCATGTGCAGCACTAAGGAGACAACAACATGCAAGCAGACAAACAAAAGGACAAACATTCATACATACACGACATACCACACATTCATGTGGCCAACCGTGGCATTTTCTGGTCGTCAGTGAATGCTTTATGACAACAAACCGGCTTCATGGCTATAAAATGATATCAATGTCACTCATACGCCCCGTGTGTCATAGACATACATAAATGGAATTTGTTTACTTTTACAGCAATTTTCGAAATTAATCAAATATTTAGCTCAGTTGAAGCAAAAAAACACACCTACAGAAGTATTTTTTTTCTTTTTGATCTTGGCTCCCTTTCCCCGTTATCGTTAAACTTGATCAGCAACTTCGATTAAACCACCTTTTCGCATTAGCCTTCAGCCAATCGGCACGTCTCCGAAAATCAGCAACAGGAAAAGGATTAAATCTCAAAGAGCCGGAAAGCAGTCACCTTAATTTTATGCCAACAGCGGTAAAAGGCCTCAACGTTGAAATTAAATTGTGCGCATTCATAACAACGCGCTTGTTGGTCGCAAGGTGCAAAAAGGATAAATTTCATTGTACTCGTACGGCCGGTGCTATGCGTGCTTGGAATGAGTAAACAGATAACAAACCCACCAACACGCTGCGCTGAGGAAGTCACATTCCCCACAAGAGGGTAACTTTAAACTGCAAAAAATCTACAACTCGAAAATGGAACTAAATTTTAGCCGCACGGAAATTAGACTAGTTTGCGTCGAGGTAGCAGAAATTTTAAGCGGAAACGGAAATTTGAGTCAACTGACATTTAAGTTCAACAAAACGGAAATTTAAGCTTGCATCAAAGTTGAATTTCAGCAGCGTCCATGAATAATTCAACAATATGCACATAAAACGCGAGCGAGGAGAGCACTGAAAATTTCAAATCAACATACGACACTTTACGCTTGAAGCACATGCAGAGCGCGGAAAAATGTTCACATTTCAGTGTGAGTTGTCTACGGCATTTCAGATGTTGCAATTGTATTGGATTGTATACTTGAAGCTTTGCATATGGTAACTTAATTACTAAAGCAGAATTTGCCAGTTGTAGTGGCTAAAAATATAAATTTGAAGTGAGATCGAATGTCCTTGAAATACTAAAGGCTTGATTACACGTAACGAGTAGAGTGACGAGACAGCAACTCGAACGAGTAGAGTGGCGAGAGAGTCACTAGAATCACATTTTGTTTACTAGGTCGAGTACTACTTTACCGTTATATTTTTCTCTTTTTGGCAGCGATTCGCTCGTCACATGCGGAATCGCTCGTAACATGCGGAATGCGTCACACACCACTTCTCGCTCGATTGAGTTTAATTGCGCGAGTTGCTTAGTTAATTTTGTGCATTGTAAAACCGAACTGACTCGCCACGTGTTAAAATACGTTTGAACTACTCGTCGCTTTTGCTCGCCATCCCAATTCTCTCGGCCTAGTACCATTTTGATGTCTCGCCACTCTACTCGTTACATGTAATCAAGCCTTAATTTGTATTCGCTTGGCTTTTGCTTGACAGTATTCAAGCACTTTCGCATAGCTTAATGCAGATTCATAAACTCGCGCAGTTTTATGCAGTTATAATCAGCCATATTTATGGCTCAAAACGACGGATGAGTGGCTGAGCGTGTGACGCAATTGAAAATGAAATATTTCCGGTAAGTATGTGGCCATCTTCTCAATTTATGCAAAGCACAGCACACACGCATACACATTTTGTCTGTTATGGGCACTGGCTGTCGACTGAAAAATCGCTTGCAGTCATTAAATTTAGGCAAAGACCTTGGACACAGCCAGCAGCAAGTATCAATACACATCCACATGAATTCATCTGTCTGCGCCGCTCTTCGTCTGTCTGACTGTATCCGGTTGCATTAGCATTCAAAAGTGTCTTTTGCATTTGTTACTCCTGACTTTTATTCAACTGGGCCATTACAATGTGTCGGCAACTGAGGGCGATGGTCGATTGTCGTGTCCACCGCTCACTCGTCGACCGCACCGGTTTCTCTGCTTTGACCTTAATAACTCATCCAAAGCTTGAATATGTATGCGAATATGTGCCATGTATGTGCGTATGTATGCGTTGCCATTATGGCATACATTATCCACACGCAGACTCACTCACATAAATACAAACATGCATACATACATAAATTATCCCTGAAGTTGTAAACTTTTGCTCTGAACTCGCCATGGTTGCTGCTCTTCCAAAAGCTTCAATAATTCTGTAGCCACTTTATTGCGTCAAACCGCCTCCTTCGAGCCGCCTTTATACGAGTTTGTTGTTGCTTTAGCAGTCCATTTGCATCGTAATTTGTCTGCCACTTGACCCCCTGCCAATGTACCCGCCACCAAGCGGCAGCGCCACCTCTGGCTTCCACTCGCCACAGATAAGTTTTTCTTTTCTGAAACGCTCATAAATGACAAATTGAATTCGACTAAAGTTATAATGTGTTGGTGTAGCCAAGATACACGAGTAATGCATAAATACCAATTTGTGGATTTATGTGCAGAAATTTATAAAGTTAGACAATGTAAAACGATTTGTGGATTAATGTGCACACATTTCTAGAAGAAAAACAAGTTTACATATTTAAACTTTGCAACGTTTGCTGTCTTGTTTGCTGCAGTTCGAATGAACAGTTTTCATAAAATGGGTTCAATGTTTCATATGCAATTGAATGGAAAATATCTCCAACATGGAACCTTAGCTAAAAAGGAAAACTTATTGCGATATGAAAATGGTATATAGAAAAAAAAGTGTGCGAATATCACAAAATTGCTTAGCTATCATCCATACATTTGTTTTCAATATGAAATTTAAGCTTTAAAGAGGTAAGCAGAAAATTCCAGTTTCCCAAACCGTGCTCAATGATATCACAGTGCAACAAATTCAAAAAAAATTTCGAGGGACAAGGTCAAACATATCTCATTCGATAGAGGACCTCAGTAGGTAAAAAAGTACCATGGGATTTTTTCCGGGATGTTCCAGTTTTTCTTTAAATGCAGTTTAAAGAGTGTTGCACTGTGTATTCAAAGCAAAAAAATTAGCATGTTTTCCAACACATTTGGATACTTGTAAAGCAGCCCCAGGTTAGCACATCATACACCTTATGCCTTGGAACAGTGTCTTGTCAGAATTCAAATGTATTTAAAATACCAAAATTGCGCATAGTTTATATCACATTTGCCTTCAAATGTTTTTTTTAATACTTTTAATACTTTAATATTTAAGATAATACTGCAAATTTGTTTCATAATACTGTAGCTATGAAGGACCCGGACCTGTAGATGATATTGAACGCTATGATAATACGGAACCCGTGCAGTGATTTACTATGAGGAGCAAGTTCGTTTCTTTCAGCTCAGTATTCGATTTTCGCCATTGGATCCTATTCCAAAGTAATGTTAACAGACGAAAAATTGAACTTGCTTTCCGATTAAAAGAGTTTTTATCTATGACCCCACTTCCGTTCTCAATTTGGAAACGTAAAAAAAATGAGCATTGCAAAATGTTTTTAAGATTCTAATGACGTTTGAAAACTCAGAGTCAATAATTTATAATAAAAATGGCATAATTTGAATGGCCAAGCAGTGTGTTTTGATCAGTTGATGATCCTGTCATCTTCTTGGCGCAGGTCTTTCGTTTTCACGTAAAATCCATTCCATGCTATTTCGTGCCGAAATTGTCCTTGAACTCTTAAATTTTGTTGGAAAGAATTGGCGTTAACGAGTGACTTCGCGTAACTCCAAGTCCAAGCCGAATGATCTCAGCGAACGATTTAAGTCTCTAAAATATTAAATTACACAGCAAGAGCACTTTTCGTACAAAAGGCCAATTGTGTGGCACATGGCGTCATACTTTTTCTATATATCTAAACACATACAAGTATAATTGTCTGTCTTGACTGACTGACTGATTGATTCATCATAGCCCAGCCCAAACCGCTGGAACCGGACTTTTTGGAAATTCGGGCCTAAAAGGACAAAACATGGGTTAAAATGTTGTATGAAGAAACGTGATTTAATGGACCTATTGATTTCAAACTTAGTGAAAACACTCCAAATCTAAATAATTTTAAGTCTTGCGAAAATTAAAGTTTAACGGGTCAAAAATGGGTTAAGGTTTGTATACGGAAAGACTATAAAGAAACCCCTGAACCGATTTGTCTATTGACTTTCAAGTTGGTGAAAACACTTGAAATCAAAAATAATTTGACACGTGTTTCTCATTTTTTTTTTAAATCAAAACTTAAAGAGGTGAACCAAGGGTTAAAAGTTTATATAAAGAAACATGACTTTTTACGCCTTTTGACTTCAAACTTGGTGAAAGTACTTCAAATGTGAAATATGTAATTCGATAAATGTTTTTAATTTTTTCAAAAATCAAAATTTAACCGGGTCAACGACGGGTTAAGAGTTTGTATGAAAGAATTGTGAAAAAACATGAATAAATGGACCTATTGACTTCAAACTTAGTGAAAGTACTCTTAGTGAGAAAAAAATCTAGACATGTTTTTCATTTTATTCGAAAATCGAAATCTAACGGGATGAACCAAGGGTTAAATGTTTGTATGAAGAAACATGATTTTGTGCGCCTTTTGACTTCAAACTTATTGAAAGTACTTCAAATGTGCAATAATTCGAAAATCAAAACTGAACGAGGTCAAAAACGGGTTGGGTTAATGGGCCTTTTGACTTTAAAATTAGTAGAAATACTTTAAACCAAAAATAATTAAACACATGTTTTTCATTTTTTTTAAAACCATAATCTGACGGGTCAACCATGGGTTAAAAGGTCTTAAGTTAAGGGTTAAGGTCTATTTACTATAAATATGGTGAAAGCACTTGAAATTAAATATAAATAGACAAATATTTTTTCATAAAAATCTAACGGTGTCAAAAAAGGGTAAGGAGAAACTTGACTAATTGGGCCCATTGACTTCATACTTGCGAGCAAAGCAGCGGGACCCTGTTGGTCTCTTATATAAACCACAAAAAGTCCCTGATCATAATTCAATATTGCTTGCAGTTGACGGCATTCGAAACAGAGAAATATTCCTAGTCGACAGAATAATAAATAATAATAATAAAATTACGCAGAATAATAAAATTATATGTTTTCATACTATTCTGAAATATTCTTTGTATTACTTTATATTATAATTTAAAATATACGAATCTATATCATAAAATTTTCAGCAAAAATGAACACAAAACATTAATTTGTTAAAGATAAATTTCATATTAAATCACTGACGACGCTAAACACTTTCAAGTACACTTGTGGACAGTAAATTTCTAAATGATTCTCGAAAGTGTTTTGCAAAATTCCATTTCAATTACATCTGAGCCTCACAAATTGCCGTTTCTTAAAATTGAAAAATACTAATACAGTGGTGTCTGGATATAGTGAACTAATTATTGCAAGGCCTGTTCACTGTATTGAGGTTGTTCACTATATCAAGGTTAACATTTTTGTTCAAAAACTCGTTTTTTTTGCTCAAAATATACTTTTTATTTTTTGCTTGAAATTGCTTTCAAAATTTTGTTCATGATTTAGAGGCTCCATGTTAAAATTTGGGTGTTCACTATGTCGAGGTGTTCACTATATAGGGGGTCACTATACCCAGACACGACTGTAATTCGGTTATACTAGTTGTGTATAATTTTCTGTCTCTTAGAAATTTCACATTTTAAGTACTCGTCGTCGAGCACTTTTCGTTCGAGCGCCATTCATTCCATTCTAATATTTCATAAATTCACTTGAATTGCGCCGCTGTGCTTTCCTCCAACCATGCACAACTACTACACAGCCCCATTGTGCTCAAGCGCCAACTTGCCACAGCGCCACTCGACCTTAAGAATTCTCCAGTGCATTCTTGCCCCGCGCCGCTCACACATAAAATCATGTCCCCAACAAAGTTTTATGTCGCTTTCATGGCCAGCGTCTCCAGCACAGCCATCGCCATCGCCGTCGCCATCGTCATCGCCATTGACATTGCCATTGAACACATGAAATACCACTCAAAGAATCAAGTTTTCCTTTGCCCCGCTCGCGCCACATCGCCTCGCTCTTGGCTGCTTCTATTTTGGCCACTTTTAAGCAACAAAAATTTCCCACGCACTTTCGACGATTATTCCTGCTCAAGCATCATAATTTCAGCAGCATTTTCCAGCGCTCTGCTGCGACAGTTGTCCACTTCGTGAGCGGCTTGCGGCTCTTGCAGTGACAGCGGGGGCAGGGCGTCCTAAACTGTGTGTAACTTTTAAGTAGTTGATATGTTTTTTGTGGCATTTTCTGCACTCACTTAAACCTTTTCTCCTATTATGTTGTTGTTGTTGTGGCAGTTGAGGCTATAGTTGGGTTGATTGCGTTGATTTTTGGCGCTGTGGCTTGCATTTGTGTTGTTATTGTTGTGTTTAGCTTTAGTGTTTAATGACAGCTACAGCAAATCACACTTGATTAAACAATGACAGAACAAGCACACGCACACATACACACAAACACGCGCAGTGCGCATATTTTGTACGCAACGCTGTGGACAGAAGATAGTTGTAGACCGGCAATGTTCTCAACGTTTGAATACAATGCGGTGCAGCCATCCAGTTGTGCTTAAGCAACTGAAATAATGTGATCATCTTTGCTCGTTAAATCAAGTAAAATATGTTTTTGTAATTAAAAAACTTTGTCAATGAGTTGGAAAACCGCAAAGACTTGGGCAATCAATAAGCTCGAGTTTACCGCAGCTATCAGTTTGTGCCGAAACGGAATGGGTGTGCAGTCTTTTGTTGACTTTGTTTACTTCTTTTAAAGCTCAACAGTTTGTGGGAATTTCATTAACACTAGAAAAATTGCATGTTTCCATACCTACAAAGACTTCATATCATAGCCGCTGATATCTCGAAAAGTACACATCGAAATGGCAAATGTTTCACAAAATATATTTTTAAAATATATAAAATTTTTTCACAATAAAAAAATATGTCACAGAAAAAGTTGATAGAAATACTAAAAAAAAATGCAGATACTTAAAATTGAACACCCGTCAAAATGACCGCAATGTAAAAAAATTTACACATCTGATTTGACTAATTTTTTACAAAATAAATTTTGAAAAATATATAAAATTTTTTCACAATAACAAAATAAGTCAAAGCAAAAAGTTGATAGAAATACTAAAAAAAAAATACAGATGTAAAAAAGTAGACATCAGATTTGGCTAATTTTTCACAAAATAAATTTTAAAAATACATATATAAAATTTTTTCACCATAAAAAAAAGTCAAAGCAAAAGTTGATAGAAATATTAAAAAAAATACAGATATTTAAAAATGAAAAACTGTAAAAATTACCGCAATGTAAAAAAAAGTAGAAATCAGATTTGTCTAATTTTCCACAAAATAAATTTGTAAAAATATATAAAATTGTTTCACTATAAAAAATAAGTCAAAGCAAAAGTTGATAAAAATACTAAAAAAAAAATACAGATATTTAGAAATGAAATTCCGTCAAAATTACCGCAATGTAAAAAAAAGTGCACATGGGATTTAGCTAATCTTTTCACAAAATAAATTTGTAAAAATATATAAAATTGTTTCACTATAAAAAATAAGTCAAAGCAAAAGTAGATAGAAATACTAAAAAAGGAAAGGTTTTGCTGTATTTATACAAGCACATTTGTATACTTCTGAATTATTAAATAGTATACCTATAAAGCACTTTAATTTCAATGATTTAATTCACTTTAATTTCACTTATTTTCAGCGCATTCCCATCATTACAACAACGCCAACAATTACTGCAAAGTCCAGCAACAACATAACTTTCATTAAATTCACCAGCAAAGCGCTCGCCTCCCTCTCCACGATGACTGCAATCGAAGAAGCATTTGCTATTACTCCAATAAACCACCTCAGCTTATCGCCCCACTCACCCTCATCCATTTGGGTGGACCGGTCGGCGTAGCTAATTGGCCATGCCACCGATATCTCATCCCAATCGTTCGTTTGCAGTCCGCCAAAACTTTTCCGCAGCACAGACTCGTGAAACTGATGTTTAGCATTGGCCACCACCCGTTGCCACTGCACCCACCACTGCTGCACTGGTCTGCTTGTGGCATTTCGATCGTAAGGGGCAACTCTGCTCGCATTATTTGCGAATGGCACTTCTTGTAGTTTCCAAGCCTGGCAATTGACAGCGACACAAAAAAGCGAATAACATAAAAGTCGAGCATAAATTTGGCAAAGATTCAGTAAGAACAACAATTATTGTTTACGATTCGACACCTGCACCAAATCCATACGTGTCAGTGCTGTCACGGCAAGTGACAACAGCAGAAGCCGCCACTGACATCTGGCGCCGTAATGCATAACGCCTGCACTGAAAGTGTATTTTTTTGAGCGATTTCAGTTAGTCGAGTATTGACGCTCCACACAAACCCGACTTGTACCAACTGGTTGGGTTTTTCGAGAAAGACTGTCGCCAGCAATTGAACAGCAACGTGCTAACACCCCAATTGGCAGTTTCTTTTAGTTGGGGCTTTGCAGCAACAACAATGCTACCAACTCGAGGCATAGAGCGGCCTAAACTCGACTGGCCGCATTGAACTTCGGACTGAGACATTGTGATGGATGTTAGTGTAAAATGCCGTCAGTAATGCTTGAACAGCAGCCACCATAGCTCAGCTGGTTAGTGCGTTGGACCGCAATACTTCGGTTCTGCTAACACCGAAAAAAAAGAAAAACAAAAATTTTTCTTTCGGCGGCTGTCCTCTCAGCACGAAATGGCAAACCTCTGAGAGTAAAAATTGCCTATGAAAAAGCTCCCAACTCGCCGTTCGGAATCGGCATAAAACTGTAGGTCCCTTCCAACCTTGTACAAAATTCGCACGCACAACACGGATGGTTGCGGGTAGCTAGGACTTGGTCTCGTAATCGGGCTGTCGTGCCAGTCAAATAATAATAATAATAATAATGCTTGAACAAATTGTCATATTTTGATTTTGCTTTTTATTCATTTTTAATTTTGCTGGGTATTTGAAGTTATGCGGATTGAGTTCTTAACCCTGCAGCTTGCTCGCGATTTTCGCCCAAACCTGAAAATTTACAAATTTTAAATATGAAATTTTGATAGTTTAAGTAAAGTTTCTTAGCAATTCTATAGGAAATTGAGTGCCTTCTTGGTTAAAATGTCGCAACCTGTTGTCACTTTCGCAGATGCTCTCGATTTACTCGATTTTTATTCGACTCATTTTTGTTGGTTATGTTTTCATTTTAACCTTCAATTCTAATGTGTCCTATCTTCTATTTATTCACTCCTTTAATAAATCTCAATTCGTTTGACTTACCGAACTTGCTTGCTCCTTAGCATTGTTGGCCGCGTTGACCGCGCTCTCCACTTTGTCAGCCACCTTACTCAGAATTTCCTCCATCTTCGCCAAAGCTGGCAGCAGAGAGTTCTCGGCATTACCAATGGCTTGGCTCTGCACGGCGCAGGCCAGAAGTGCGCAAAGGGCAAGTATAATAAACAGTTTCATTTTTAAAATTGTTGTTTTCTTCTGCTGTCGCTGCTGGTGTCGAGAGGTAACTCTTTGCCGTGCTGTGCTTAAGTGATTCACACTAAAAATACTCGAGCCTTTTATAGGAAACACGCGAGAGCCCCAGGCTTGTAGTTCTTTCTCCAAAAGCCGGTACCGTTTTTCAGTTGTACAAATAACCAATTATTTTTTGTTGAACGGTAAATGTTGTCACACGTTTGTTATTCTTTGATCAAATAAAACAAACTATCGCACATAAACAACATAGTGCAGATTGAGACTTAGATAAACTTTCTCTGACGTAAATTCACTGTCTGTCTGTTCAAATAATACACGCGTGAAATTAGAAAAACCAGAGCTACCTTTATGTGTACCTTTCCATGATCAGCTAACTAAATGACTGCAAAATGACTTAGCAAAAAGATCTGTTCACCTTTAAACATAGAAAAGAATAATAAAAAATTGTTTGGATAAAACCGATATGGTTTTTTTTAAATCAGGCTCAGTACAGCTATTTGCATGATATAAAAGCATGTCTAATGAGTGTTTTAGATTTTCGGCTGAAATGTCCTTCAGGATATCGGTACAAGCCTTTTGGATGGCTTCTAAACGTCCTCAAAACGCTTTTGTTCAATCGGTAAATGCATTTTTTTTTATAAGGTGAAACTTGCACGATGCCGCGTCTGATGAAAACGGGGAGTGGGTGATGGTTGAAATTCGACTTTTAGTCCAAAAAGCAGTCACAATTGTCAATCGATGAGATGGCGTCTCTCGATAGCCAATGTTCAGTTAAAATAAGATGAGATGCTTAAAACCAATTTCAAGGAATCTTTGTCTTCTTGGAACGTTGGTCATCATTTATGTCCTGCCAATCGTTATTAAATCACGTCTGTCCCGGGATAAACGATCATCACCATAAACTGAGTTCATCAACTTAAATGTTTCGGTTAAAGTTTCACCAAATTTTAATCAAAACTTAATATTTTGCAAATTAGCATCGAATTTTTGTACCAGTGACAAAAACATACTTTTACTTCGGACGTAATAACATCGCTTACAACCAAATTTCATGAAATTTCCAATGCACTTAGTCACAAATCAAATTCCCTCTTTCAAAAGATCAGATCTGCGATGACCAGCGCTGCATCCTCTGATGTTGTGCGAAAGGCACAGAAGACTCTCAAGGCACACAACCGGTACACGGATCGTATGCCTCGGCCATATGCCACGACTTTTAGTGCAGTGGTTGGCAAAATTGACAATGAGATGGTGTTAGTGAGCGCAGTAAAATTTCTCTCCACTGTATAACATTATACCTGAACGACTGATTGAGAGAACGTACTGTGTACGTGTGCTGAGCGTACTGCTCATATGAGTAAGCTTTGCCGACCACTGCTTTAGTGCATCCGCCCATACTGGCGCTGCATACAGCACAATTGATTTAACAACCCCTGCGAGCAGTTGTCTTCGTCGTTGCCTCGGGCCTCTAGTGTTCAGCATTATGCGAGCTAACGCTGCGCTAGTATTTTTTCGCCTTTTCGCATGCATACTCTAAATGCTCCTTGTAACAAAGACGGCCATCTATCATCACGCCCAAGTATTTTAGTGCAGGCTTAGACGCGACGTCGTGGTTGCCAACCTTCACGACTGCCACCTCAACCACTTTTCTGCTGCTAATGAGCACGGCTTCCGTCTTCTGCTCGACCAAGCCAAGGCCGGCGGCTGAAAGCCAGCTTCGGATTTGCGCCACCGAATTGTTTGCGGCTTCTTCAGCCTGCCGCACGGTCTTGGCGACTATGACCAGTGCCACGTCGTCGGCGAAGCCAATTATGGTGGCTTCGGGGGGTAGTGGTAGACGGAGTACGCCGTCATACATTATGTTCCACAGAAGTGGCCCAAGCACAGAGCCCTGCGGCACTCCTCCTGTGATCGCGTATTCTCGCAGGCCGTCCTCCGATTCGTACTGCAGCCTCCTATTATTAAAGCTGGCTATAATGACTCTCAGGTATAGCGGTACATTATAGCCCTCGAGGTTTTGCATAATAATCGCCCAATTTGCCAAGTTAAATGCATCTTTGACGTCTAGCGTAACTACAAGACAATATTCTTTTGTGCCGAACCTCCAGCGCTCTCTCTGTCGACCTCTTCATTTCAATCGATTTTACCGAAATGGCGTCCGGGCGAATGTTTCTCTTCCTCGCTTTCGGAATGGCTGTGACTCTAGTCCACGGTTCACTTTCACCATAGCCGCGAAGGCTTGGCCTATTGCTAAACATATTTGCCGATTTATCTACACACACACATCGATGAGCACGCCAGGATCCGCCTCTTTTGCTCGGCGCTTCTCTTGAGTAGCTTCCGATCTAAAACTGTTACTGCGTTGCTTTTGTTGGCAACAACTTGCTTATGCCTAGGCTTTTGTTGGTCTATCGTTGCAAAGATTACTCTTGTCCTCTTCTGTATTTGGAGTGGAGAGTTCTCAGACACCGCTTCTTCCTCGTTCTTCGCTCTGGCTCCTTTGACTTGGTTGTTGTTAGTGCTCACACTCGCCTACTCTCTGATCGGTTTGATATTCCAGTAGCCGTTTTTGCAGCTCAGCTATTGTGGCCACTAGTTAGGTTACGCATCGGCTGATTTATCTGCCGCTGGTTCTCCATAATATTGATGAACTCCTCAATTTTTGCGCCCATCAGTGGTATAAAGTTGTTAGGTTTTTCGGGCATCGGCAGCAAGGCATCATGAACCGCTGTAACCTGGGTGGTAGCAATAGGCGGGTGGGGGGGGGGGGGGGCATTGTCTCCGGAGTAGGGGTTGGAGTAAATGACCCTGCGCCGCAGCATACCTCGATATCTTTTTCCTCTATGTTTATTGCATTGCTTGCCGCTTGCAGCTGTCTGCCAGACAGCGCAAAAGGATGAGGCAGAACAAGAGGAAAGCTGCCGTGAAAGCGGCGGCAAGTACTCAAGTTTTGCCAACTTCAACACCTGTGATGGCCACAGGGAAGCGTGACAGAACGGGCGATGATTCGTCGGCTATGGCACACTCTTCTGAGGCCGCTCTGGGGTCTGAGCACTCGGCTATGAAGAGTAGCAAGGCAAAGAGGAGGAAGGTCCTTGGACCGGAATCGGACGTGCCGGCACGCTCGACGCAGGAGTCTGCAGGTCAGCCATCTACTGATATGGAGAAGGCTGCAGGATCCTAGAAAATGTCGGATGACACTCAGCCGTCTACTTCTGGTGCCACTTTCGCGGGAGCGGCTGCCAAAGCGATGATGGTTGAGATACATACCGACAAAGGGAATGGTCTGTTGTCCCAAGGACAGCAAGACTATTTCGGCACCTACCTTTGGAAGGCAATCGGTGATTCGAAAGAAACACCGATGTTCGAAGGAAAGCGCGTTGAAAACGGCATCATTAACGTGCAATGCTCCAACGCGGTTTCTCGAGAATGGCTGGAAAAAGTCGTAGCGAAGATGCCAGCCTGTGAAAAGAGTAAGTTCGTGCTCATGGACGGAAATAGCATCAGGCTGGTGAGGGCTTCCGCCTGGATACCGGGGATTCTCCGGAAACCAGGTGAAATCCTCGCACGTATCCGTGCCCAGAACGCAGGTCTGGACACGAGTCTATGGCGAATATACTCGCTTACCAAGGATGTATCGGCTGTCAACAAAGAGGTCGGTGCACACTTGGTGGTGGGTATTGACTTAAACTCGTTGAAGGTCCTGAAGTCAAAGTACGGGTACCGTCCTCACCTACACCTGGGGCGGGTGCACTTCCGCCTACAGGATAAGGAGGAGGATAAGGCGTAACGGTAGTTTCAGTCCCTTACATGACTGAAATTATTATCACGCAAATCAACTTGCAGCATAGCAAATCGTCTACTGCTGTACTATGCAGCAGGCATGCGAAACTGCAAACATGTCCTCAAATAATATTAATCCAAGAGTGCTATAAGCGTATCTGTGGTCTGGGTGCCATTACGTGCGGACAAATCCTTCAACACGAAGGGAGTGATAGACCGCGCGCATGTATCATCATGCCGCGGTCGATCGAATGCATGATGCTTAGACAATTCTGTTCTCAAGATGTCGTTGCGGTTAAAATAAAGTACTGGGTTGGTGGGAACAGCGTCGAAACTGTAATAGTAACGGCCTACCTGCCGTATGACTCTATACTTCCTCCTCCATCGAGGGAGTTAATGGAAGTCGTCCAGTATGCTGAATCCAGGGGTTTAGGACTCATAGTGGGCTGTGACGCAAATTCACAGAACATTGTTTGGGGTAGCAGTAAATGCAATCCCAGGGGTACTAAACTTTTGGAATTCATTATGTCGGCTGATCTGGTGATTCAGTACCAACGTTCTGTGACCAGCAGAAGACAAGAAGTGATTGATCTGACACTAACCAATAGGAAAGTGGCAGATCAGATCATGCAATGGCGGGTTTTGGAGGAGGTCTCCCTTTCAGATCACCGCTTTATCGAATTCCGACTCGGTATTGATTTAATGTCGATACCAGGTGGACGGAATCCTCGCAAGGCGGACTGGAACAGGTTTGGTGAGCTTCTGACAGAGCGTATACCAATCCTGAAAAACTCCGAAGTACAGCCAAGATTGAAGAATCGACCAGGGAACTAGGAGTTACTTTGACTGGCTGCTATGAAGAGGTGTGTCCGCTGAGAGCGAGCAGACAAGGCAAAGCAGTTCTATGGTGGAGTGCTGAGATTTCGAAGCTACGCAAACGATCCAGGAAGCTTCTGAATAGGGCCTTAAAATCCCGAAAAGAGGATGACTGGACCAACTATCACCTCGTCCAAAAGGAATTTAAGAAGAAAGTGAGGTCTGCCAAACTGGACTCTTTCAGAAACTTTTGCAATGAGGTTGAAGGTATGAAGGAGTCAGCAAGACTGTGTAGGGGTCTACAAAGAGACCGAACGGTTAAGCTTGATTCTCTTCGCTTGCCTGATGGCTCCTATACTATCTCTAAATCGGAGACCTATAACACTCTCCTAGCGACCCATTTACCGAGAAGCAGGATAATTCCCACTGTGGTGGGCAGTTGTGAGGTCAATGACGCAGGTAATAGGACTAAAAGGCTTAACTGGTTTTCCGCGTCAGAAGTAGTAACGGAGGAGGCGGTAAGGTTTCCTTTTTCCTCCTTTGAAAACTACAAGTCCCCAGGACCTGATAAAGTTTACCCGATAATGCTAAAGAGGGGTGGAGACAAGCTAATGAAAGCTCTTATAAAGATCTTCACGGCTTACCTCGCTCATGGTTACATTCCAACTCTTTGGCGACAGGTCAGAGTGGTCTTCATTCCCAAACCAGGGAAAGACGACTATACGCTGGCCAAGAGCTTTAGGCCAATCAGCCTGACTTCTTTCAAGCGAATGGTAGAAAAGCACATCGGAGTGAAGGTTCTGACAAGAAGCCCACTTAGTAGAAACCAACACCCTTACCAGAGTGGAAAATCATGCGACTCGGCCCTGCATGACATCGTATCCAAGATTGAAGCAGGGCTGGAAGCTAACCATTACACTTTGGGCGTATTTGTGGATATTGAGGGGGCTTTGCAATGCAACCTTTGACTCGATATGCTCAGCAGCCAGAATGCATGGGGTAAATGAGACCCTGATAAGATGGATCCGCTCCATGCTCTCCGGGAGATTGCTGACCGTTGGTGAGAGTGATAGCAATTTGGTCACGGAAGAGGTCGGACGGGGATGTCCCCAGGGTGGTGTCCTCTCTCCGCTGCTGTGGTGTTTCGTGGTCGACTCTCTACTAAGGGAGATGCAGGATCTCGGAATTCATGTTCAAGCATACGCGGACGATGTCTGTGCACTAGTATCAGGAAGATCCCTCAGGATTATTTGCAAAAAAATGCAGAAAGTACTGGATAAGATTGATAACTGGCGCACAGGACAAGGTCTTTCCGTTAATCCCAGTAAAACGACTCTGGTCCTATTTACTAGGAAGCGGAAGCTGGATGGTCTCGAACTGCCAGTACTGAAAGGTGTGACCCTCAGTCTATCCACGGAGGTGAAATATCTAGGAGTTATCCTAGACAGAAAACTAACGTGGAAGATGCATGTCTTGACGAAAGTAAACCGTGCGCTGAAGGTTTTCCAACAGTGCCGTCGAGCTTTTAGCAAGACCTGGGGCCTGAAGCCTGCGGTGGTCTCTTGGATATACACCGCACTCATCAGGCCCATAATTACGTACGCATTGGTAGTCTGGTGGAGACGAACAATGGTTAAGTCCACAGCTTTGGCTCTGAACAGACTACAAAGAAGTGCATGTATATGCATTACGGGTGCCATGAGCACTGTCTCGGGTGATGCCCTTAATGTCATGCTTGACCTGCTTCCCCTAGGCCTAAAAGTTCAAGAGAAAGTGATGAAAGCGACATGTCGGCTGTATTCCAATGGATACTGACACGACAACAAGGGCTCGGGTCATAGAGAAATCTTCAAGAGGTTGTCAGCGCAATATCCGTTGCTGCTGGCCCCTAAGGGTCGCCTAGTACCCGTAGTATCTTTTGGGAGAATCTTTGAAGTGAGGTTCCCAACGCGCGGCCAATGGGACAACCCAGAGGCCATGCTAGGGGATCTGACAGATATTTTCTTCACTGACGGATCCAAAACCGATAAAGGTACTGGAGCTGGATGGCACCTCGATGGAAGTGTCAACTGGTACTACTCACTGGGTGGGCTGCCTACCGTCTTTCAGACGGAAATCTTCGCCATTCTGAAGATAGCGGAATGGATAATCGGGAGGAAATGGTGCGGAACACATATAGGAGTCTGTAGTGACAGCAAGCTGCACTTAAAGCCCTGGAGAACGCGCGTGTTACCTCTAAGATTGTCCAAGAATGTAAGATGAAGCTAAAATCAGTCGCGAGACGTAAGCTCCAACTTATCTGGGTTCCGGGACACTGCGGTGTTCTAGGTAACGAAACTGCCGATGTACACCCATGGGACCAGAACCAATAATCGGCACCAGTCTAGCAGGAACCCTGGACTGGATGAAGCCCTGTGTAAATAACCTACATAGAGAACGTTGGTCTAGCTTGGGAAGCTGTAAAACTGCCAAGTGTTTTGTGAAAAGCCCGAACAGGAAAGAAGGGAATTTCCTCCTTAAGCTGAGAAGGAAAGACCTCCGCCGAATGGTCGCGTTAATCACAGGACACAATCGATGGGGGCGACATATGGCCAACATTGGCATCATCGAGGATCCGACTTGTGTGTCTTGCCTGGAGGAGGTAGATACAACAGAGCACTTCCTCTGTGCATGTCCTGCCTTCTCTAGAGCGAGATTGCGCACGTTGGGTTCAGATGTTATGAGAATGGACGAAGTTCATTCTCTCACCCTGTATGATCTCCTGAGATTCATTAATGAGTCCGGGAAATTTGCACAGGAGACCTCATAACCATTTCTCCCTTTCCACCCACTTTCTCTTTTCTCTTTCCCATTCCAATCTTCTCTATCTTTGTTTTTCCTGAGCCTTAAGTACAATGGGCTATAAAGCCTGAGTGCTTGAGGTAATGCCCTCCCTTAGGTTATTTCCTCGGCTCCCCCTCACATCCATCTATCCATCCATCCAAGATCAGGCGACAAAGCTGGCCATCCCAATACTTTAACATTGTTTGCATAAAACCACCGATTTACTTGTCTAGCCGTATGAATAGGTGCATTCTCCAACCAAATTAATAGGTCCACGTGAAGAAATTGCCGCCCATACCATTACAGCACCCACTGAAGAGTTGCGACGGGACAAAACTTGCTGCGATGTTCGCAAATCATGAAAATAATATTGGAAGCCGTCTGGCCCATCCAAGAAAATTTGTTTTCGTAAGAAAAAATAACGGACTGCCATGCGTTTCGCCAATGTAAGTGAGCCCTCGCAAACCCCAAACGCGCCACTTTGTGACGAGCAAGTAAATGTGGTTTTTTCTTAAATTACTTGCGTTGCAAGTGGGGGCACTTTTTCAGTACTCTCTGTACAGTTCGAAGAGAGGCTGGAACACCAAGTTTCTCCTTGATTCGAGAA
Organism: Melieria crassipennis; assembly: GCA_963668005.1. Lineage (NCBI taxonomy): Eukaryota > Metazoa > Arthropoda > Insecta > Diptera > Ulidiidae > Melieria > Melieria crassipennis. The sequence goes on along the minus strand of OY764961.1, from coordinate 119,084,299 downwards.
GCAGTTGCTGCAGAATTCGATGCTTCTCGCAAAATTGCTCGAAGCTCGCGTGTGGTCGTAGCCTTTGCAATGCGTCCCTTGCGATTTTTGCCGTAGTTTTCTGGTGATTTAAAAAAATTAGAAGAATTTGCCCTCTTTCTTTTTCGGTTAACGTTTTTCGCGCCCCATTGCGTTTAAATTCAACTGAAATAAATTTTAGAACTAGGAAAAAAACCTAAAAAAAATATAAAAAAATAAAAAATTTACCTGATGTTATCTCTCCGAAAGCTTGAAAGAAAGTGGTAATCGTAATCAAGTGTTGCGCTTGCATGGTCCCAAATAACAACAAACCCGACTTGTACCAACTGGTTGGGTTTTTCGAGAAAGACTGTCGCCAGCAATTGAACAGCAACGTGCTAACACCCCAATTGGCAGTTTCTTTTAGTTGGGGCTTTGCAGCAACAACAATGCTACCAACTCGAGACATAGAGCGGCCTAAACTCGACTGGCCGCATTGAACTTCGGACTGAGACATTGTGATGGATGTTAGTGTAAAATGCCGTCAGTAATGCTTGAACAGCAGCCACCATAGCTCAGCTGGTTAGTGCGTTGGACCGCAATACTTCGGTTCTGCTAACACCGAAAAAAAAGAAAAACAAAAATTTTTCTTTCGGCGGCTGTCCTCTCAGCACGAAATGGCAAACCTCTGAGAGTAAAAATTGCCTATGAAAAAGCTCCCAACTCGCCGTTCGGAATCGGCATAAAACTGTAGGTCCCTTCCAACCTTGTACAAAATTCGCACGCACAACACGGATGGTTGCGGGTAGCTAGGACTTGGTCTCGTAATCGGGCTGTCGTGCCAGTCAAATAATAATAATAATAATAATAATGCTTGAACAAATTGTCATATTTTGATTTTGCTTTTTATTCATTTTAAATTTTGCTGGGTATTTGAAGTTATGCGAAATTAGTTCTTAAGCATTAACGGCCACTGGGAAGGTGCAGCTGGCTCGCGATTTTCGCCAAAACCTGAAAATTTACAAATTTTAAATATGAAATTTCGATAGTTTCGATAGTTTCTTAGCAATTCTATAGGAAATTGAGTGCCTTCTTGGTTAAAATGTCGCAACCTGTTCTCACTTTCGCAAATGCTCTCGATGTATTCGATTTTTATTTGACTAATTTTTGTTGGTTATCTTTCCATTTTAACATTCAATTCTAATGTGTCCTATCTTCTATTCATTCACTCCTTTAATAAATTTCAATTCGTTTGACTTACCGCACGCGCTTGGTCCTTAGCATTGTTGGCTGCGTTGACCGCGCTCTCCACGTTGCGCGCCACGTTACCCAAAACTTCCTCCATCTTCGCCAAAGCTGGCAGCAGAGTGTACTCGACCCCAGCAATGGCTTGACTCTGCACGGAGCAGGCCAGAAGTGCGCAAATTGCAAGTACAATGAACAGTTTCATTTTTAAAATTTTTGTTTTCTTCTGCGGTCGTTGCTGGTGTCGAGAGGTAACTCTTTGCCGTGCTGTGCTTAAGTGATTTACACTAAAAATACTCGAGCCTTTTATAGGAAACCCGCGAAAGCCTGCGACCTGTAGTTCTTTCGTCAAAAGCCGGTACCGTTTTTCAGTTGTACAAATAACCAATTTTTTTTGTTGAACGGTAAATGTTGTCACACGTTTGTTATTCTTTGATCAAATAAAACAAACTATCGCACATAAAAAACATAGTGCAGATTGAGACTTAGATAAACTTTCTCTGACGTAAATTCGCTGTCTGTCTGTTCAAATAATACACGCGTGAAATTAGAAAAACCAGAGCTACCTTTTTGTTTACCTTTCCATGATCAGCTAACTAAATGACTGCAAAATGACTTAGCAAAAAGATCTGTTCACCTTTAAACATAGAAAAGAATAATAAAAAATTGTTTGGATAAAACCGATATGGTTTTTTTTAAATCAGGCTCAGTACAGCTATTTGCATGATATAAAAGCATGTCTAATGAGTGTTTTAGATTTTCGGCTGAAATGTCCTTCAGGATATCGGTACAAGCCTTTTGGATGGCTTCTAAACGTCCTCAAAACGCTTTTGTTCAATCGGTAAATGCATTTTTTTTTATAAGGTGAAACTTGCACGATGCCGCGTCTGATGAAAACGGGGAGTGGGTGATGGTTGAAATTCGACTTTTAGTCCAAAAAGCAGTCACAATTGTCAATCGATGAGATGGCGTCTCTCGATAGCCAATGTTCAGTTAAAATAAGATGAGATGCTTAAAACCAATTTCAAGGAATCTTTGTCTTCTTGGAACGTTGGTCATCATTTATGTCCTGTTGATCGTCTTTAAATCACGTCTGCCCCGGGATAAACGATCATCACCATAAACTGAGTTCATTAACTTAAATGTTTCGGTTAAGGTTTTACCAACTTTAAGGTAAAACTTAATATTTTGCAAATTAGCATCGAATTTTTGTACCAGCCCTTTTGTACCAACAAAAACATACTTTTACTTCGGACGTAATAACATCGCTTACAACCAAATTTCATGAAATTTCCAATGCACTTAGTCACAAATCAAATTCCCTCTTTGAAAAGATCAGATCTGCGATGACCAGCGCTGCATCCTCTGATGTTGTGCGAAAGGCACAGCAGACTCTCAAGGCACACAACCGGTACACGGATCGTATGCGTCGGCCATATGCCACGACTTTTAGTGCAGTGGTCGGCAAAATTGACAATGAGATGGTGTCAGTGAGCGCAGTAAAATTTCTCTCCACTGCATAAAATTATACTTGAACAACGACTGATTGAGAGAACGTACTGCGTACGTGTGCTGAGCATACTGCTCATATGAGTAAGCTTTGCCGACCACTGCTTTAGTGCATCCGCCCATACTGGCGCTGCATACAGCACAATTGATTTAACAACCCCTGCGAGCAGTTGTCTTCGTCGTTGCCTCGGGCCTCTAGTGTTCAGCATTATGCGAGCTAACGCTGCGCTAGTCTTTTTTCGCCTTTTCGCATGCATACTCTAAATGCTCCTTGTAACAAAGACGGCGATCTATCATCACGCCTTAGTATTTTAGTGCAGGCTTAGACGCGACGTCGTGGTTGGCAACCTTCACGACTGCCACCTCAACCACTTTTCTGCTGCTAATGAGCACGGCTTCCGTCTTCTGCTCGGCCAAGCCAAGGCCGGCGGCTGAAAGCCAGCTTCGGATTTGCGCCACCGAATTGTTCGCGGCTTCTTCAGCCTGCCGCACGGTCTCGGCGACTATGAGCAGTGCCACGTCGTCGGCGAAGCCAATTATGGTGGCTTCGGGGGGTAGTGGTAGACGTTATGTTCCACAGAAGTGGCCCAAGCACAGAGCCCTGCGGCACTCCTCCTGTGATCGCGTATTCTCGCAGGCCGTCCTCCGATTCGTACTGCAGCCTCCTATTATTAAAGCTGGCTATAATGACTCTCAGGTATAGCGGTACATTATAGCCCTCGAGGTTTTGCATAATAATCGCCCAATTTGCCAAGTTAAATGCATTTTTGACGTCTAGCGTAACTACAAGACAATATTCTTTTGTGCCGAACCTCCAGCGCTCTCTCTGTCGACCTCTTCATTTCAATCGATTTTACCGAAATGGCGTCCGGGCGAATGTTTCTCTTCCTCGCTTTCGGAATGGCTGTGACTCTAGTCCACGGTTCACTTTTACCATAGCCGCGAAGGCTTGGCCTATTGCTAAACATATTTGCCGATTTATCTACACACACACATCGATGAGCACGCCAGTCTCCGCCTCTTTTGCTCGGCGCTTCTCTTGAGTAGCTTCCGATCTAAAACTGTTACTGCGTTGCTTTTGTTGGCAACAACTTGTTTATGCCTAGGCTTTTGTTGGTCTATCGTTGCAAAGATTACTCTTGTCCTCTTCTGTATTTGGAGTGGAGAGTTCTCAGACACCGCTTCTTCCTCGTTCTTCGCTCTGGCTCTTTTGACTTGGTTGTTGTTAGTGCTCACACTCGCTTACTCTCAGATCGGTTTGATATTCCAGTAGCCGTTTTTGCAGCTCAGCTATTGTGGCCACTAGTTAGGTTACGCATCGGCTGATTTATCTGCCGCTGGTTCTCCATAATATTGATTAACTCCTCAATTTTTGCGCCCATCATTGGTATAAAGTTGTTAGGTTTTTCGGGCATCGGCAGCAAGGCATCATGAACCGCTGTAACCTGGGTGGTAGCAATAGGCGGGTGGGGGGGCATTGTCTCCGGAGTAGGGGTTGGAGTAAATGACCCTGCGCCGCAGCATACCTCGATATCTTTTTCCTCTATGTTTATTGCAGTGCTTGCCACTTGCAGCTGTCTGCCAGACAGCGCAAAAGGATGAGGCAGAACAAGAGGAAAGCTGCCGTGAAAGCGGCGGCAAGTACTCAAGTTTTGCCAACTTCAACACCTGTGATGGCCACAGGGAAGCGTGACAGAACCGGCGATGATTCGTCGGCTATGGCACACTCTTCTGAGGCCGCTCTGGGGTCTGAGCACTCGGCTGTGAAGAGTAGCAAGGCAAAGAGGAGGAAGGTCCTTGGACCGGAATCGGACGTGCCGGCACGCTCGACGCAGGAGTCTGCAGGTCAGCCATCTACTGATATGGAGAAGGCTGCAGGATCCCAGAAAATGTCGGATGACACTCAGCCGTCTACTTCTGGTGCCACTTTCGCGTGAGCGGCTGCCAAAGCGATGATGGTTGATATACATACCGACAAAGGGAATGGTCTGTTGTCCCAAGGACAGCAAGACTATTTCGGCACCTACCTTTGGAAGGCAATCGGTGATTCGAAAGAAACACCGATGTTCGAAGGAAAGCGCGTTGAAAACGGCATCATTAAGGTGCAATGCTCCAACGCGGTTTCTCGAGAATGGCTGGAAAAAGTCGTAGCGAAGATGCCAGCCTGTGAAAAGAGTAAGTTCGTGTTCATGGACGGATATAGCATCAGGCTGGTGAGGGCTTCCGCCTGGATACCGGGGATTCTCCGGAAACCAGGTGAAATCCTCGCACGTATCCGTACCCAGAACGCAGGTCTGGACACGAGTCTATGGCGAATATACTCGCTTACCAAGGATGTATCGGCTGTCAACAAAGAGGTCGGTGCACACTTGGTGGTGGGTATTGACTTAAACTCGTTGAAGGTCCTGAAGTCGAAGTACGGGTACCGTCCTCACCTACACCTGGGGCGGGTGCACTTCCGCCTACAGGATAAGGAGGAGGATAAGGCGTAACGGTAGTTTCAGTCCCTTACATGACTGAAATTATTATCACGCAAATCAACTTGCAGCATAGCAAATCGTCTACTGGCTGTACTATGCAGCAGGCATGCGAAACTGCAAACATGTCCTCAAATAATATTAATCCAAGAGTGCTATAAGCGTATCTGTGGTCTGGGTGCCATTACGTGCGGACAAATCCTTCAACACGAAGGGAGTGATAGACCGCGCGCATGTATCATCATGCCGCGGTCGATCGAATGCATGATGCTTAGACAATTCTGTTCTCAAGATGTCGTTGCGGTTAAAATAAAGTACTGGGTTAGTGGGAACAGCGTCGAAACTGTAATAGTAACGGCCTACCTGCCGTATGACTCTATACTTCCTCCTCCATCGAGGGAGTTAATGGAAGTCGTCCAGTATGCTGAATCCAGGGGTTTAGGACTCATAGTGGGCTGTGACGCAAATTCACAGAACATTGTTTGGGGTAGCAGTAAATGCAATCCCAGGGGTACTAAACTTTTGGAATTCATTATGTCGGCTGATCTGGTGAATCAGTACCAACGTTCTGTGACCAGCAGAAGACAAGAAGTGATTGATCTGACACTAACCAATAGGAAAGTGGCAGATCAGATCATGCAATGGCGGGTTTTGGAGGAGGTCTCCCTTTCAGATCACCGCTTTATCGAATTCCGACTCGGTATTGATTTAGTGTCGATACCAGGTGGACGGAATCCTCGCAAGGCGGACTGGAACAGGTTTGGTGAGCTTCTGACAGAGCGTATACCAATCCTGAAAAACTCCGAAGTACAGCCAAGATTGAAGAATCGACTAGGGAACTAGGAGTTACTTTGACTGGCTGCTATGAAGAGGTGTGTCCGCTGAGAGCGAGCAGACAAGGCAAAGCAGTTCTATGGTGGAGTGCTGAGATTTCGAAGCTACGCAAACGATCCAGGAAGCTTCTGAATAGGGCCTTAAAATCCCGAAAAGAGGATGACTGGACCAACTATCACCTCGTCCAAAAGGAATTTAAGAAGAAAGTGAGGTCTGCCAAACTGGACTCTTTCAGAGACTTTTGCAATGAGGTTGAAGGTATGAAGGAGTCAGCAAGACTGTATAGGGTTCTACAAAGAGACCGAACGGTTAAGCTTGATTCTCTTCGCTTGCCTGATGGCTCCTATACTATCTCTAAATCGGAGACCTACAACACTCTCCTAGCGACCCATTTACCGGGAAGCTGGATAATTCCCACTGTGGTGGGCAGTTGTGAGGTCAATGACGCAGGAAATAGGACTAAAAGGCTTAACTGGTTTTCCGCGTCAGAAGTAGTAACGGAGGAGGCGGTAAGGTTTCCTTTTTCCTCCTTTGAAAACTACAAGTCCCCAGGACCTGATAAAGTTTACCCGATAATGCTAAAGAGGGGTGGAGACAAGCTGATGAAAGCTCTTATAAAGATCTTCACGGCTTACCTCGCTCATGGTTACATTCCAACTCTTTGGCGACAGGTCAGAGTGGTCTTCATTCCCAAACCAGGGAAAGACGACTATACGCTGGCCAAGAGCTTTAGGCCAATCAGCCTGACTTCTTTCATGCTGAAAAGCTTAGAGCGAATGGTAGAAAAGCACATCGGAGTGAAGGTCCTGACAAGAAGCCCACTTAGTAGAAACCAACACCCTTACCAGAGTGGAAAATCATGCGACTCGGCCCTGCATGACATCGTATCCAAGATTGAAGCAGGGCTGGAAGCTGACCATTACACTTTGGGCGTATTTGTGGATATTGAGGGGGCTTTGCAATGCAACCTTTGACTCGATATGCTCAGCAGCCAGAATGCATGGGGTAAATGAGACCCTGATAAGATGGATCCACTCCATGCTCTCCGGGAGATTGCTGACCGTTGGTGAGAGTGATAGCAATTCGGTCACGGAAGAGGTCGGACGGGGATGTCCCCAGGGTGGTGTCCTCTCTCCGCTGCTGTGGTGTTTCGTGGTCGACTCTCTACTAAGGGAGATGCAGGATCTCGGAATTCATGTTCAAGCATACGCGGACGATGTCTGTGCACTAGTATCAGGAAGATCCCTCAGGATTATTTGCAAAAAAATGCAGAAAGTACTGGATAAGATTGATAACTGGCGCACAGGACAAGGTCTTTCCGTTAATCCCAGTAAAACGACTCTGGTCCTATTTACTAGGAAGCGGAAGCTGGATGGTCTCGAACTGCCAGTACTGAAAGGTGTGACCCTCAGTCTATCCACGGAGGTGAAATATCTAGGAGTTATCCTAGACAGAAAACTAACGTGGAAGATGCATGTCTTGACGAAAGTAAACCGTGCGCTGAAGGTTTTCCAACAGTGCCGTCGAGCTTTTAGCAAGACCTGGGGCCTGAAGCCTGCGGTGGTCTCTTGGATATACACCGCACTCATCAGGCCCATAATTACGTACGCATTGGTAGTCTGGTGGAGACGAACAATGGTTAAGTCCACAGCTTTGGCTCTGAACAGACTACAAAGAAGTGCATGTATATGCATTACGGGTGCCATGAGCACTGTCTCGGGTGATGCCCTTAATGTCATGCTTGACCTGCTTCCCCTAGGCCTAAAAGTTCAAGAGAAAGTGATGAAAGCGACATGTCGGCTGTATTCCAATGGATACTGACACGACAACAAGGGCTCGGGTCATAGAGAAATCTTCAAGAGGTTGTCAGCGCAATATCCGTTGCTGCTGGCCCCTAAGGGTCGCCTAGTACCCGTAGTATCTTTTGGGAGAATCTTTGAAGTGAGGTTCCCAACGCGCGGCCAATGGGACAACCCAGAGGCCATGCTAGGGGATCTGACAGATATTTTCTTCACTGACGGATCCAAAACCGATAAAGGTACTGGAGCTGGATGGCACCTCGATGGAAGTGTCAACTGGTACTACTCACTGGGTGGGCTGACTACCGTCTTTCAGACGGAAATCTTCGCCATTCTGAAGATAGCGGAATGGATAATCGGGAGGAAATGGTGCGGAACACATATAGGAGTCTGTAGTGACAGTCAAGCTGCACTTAAAGCCCTGGAGAACGCGCGTGTTACCTCTAAGATTGTCCAAGAATGTAAGATGAAGCTAAAATCAGTCGCGAGACGTAAGCTCCAACTTATCTGGGTTCCGGGACACTGCGGTGTTCTAGGTAACGAAACTGCCGATGTACACCCATGGGACCAGAACCAATAATCGGCACCAGTCTAGCAGGAACCCTGGACTGGATGAAGCCCTGTGTAAATAACCTACATAGAGCACGTTGGTCTAGCTTGCGAAGCTGTAAAACTGCCAAGTGTTTTGTGAAAAGCCCGAACAGGAAAGAAGGGAATTTCCTCCTTAAGCTGAGAAGGAAAGACCTCCGTCGAATGGTCGGGTTAATCACAGGACACAATCGATGGGGGCGACATATGGCCAACATTGGCATCATCGAGGATCCGACTTGTGTGTCTTGCCTGGAGGAGGTAGATACAACAGAGCACTTCCTCTGTGCATGTCCTGCCTTCTCTAGAGCGAGATTGCGCACGTTGGGTTCAGCTGTTATGAGAATGGACGAAGTTCATTCTCTCACCCTGTATGATCTCCTGAGATTCATTAATGAGTCCGGGAAATTTGCACAGGAGACCTCATAACCCTTTCTCCCTTTCCACCCACTTTCTCTTTTCTCTTTCCCATTCCAATATTCTCTATCTTTGTTTTTCCTGAGCCTTAAGTACAATGGGCTATAAAGCCTGAGTGCTTGAGGTAATGCCCTCCCTTAGGTTATTTCCTCGGCTCCCCCTCACATCCATCTATCCATCCATCCAAGATCAGGCGACAAAGCTGGCCATCCCAATACTTTAACATTGTTTGCATAAAACCACCGATTTACTTGTCTAGCCGTATGAATAGGTGCATTCTCCAACCAAATTAATAGGTCCACGTGAAGAAATTGCCGCCCATACCATTACAGCACCCACTGAAGAGTTGCGACGGGACAAAACTTGCTGCGATGTTCGCAAATCGTGAAAATAATATTGGAAGCCGTCTGGCCCATCCAAGAAAATTTGTTTTCGTAAGAAAAAATAACGGACTGCCATGCGTTCCGCCAATGTAAGTGAGCCCTCGCAAACCCCAAACGCGCCACTTTGTGACGAACAAGTAAATGTGGTTTTTTCTTAAATTACTTGCGTTGCAAGTGGGGGCACTTTTTCAGTACTCTCTGTACAGTTCGAAGAGAGGCTGGAACACCAAGTTTCTCCTTGATTCGAGAAGCAGTTGCTGCAGAATTCGATGCTTCTCGCAAAATTGCTCGAAGCTCGCGTGTGGTCGTAGCCTTTGCAATGCGTCCCTTGCGATTTTTGCCGTAGTTTTCTGGTGATTTAAAAAAATTAGAAGAATTTGCCCTCTTTCTTTTTCGGTTAACGTTTTTCGCGCCCCATTGCGTTTAAATTCAACTGAAATAAATTTTAGAACTAGGAAAAAAACCTAAAAAAAATATAAAAAAATAAAAAATTTACCTGATGTTATCTCTCCGAAAGCTTGAAAGAAAGTGGTAATCGTAATCAAGTGTTGCGCTTGCATGGTCCCAAATAACAACAAACCCGACTTGTACCAACTGGTTGGGTTTTTCGAGAAAGACTGTCGCCAGCAATTGAACAGCAACGTGCTAACACCCCAATTGGCAGTTTCTTTTAGTTGGGGCTTTGCAGCAACAACAATGCTACCAACTCGAGACATAGAGCGGCCTAAACTCGACTGGCCGCATTGAACTTCGGACTGAGACATTGTGATGGATGTTAGTGTAAAATGCCGTCAGTAATGCTTGAACAGCAGCCACCATAGCTCAGCTGGTTAGTGCGTTGGACCGCAATACTTCGGTTCTGCTAACACCGAAAAAAAAGAAAAACAAAAATTTTTCTTTCGGCGGCTGTCCTCTCAGCACGAAATGGCAAACCTCTGAGAGTAAAAATTGCCTATGAAAAAGCTCCCAACTCGCCGTTCGGAATCGGCATAAAACTGTAGGTCCCTTCCAACCTTGTACAAAATTCGCACGCACAACACGGATGGTTGCGGGTAGCTAGGACTTGGTCTCGTAATCGGGCTGTCGTGCCAGTCAAATAATAATAATAATAATAATAATGCTTGAACAAATTGTCATATTTTGATTTTGCTTTTTATTCATTTTAAATTTTGCTGGGTATTTGAAGTTATGCGAAATTAGTTCTTAAGCATTAACGGCCACTGGGAAGGTGCAGCTGGCTCGCGATTTTCGCCAAAGCCTGAAAATTTACAAATTTAAATATGAAATTTCGATAGTTTAAGTAAAGTTTCTTAGCAATTCTATAGGAAATTGAGTGCCTTCTTGGTTAAAATGTCGCAACCTGTTGTCACTTTCGCAAATGCTCTCGATGTATTCGATTTTTATTTGACTAATTTTTGTTGGTTATCTTTCCATTTTAACCTTCAATTCTAATGCGTCCTCTCTTCTATTTATTCACTCCTTTAATAAATCTCAATTCGTTTGACTTACCGCACGCGCTTGGTCCTTAGCATTGTTGGCTGCGTTGACCGCGCTCTCCACGTTGCGCGCCACGTTACCCAAAACTTCCTCCATCTTCGCCAAAGCTGGCAGCAGAGTGTACTCGACCCCAGCAATGGCTTGACTCTGCACGGAGCAGGCCAGAAGTGCGCAAATTGCAAGTACAATGAACAGTTTCATTTTTAAAATTTTTGTTTTCTTCTGCGGTCGTTGCTGGTGTCGAGAGGTAACTCTTTGCCGTGCTGTGCTTAAGTGATTTACACTAAAAATACTCGAGCCTTTTATAGGAAACCCGCGAAAGCCTGCGACCTGTAGTTCTTTCGTCAAAAGCCGGTACCGTTTCTCAGTTGTACAAATAACCAATTATTTTTTGTTGAACGGTAAATGTTGTCACACATTTGTTATTTGTTAATCAAATAAAAATAATTAACGCACATAAAGAACATAGTGCAGATTGAGACTTAGATAAACTTTCTTTGACGTAAATTCACTGCCTGTCTGTTCAATTCATAATCAGACACGCCTAAAATTAGAAAAACCAGAGCGCACAGTGAGCTACCTTTTTGTGTACCTTTCCATGATCAGCTAACTAAATGACTGCAAAATGACTTAGCAAAAAGATCTTTTCACCTTTAAACATAGAAAAGAATAATAAAAAATTGTTTGGATAAAACCGATATGGTTTTTTTTAATAGTCCCCTTCAGGCTCAGTACAGCTATTTGCATGATCTAAAAGCATGTCTAATGAGTGTTTTAGATTTTCAGCTGAAATGTCCTTCAGGATATCGGTACAAGCCTTTTGGATGGCTTCTACGTCCTCAAAATGCCTTTGTTCAATCGGTGAATGCATTTTTTTATAAGGTGAAAGCTGCACGATGCCGCTTCAGGTGAAAACGGGGAGTGGGTGATGGTTGAAATTTGACTTTTAGTCCAAAAATCAGTCACAAGTGTCACTCGATGAGATGGCGTCTCTCGATAGCCAAATGTTCAGTTAAAATAAGATGAGATGCTTAAAACCAATTTCAAGGAATCTTTGTCTTCTTGGAACGTTGGTCATCATTTATGTCCTGTCGATCGTCTTTAAATCACGTCTGCCCCGGGATAAACGATCATCACCATAAACTGAGTTCATTAACTTAAATGTTTCGGTTAAAGTTTTACCAACTTTAAGGTAAAACTTAATATTTTGCAAATTAGCATCGAATTTTTGTACCAGTGACAAAAAAATACTTTTACTTCGGACGCCATAACATCGCCAAATTTCATGAAATTTCCAATCTCTTTGAAAAGATCAGTTTACTTTAAAAGGCATGTAATACTAAATTGGCAAACAATTTTTTTCTAAAACCCCCCATGACCAAATTCTGGCTACGCGCCTGACTCAAAGAAACTCTTCTTCTTCGTCAAATCCGCGCACCTGTTCGTGTCAGCAGCACCTTTCGTCATCAAATTAACCATCAACCAACAACTTACTCGTATTATACTCTAAAAGCTCAATTTGCTCTAACGTTTGCAAGAACTGAGTGGAAAAAATTGTCGAAAGCAGTTTGAAGCAGAAACAGCCAGATCGGGTGGACTCTTGGCATTTAGTGTGACAGACAGCAGTAGGCTGGCGCCTGGAACGGGCTGTAATGTGTTAATGGGTTGTTATGGCCACATGTGAAGATATGTATGAATGCATGTGGCTTGACCGTTTATGCTTTTGATGGCTTTAGCGTAGTTCGCAGCATCCTTAATTAAGTTGAATGACACCAGGAACGCAGCCAACAGGTAGATGGGTGCCAAAAGGCCCCAAGAATTGTTTATTGTTCTAGAATGCATTAAAATTTATTTATATTTTAACTACAATTTAATTCAAAAGAATTTTGCTTCAGTTGATTCCAAGAAGTATGAAGCAAAAGAGTTTCTAAAGTATGAAAAAAATAAATTTTCATACAAATGTAAACACTTTTTAGCATCAAATGTTTCACTTTGCCATTTTTACACTTAAATATATTTACTGCTTTAAAGCAACTATATCTATGGCTTTAAGACTATACCTTACTATACTTCAGATCATTTCTGTATTTAGTCTCCATTTACTTTCTTTTTTTTCTTTTTTATGTCGCCCGTCCAAAGCTCTGACTAGTCTAACCTGTTTGTAATGCGTCCATGTATGAAGTCTGACCTTAATATAAAATTTCCGGGCTTACATATGTACTTGCGTGTGCTTGAAGACCTGCGCCTTACTCATTTCTAAGTACATGCACATGTCCATGTATTTTTTTTTTGTGTAGTAGGTGGAAATGCATTGAAAGTCGGAGTGTGAGACTTTCACCCGATAAAACCCACCTGTACGCTTTTGCTGCTTCCTGCGCCAGAATGTCGTTCGGCCACAGGCCTGCGATGACCAGCGCTGCATCCTCTGATGTTGTGCGAAAGGCACAGCAGACTCTCAAGGCACACAACCGGTACACGGATCGTATGCCTCGGCCATTTGACGCGACCTTTAGTGCATCCGCCCATACTGGCGCTGCATACAGCACAATTGATTTAACAACCCCTGCGAGCAGTGCTCGGATAAATCATCAGCGCTGTTGCAATCGTTGGCTAAGTGCTCATAGCCCAAGCACCTAAAACAACGTCTAAGACGCACTTTTTCACGTATGCGGCAGCGTACGTAGCCGATACGGATCTGGCCCACTGCGAGCACGGCGTTTGCGGTCTTAACAGGCAGAGCGATTTCCGCTACTTGCGTACCCGCATAGCTTCGGCGAAGCGATTTAATGGCGGTAAGCTTAAGGTCGGCTATCATTGCGAACTGGGACCACCAGCATCACCTCTTCGGCGGTCGTAATCTCATCTAAATCTTTGAACCTCTACTGTCTGCGTCAGCGTCGTGATATCTGCTTCCTGTTCCAGCAGTTCCCCATCGCTTGCTGCAGTTGGGCAGTGGGTAACTCTGTCGACCTCTTCATTTTGAAAAGCTCGCCTTTTGCCGTTTTTCTGCCATGGTTAACATTTGCGCCCAACTCTTTGAGCTCAGGAGCTGTTTTGATTTTCCTTAGCATGTCTGCGTAGGAAACCTGGCTAATAGATTTTACCAAAATGGCGTCCGGGCGAATGTTTCTCTTCCTCGCTTTCGGATTGGCTGTGACTCTAGTCCACGATTCACTTTCACCAGAGCCGCGAAGGCTTGGCCTATTGCTAAACATATTTGCCGATTTATCTACACACACACATCGATGAGCACGCCAGGCTCCGCCTCTTTTGCTCGGCGCTTTTAGTGAGTAGCTTCCGATCTAAAACTATTACTGCGTTGCTGTTGTTGGCAACAACTTGTTGCTGCCTAGGCTTTAGTTGGTCTATCTTTGGAGAGATTACTCTTGTCCTCTTCTGTATTTGGAGTGGAGAGTTCTCAGACACCGCTTCTTCCTCGTTCTTCGCTCTGGCTCTTTTGACTTGGTTGTTGTTAGTGCTCACACTCGCTTACTCTCAGATCGGTTTGATATTCCAGTAGCCGTTTTTGCAGCTCAGCTATTGTGGCCACTAGTTAGGTTACGCATCGGCTGATTTATCTGCCGCTGGTTCTCCATAATATTGATGAACTCCTCAATTTTTGCGCCCATCAGTGGTATAAAGTTGTTAGGTTTTTCGGGCATCGGCAGCAAGGCATCATGAACCGCTGTAACCTGGGTGGTAGCAATAGGCGGGTGGGGGGGCATTAGTAGGGGTTGGAGTAAATGACCCTGCGCCGCAGCATACCTCGATATATTTTTCCTCTATGTTTATTGCAGTGCTTGCCACTTGCAGTTGATGTGGTAGACCTTTAGTCGGCGACCGCATACTTTTAGCAAATTTCCTGAAAGGATTTGCATGATCATCACTACTTACTGCTGTCCCTTTAGGGGTACACGCATCTTTGCTGTTGTATATAGCCGCCCGTGGCGGCCGGTGGGCACTCATAGCGTGGCTCTAATCGGCCAGTGGACGACAATCCGCGACGCCGATATACGCTCAGCTCTTACCATATTCGGTTGAGCTTTCTCCCTTTGGAAGGGTTTGTGTCCTTGCTAGGACTGGCGTACGGTAAGCAAGTGCAATTTCTGACAACAAAAACACGTGAACACTTCCACTCTCGCTTTAAATGGCCTCAGCCGGCTTACCACACTCGAACAGCTGGTACTTTAGTCGATCACAGCAGTGTTGCCAGATTAGGGGTTTTCCCCCCTAGATTTGGGGCTTATTTGCTTGAATTGGGGGGAACTTTTATGATAAATATTTTAGGGGAAAATTTAGTGAAAGGCCAATTTAATAACATTTTTATTAGTGTCCGACCGAAACCAGTTTTTTTGGGCCGAAACCGAAACCGAATATTCGGTTTTTTTTAATATTCGGCCGAAACCGAAACTTTCTGGTTGAAATAAAAATCACCATATCAAGCATTTATTTCAATAAACGAATTTTACATTAAGCAAATAAAGAACGAACAAACAAACATTATATAAATAAATAAATACTTATTAATAAAAACAATTTATTCATTTTTTAAAAAACATAAACATGAAAAAATCACCCTTTCGTACCTTACTCGCTAATAATCAAAATTAAATAATTTAATATTATATGCTAAAAAAAGGAGGTTATTTACATTGGTGGCATCTAAATTACTCCTCCTTTGACTATATATCTGCTACACAATAAAATGTAAAAAATATTTTAGAAAGTTTTGGTTTCGGCCGTTCGGCCATTTTTGGGCCGAAACTTAAACCGAAACCACTTATTTGTGCCGAAACCGAAACCGAAACCACTTATTTGTGCCGAAACCGAATATTCGGTCGGACACTAATTTTTATTAAAAAACAATTCAAAAGTTTTATTCGAAACTAAAATGTTAATTTAACAACACTGAAATTCACTTCTAGTTTAAACAAGAAACATATACATATATACACAGTGCGACAATTATGTATTAAGACTGCCTCTAGAAAACACAATTTAAACACGATATCTGCTAATTTTTGGGTATATTTATTCGCAATATTCTCCTCCTGATTCAATACACTTGTTACATCGATTTAATAGTGATTCAAACGCGTGTTCCAGCTCATGCATTTTGAAATTTCCTCCAGTGCCCTCGTCGAAGCCCGTTGTATGGTCTGAATGTCATCAAAAAAGCATCCTTTCAACTTCAATTTCAGTTTCGGGAACAAAGAGAAGTCGCACGGTGCCAAATCAGGCGGATGATTCAACACACAGACCTGATTCCGAGCCAAAAATTGACGAACAATGAATGCTGTGTGACTCGGTGCATTATCGTGCAACAGAGACCAACTTTTTTGATCGCGGTATTCTGGTCGAATACGACGGATTCTGGTCATCAAACGCTTCAAAACTTTGAGGTAGTATGCGGCAGTAACTGTTTGACCAGTTGGAACAAATTCTTTGTGGATAATTTCTTTGCTATCGAAGAATGTGATGAGCATTGTTTTGATTTTTGATGGAAATTTTCGTGTTTTTTGGCTTGTGGTGAGTTTTTCGATTTCCATTCCGCACTTTGACGCTTGGTTTCTGGATCGTATTGGAAACACCATGTTTCATCACCCGTAACAATTGTTTTCACGAAGTTTGGATCATTTTCTGCGGCTGCAATGATGTCTCTAGAATGACTGACTCTCATTAATTTTTGCTCAACATTTCAACATCAAACGAAAACGTGTTTTGCAAAATGAATTTTAATAAATATTAAATGTCAACCAAATCATGAAATTTTGAAAGCTAGTAGAGGAAGGTTGAAGCTTCCTTTCTTGGATATGGTTCTAGTCTTAATCCATAATTGTCGCACTGTGTATATATGTATTATTCTAAATAGAATTCATTCTTAAAGTCATCAAAACACTTATTACTGGCTTTTAAGAAATCTTTAGTTTGTATTAAGGACAAAGCATTGCTTACTTCTAAACGGTTTCGTAACTTGCTTTTGACTGGCTGCAGAGTGGGAAATATGTAGATAAAATTCCTGTAACAACTCTTAAAATATTTTTGAAAAGAGGCTTTTTTAGGCAAGAAACTTTTTCTCAAAATTCAGTTATACCAGTGGCGGCTTAAGGTGCTCGGTGACCCGGGGCGGCGACGGCTGAGGGCCCCCCACAAACGGTGCAGAATAAGTTTGCGTACAAAACTAATAACTGAAATTTCCGGTTATGCTTTTTAATTGTTTTAATTTGTATTCCATTGAACAGTAAATGGACAGTAAAGGGACAAATTATTTTGAAACGTATATGTGCTTGAAATTTTATAGAAAGCAATAGAATCCCTGAGAAAAAATGAAAAATGGATAAAAGGATAATCTTACTAATTCGTTCTAAATTTGATAAAAACTTTCCTGAAATTAGGCAAACTTTTGGGAGAGCAAACTCGTCATTTCAAAAAGCCATCTTTAAACTCAAAAAAAAAACAGAAAATCTTGCTTCGTTACTACGATCTGGCCATTATTTTAAGCAACCCGAGCAGGAGAATTAGATTGTTTTGCGATCAGTGCATCATTACACTACTCATAGATAAAGTGTTTTCTAGACTAACTTTGGCCGCTGAACACGAAACTGAAAATAAACAAATTTTTTTAAGAAGCGTTTTCAAAAATCTTCGAAAACGAGTGTTTTTCCTGTTGTTTCAGTTATTAGCACATATCTCCTGAAAGAATTATCTGATTAACACGAGCTGTCCTTCGTTCAAGAAGAAGATAATACCTTAGCCTTTTTAGTGATATATATATTGTTCAAATCAGATGAGATTTGGGGTTACTTGTCAGTAACTTCCCCAAAGGAAAGTTGTAACAAAGTGAATTTTTCGACCTAAAAATCATAAATTTTCGAATATTCTTTTTATGGATAAAAAAATGATCTCCCCTAGTTTTAAAATCTAAGATGAAAAATATATTATTATTATATATTTTTTGAGCAAATATATTACTTGAGCAAATATTAAGCCTGACATCAATCGAATTGAAAGAAAAATGACAAAGTTATGATGCATTGAGTAAAAACACCAA
The DNA here is from genome assembly GCA_963668005.1 of Melieria crassipennis. Lineage (NCBI taxonomy): Eukaryota > Metazoa > Arthropoda > Insecta > Diptera > Ulidiidae > Melieria > Melieria crassipennis. The sequence continues at coordinate 119,066,502 of OY764961.1, read as the reverse complement.
CTTTACATTTATTACACTGTGCGAAAAAATTTTTCTTTTGCCGAGACCCATCCAAATTTGGATATAGATGTAAAACTAGACATCATTTATAGTAATCTGGCATAGTCAGTTTTTAAGTCTGGCCCAAAGTCCTTTTTAAAAAACTTTAAAATTTTAAGGACATACACATTTCAAATTTTTTTTTAAATATATGCGGTTGTGCAATGATGGACATATGGGTATCAAATGAAAGACATCCTTTTAACTAAATTTTCAATTTTGAAGTTTCAGGACCAAAATATGCCAGGTAGGGAAAACATACATGATTTGGATTTCAGTCTGTAGATTCATACATCTAAATTTTATTCTATTTCAAAGTCCCAGTCTAGAAAACACTTTTATTTTTAAGTGCATTTTTCGTGTCGAGTAGTTTAGAAATGTACAGAAATATTTTATAAAACCCAGTAACAGTAGCTTACTTACAAGGAGCATAGAATTGCTTTCGTAAAAGAGTCTATCAAAGAAGAAAACCGGATTTCCGGGACGATGTGTTGTTATCCAACCAATAATTATAAAAATAATAGTAATAACTGTAAATTTGTTTGACTTCTACAAAGTTTAATGAGGTCAAATAATTGTGTAATTCACACAAGTTTACAAGCGAACTCTAAGATTGCGATATTTAATTTTTAACTTAGAATTTTGTATTTGCATACTTTTCACAAAATTTTAAGTTACAAATTAATTTTAAGTTCAAAATTAAATATTGCAATCTTCGAGGGAAAATTTTTTGAAAATTTGCAAACAATTGTTATTTAGAAAGGATGTTTTCTTGCCTTTGTTGAACTGAATTTGTTATTGCAATTTCAAAGTCAATTGTCGATACTGTGTCTCTTTCAATTGATAAAAGTGACAAACAACCTTTCAACAACCATTGTGGAGCGCAAATAGTTTTTTACAAGTTTCAGTTTTAAAAAACTTTAAATTTTTATATACAAGCTTCTCTCGGGGGCCCCCCACAGCCCGGAGCCCGGGGCGGTCCGCCCCTCCGCCCCCCCCCGCCCCCCCCGTTAAGCCGCTACTGAGTTATACCAACATTTTCAAAGATTCTTATTGTTAATTTCTTCGAGATATTTAATCGCTTTGGGAAAAAGCTTGGAAACAATTGGTACAACAGTATCTGTTTAACCCAGCAAGACATGCACGGGTGAAAACTTTGGCAACAAGTTTTATATTTCATCATTAAAGTTAACTCTTTGTCTTAGAGAGTCAAGAAACTTTATGTAAAACTCATGACATTTCCTTTAAATTTTCAAAGATCTTCATCAGATATAACCTCTGATATAATCTACTTCAACTCCACAACACATATCACCCACAGGTAATTGATCTTGAAATAAATTTATGACGTTTATATCCATCAATTACAAAAATGTATGCCATCAGTTACTTCTTTTTTAAAAAAATGTCTTGCTAAATGGTGAAACAAATATGCAATTCTTAGAAGAAATGTGTGAATTCGTGCGTCTTCCGATTGCATTGACGATGGTAATATGACAAAACCTATCCACAACTAGTTAGACATGTTAAGCTATGTCACCAATTTTCATTTTACAAATACAGAGCCACTCACTAATAATGTGACACAGACAGACAGCACACGGGATGGCGGCTGAAACATAGCCTTCATTAAATTCACTCTCCTCTCCCTCTCCACGGTGACTGCAATCGAAGAAGCATTTGTTATTACTCCGATAAACCACCTCAGCTTATCGCCCCCCACTCACCCTCATCCATTTGGGTGGACCGGTCGGCGTAACTAATTGACAATGCCACCGATATCTCATCCCAATCGTTCGTTTGCAGTCCGCCAAAACTTTTCCGCAGCACAGACTCGTGAAACTGATGTTTAGCATTGGCCACCACCCGTTGCCACTGCACCCACCACTGCTGCACTGGTCTGCTTGTGGCATTTCGATCGTAAGGGGCAACACTGCTCACAATATTTGCGAATGGCACTTCTTGTAGTTTCCAAGCCTGGCAATTGACAGCGACACAAAAAAGCGAATAACATAAAAGTCGAGCATAAATTTGGCAAAGATTCAGTAAGAACAACAATTATTGTTTACGATTCGACACCTGCACCAAATCCATACGTGTCAGTGCTGTCACGGCGAGTGACAACAGCAGAAGCCGCCACTGACATCTGACGCCGTAATGCATAACGCCTGCACTGAAAGTGTATTTTTTGGAGCAATTTCAGTTAGTCGAGTATTGACGCTCCACACAAACCCAACTTGTACCAACTGGTTGGGTTTTTCGAGAAAGACTGTCGCCAGCAATTGAACAGCAACGTGCTAACACCCCAATTGGCAGTTTCTTTTAGTTGGAGCTTTGCAGCAACAACAATGCTACCAACTCGAGACATAGAGCGGCCTAAACTCGGCTGGCCGCATCAACGCTTAAGGCTGCGTCTCAGTTATTTTCAGCTGCTACTGGCATAAGTCACTTGTAATGTTATTATTTTTGGCAAAAGAAAAGTAATATAACTTTTTGCTTTCCTCGCTTTCCTCGTAAAAACCGTCAGTTATAACATTACTTTTTCAGTAATAAAGTTACTTATTAATTTATTACTTTTCTTCTTTTTCTTTCTTTTTATATTTTTGTCAGCATAAAAGAAGTAAAGTGAGGCAATTGTATATTACGTGCTAAGTAATATATTATCAAATTTTTCTTAGTAATATAACGTGCTTCTTATATATGTCTTTGATTTTCAAGTATAAGTAATAATATTACTTTTAGAAGCCATTTATATGTAATATAACTAAGTTCAATTTTTAAGTAATTTCTTCCAACACTGGTCGATTGTATTCAGATTGAAACAGCTCTTCAAATATGTGGCCACCAGCGCTGAAATACAGAATCCCACTATGAGTGACTCTAATTTAACACTAAAAAGACCGCAAATTTTCCATACCTACAAAGACTTAAACTCGTATCCGCCAATATCTCGAAAAGTACACATCGGATTTGGCTAATTTTATACAAAATAAATACAAACAAAATAATAAATAAAAATTTCCACAGTAAAAAAATGAAAGCCACCAAAGCAAAAGTTGACAGAAATACTAAAGAAAATACAGATATTTAAAAATGGAGAACCCTTAAAATGATCGCAATTGTCTTTTTAGTGTAAAATGCCGTCAGTAATGCTTGAACAAATTGTCATATTTTGATTTTGCTTTTTATTCATTTTAAATGTTGCTGGGTATTTGAAATGTGAGTTTATTGCTCAACCGCTTCAACTACGTTCTCAATGGGCGCTGCAGCAATTGGTTGCACAGCAGCAACCGCAGCATCAACATCAGCACTGCTTACGACATCCTTGGGAATTTGCAGCTGGCTCGAGAGTTGGTTCAATAGCTGAAAATTCACAAATTTTAAATAGGAAATTTAGATAATTTTAGTAAAGTTTCTTAGCAATTCTATCGAAGATTGAGTGCCATCTTCCTTAAAATGCCACAACCTGTTCTCACTTTCGCAAATGCTCTCCATTTATTCGATTTTTACAGTAACTAGATGATTTTTATTTTCATTCAAAATAAAATAAAGCAACCGTCCTCATTTTTGTTGCTTATCCTTCCATTTTAACCTTCAACTCTAATGTGTCCTATCTTCTTTTTAAATGTTCACTCCTTTAATAATTCTCAATTCATTTGACTTACCGCAAGGACATTAGCCAAAGCATCGTTGACCGCGTTCTGCGCGTTGCCCGACACCTTTTTCAGCAATTCGTTCAAGTTCGGCAAAGCTGGCACTCCGTTCTTGACCGCACCTTCTAATTTGCTCTTCAATCCGGACAGCAGGTTTGCTGGATTTCCGAGTCCGTTCTTAGCCAAAGCATCGTTGACCGCGTTCTGCGCGTTGCCCGACACCTTTTTCAGCAATTCGTTCAAGTTCGGCAAAGCTGGCACTCCGTTCTTGACCGCACCCTCTAATTTGCTCTTCAATCCGGACAGCAGTTTTGATGGACCGGACTGGACTGCGCCCTGAACCGAGCAGGCCAGAAGTGCACAACTGACAAGTACAATAAACAGTTTCATTTTTAAGATTTTTTTTTCTTCTGCGGTCGTTGCTGGTGTCGAGAGGTAATCACTCTTTGCCGTGCTGTGCTTAAGTGATTTACACTAAAAATACTCGAGTCTTTTATAGGAAACACGCGAAAGCCCCAGGCTTGTAGTTCTTTCTCCAAAAGCCAGTACCGTTTTTCAGTTGTACAAATAACCAATTAACTTTTATTGAACGGTAAATGTTGTCACACATTTGTTATTATTTGGTAGAGTAAAAATAACTGCCGCACATAAAAAAACAAAGCGCAGACTGAGACTTGACATAAACTTTCTCTGACGTCATTTCACAGTCTGTCTGTTCAGTTCATAGGCAGACACGTGTGAGATTAGAAAAAGCAGAGCGCACAATCAGCTACCTTTTTGTGTACTTTTCCATGATTAGCTTTCTAAATGACTGCTGAAGCTTCAACAGTATCTCCAGTACGATATTATGGGTAATGGTTCATAACTTATTCTTTTCCATGGATCATTGTCCCAATATATCCCGCATCCTACCCGTCAATAGTCATTCAACAAGTGTAAGTTTGCCAACTGCAGTGTGCAGGTAGAAGGAAATCATAGTAGAACAAAAAACTCAAATTGTGTAACTTATAGTCAACACCTCAACCCCCGTAAGCTTCGTAAGATCGGCAAGATAGGGGGATGTTTTCTCTTATCTGAATCATCTCTGGTCTCACTGCAACTACCCCTTTTTAAAACCTTTCCATCTACTCTCTTATTTCCTCCGATATAAATTCTTAACCCATGGTAAACCTCGTCAGACTTTAATTTAAAAAAAACCTGTGACTAATTATTTTTGATTTCAAGTGTTTTCAAAAATTAAATCATGTGTCTTCCCATTCACTCTAAACAAATTCTTAACCCTTGGTTAACCTTTGGTTGATTTTCAGAAAAATGAAAAGCACGTTTTGATTGAAGTGCTTTTGCTAAGTTTGAAGTCAAAAGGCCCAATAAATCTTGTTTCTCCATACAGACTGTTAGCCCATTGTTGACCCCGTTAGATTTTGATTTTCAAAAGAGTTAAAAACACATGTCAAATTATTTCTCACTAAGAGTACTTTCACCAAGTTTGAAGTCAATGGGCCCATTAATTCATGTTTATAATTTTTTTAGTTTCTCCATACAAACTTTTAACGCATCGCTGACCCAGTCCGATTTTAATATTCGGAAAAATTAAAAACACATATCGAGTTATTTTACCTTTGAAGTACTCTCACCAAGTCGGCCTCGATAGTCCAGCGGGTAGCGCGCTTGCTTCTCAAACCAAGGGCCCCAGGTTCGATTTCTAGCTCGGGCTGGTGAAAAACTCGTCTACTTCTATCGCTATCTACATGAAGCAGATGAGATGAATTACAAGAATCGCACAAGTGCGCTCTTGGCAGGCAATGGCAAAACCTCCAAGTGTGAACGAAAAACTGCCAATCGCCGTTCGGATTCGGCGTTAAACTGTAGGTCCCCTCCCACCTCCCTTTCCCCATCCGCTTGAAATGTGTGCTGTAGGATATGTTGGAAAGGCAGTGTTGCATACGCATTTAAAAAAACCGGTGAAATATGAGATAATACTCTCATTTTCCTTCCCTATCCCCCATGGGTATAGTGCAATGCACAGTGATTCGACTCCATACAACCGCGGGACAAAATTAGAAGGAGTGGTCCGTTCTTCAAAAAATTTGGTATACTAGTTAATCATGGTCTGCTGAATAAAAATCTATATTTTGTTTTTCTTATACTTTTGTAGTTTGGCAATGCCCGAGACTTAAATTTGTGCTTTTCGTCATTTTTGGTGAGCTACAGCAACGAGTGTGTTGGCTAGGTTTTTCAGATTTTACATTTAATCGGTAACGTCAACATTGATAATTGCAAGGAGTAGGATATTGTCTTAGGACCCTTTATTTTTGCAATAAAAACGATAATTATAGACATATGTTTTGCTTTTTTGCAGTTTTCTCAATTTTTCATGCTGATTGCATACTTTTAGGGATGAAAAAAATAAATTTTGTCGAAAAATAGCTTTTTAGACCATTTTTAAAATTGAATTATTTTCTGAGATCGGAAGATATCGGAGGATATAATTACATTTTCCAACTAAGAAAGAATGCTTCTTAAAATAAAAAAAATCCAGAAACATACTTCCATATACTTTTTAAATATTTTCCTCTAAGTTTTGCCAATTTTCAGATTTTTAATTTAGAAAAATATTCCGAATTAAAAGTAATGTAATGGAGTCGGCCTCGATAGATCAGCGGGTAGCGCGCTGGCTTCTCATACCGAGCGCCCCGGGTTCGATTCCTGGCTTGGGCTGGAAAAAACACTCATCTACTTCTGTCGCTATCCACATGAAGGGAATGAGAATTACAAGAATCGCACAAGTGCGCTCTTGGCAGGCAATGGCAAAACCTCCAAGTGTGAAAGAAAAACTGCCCATCGCCGTTCGGATTCGGCGTTAAACTGTAGGTCCGCTCCCCTCCCTTTCCCCATCCGTTTGAAATGTGTGTTGTATCACATGTTGAAAAAAAACAGTGTTGCATACGCATTTCAAACGGGTGGAATCTGTGGTATCACAACGGGCCCGTTAAGAGGCCTAAGTGTGTCTCATACAGAGGCAGCCACTAAACCAACCAACCAATGTAAAAGCCTCAGCTTTACAAATTTAGAGAAAACATTAAAAGCGAAAATGGCCACATCATTTCTTAATCTATATTGAAAGTTTAAGCAACCACGTATTTTTAGAATTTTTTTTACTCAATAGACTAAAAAACAGAAAATATGTGTTTACATTTTTTTGTGAAAAAAGTTTCAATTTTGAGCCGCTTTTGCACACACACTAATTAATTTTTTGCAAAAATTTTTTGGGGTTTTCTTAGTTGGAGTTTTACCTTTCAAATGACATCAAAATCATTAAATTCGGAGACTATACATTTTTTGAATTTTGTCTATGGAACGAATCACTGTGAAATGGACTGAGTGCTATGGAAGGCGTGTAGCCTTCCTGCCCACCCTCACATCACGCATCACACACACATTCACCAGTTCACTTTCACCAGTTTGAAGTCAAAAGGCTCAACAAAATTTGTTTCTCCATGTATACTTTCAACACGTCGCACAGTGTTCCGAAGTGGGACAAAAATAGAAAAATTGTATGTCACCGATTTCAAAGAAATTGGTGTCATTTGAAAGATAATACTTTTATTTCTTAATCGGGTAAATTTTGAGAGAGTTATAGCATTTACAAGTTGATCAAAATCTAGAAAAATTGTTTTATGATAAAATGCAGTTTTGAGCGTCAACAATTTAAAACGATACCAAAACACTATTTTCGCTTAAATCGGGGAAAATGTTACTGCTATGCACTTATAAGGGTCCAAAAAATCATTTCATGAGCTATTTTGAAAAAAAAGTTAAATAAAAACGGTGTTGTACGTTATTTAAACAAAACATTTTTTTTTTATTAAAAACTATAAAAACTATTATGGTATTCACAGTTTGCGGGAAAATTGTATTTCGGGCAATTTTCCCTAAAAAAAAACGATCTAACTGTGACCACCCCATTGTATATCTTTCAAACAATTGTGGAAAAATTATCAAAATAAAAATGCCTCGCTCAAATGGCAAACAAACGTTGAACATCAAATAAAGAAATCGTTCCGATAGTCGCATAAAGTACTCAAAAAATTCGCTCCGGAGATTGTGTCACAAAATTAATTTGAATTTGCTTTTTGACTATTTCAATAAACATGCTCAGCAGTGCGGCAAAATTTGAAACTACCGGTATCTGTGTTTTTCATACAAAGCAAAAACAATTGAGATACCATATGGGAAAATTCGGGAAAGTTGCCAGGTGGGAAATTTAACATGCTAGATACCGCTGAACTGTGAACACCATATATATATTTTTGTAGATCGCAAATGTCGAATCGCGCATTATCACACCTACTTTTTTACGCAATCCTATAGAATGGACTTTCTTCTTTTGGATCAATAAAAAAATTCTGCGATTTCCTGCGATCTTGGAAAATAATAGAATTTTTGTAAACTACTCTAACTAAAAAAAATGCGATTTTTGTACCCAACGTTGAGGTGCCCACCGCTACATTCACTTTGGTACGGAGCTTGTAACGCCCAGAAAGTGATTTAACTGGAAAGTAAAAGTATAGTAGCACTGTAGCTATTTAAAATGGGCATGATCCGCCCACTAAAAGCAGAGTTGCCATACGTCTAACTAAGTCTTTCATAAAATATGAAAAATTTTATATTAACAAAGCCAATGTCACAAATTACACTGCACAACACAAACAAAAATAACAAGGTTCTGACAACGGATTCTGGTAGAGAGGACCAAAAAAAAATATACGTGTATCGGCGTTTTGAAAGTTTACGTCTGAATTTTTTTTAGGGGGGGGTCAAAGTTTTCCCCACTTTTGCACGTTCTTATGGTAAATCGGCATACGAAAACCATGTAACCTTACATTTTAGGTATATGATGGGTTCAGCAATTCGATGTAAAACACTACGAAGAATATTTTTGTGGAGTATTTTAACCCTGTAGCTACTATTTTTATGGGTCAATTTGACCCTTTTTTCTAAAATGCCAAAAATGTCCTGTAAAACAGGACTTTTTAAGGAAAAAATGTACCACGAAAATATTTGCCATAAGATTCTACTATAGGTTTCTCAATACATCAAAGCTCAGAAATTAATTTCAACGCCAGAATTAAGCCAAAACTGAAAATGTGTTTAAGTGTTTATTTTGTACTTAATCAAATCAAGGTTGAGAACTTATGAGAACTAACGATGAGATTAGTAAAACTTAACAATTCATAATCTCCCGATAATGTCAAAAACGGCCGACGACAAGCCAAGAAATCCGGATAAGCACTGCCGGCGCCAAGCGGAAAAATATTTACAAGTCGTGCGGACGGCAAAGTGTTAAGAGAAACTTGATTCATCGAACCCATTGACTTAAAATTTGCGTGCAAAGCCGCGGGGCCCTGCTAGTTGTGGAATGACAATTTTTTTATTAAAAGTATGAAATTCTAACGTGCAAAGCCGGGGATAACTGGTAGTATTTCTTATATTCCATGAATTTAGTGAAATTGGGGAAGTTCAAAACAGTTTAAAAAATCATTGTGTTTTAAATAGAATTCATTTCTTAACTTGAAGTCCACCAAACAAAACCTTAACTCAAATAATAACAAAACTTGAAATGAAATGTAAAAAATTAACTACTTATTACAGTAAATAACTAAAATTGTCTCCAAGTTTTCTAGGGTCAGCATATGCCATGCATATGCCGTACACCAGCTCTTGGAGTACGAAAACGTTCATTATTCTTGTATGCTGGGCATTGCTGACCCCAAAAAATAGCTTACTGAGCCAAACTACAATACCCTCAATAATGATCGTAAGAACATCATTCTCGGAATAACAAAAGTCTGGGCTTGTCCAAATTGACGCCCTCCCCTCCCAACCCCTTTACACACAGGATCACATCAACTTCACTCTTGCTCGTTTGCATAGAAGAACATGTCTGTACATATGAATATGTTTATATACATACTTTCGCCAAATACGGCAAAAATTGGAAAAAACATGCAAAATTATGCCAAAATATTCAACAAATATATAAAAAGTATGCAAAATATGCAAAAAATATGCAAAATATGCAAAAAATATGCAAAATATGCAAATATGCAGTGCATATGTTAGCTCATTCTTAATATTTTTCAATAAAAATAGTTTCTGTCTTGGTCCCATTCAAATCCGAAGCTGCAAAAAAATAAGCACTTGCATATAAATCCGATCCCTAGTCATAACAATATGGGTATCAGACGATTCAGCGTGTCATTGCGGCAAACATAGGCTATAATATAATCGGCCACGCCCACTTTCCGCGCCCACTAAACTAACAAAACGAAGTACGGTGCATGTCTGAAAATTAATGTTGATGTAAAATGATTCTGTGTTTCATAGCGGTAAACATAGGCTACATAAGGTTGACCACGCCCACCTTTTACGCCTTCTTGCAATGCCCATTATCATGACAGAAATTAACTGTGGTATATTTGTGCAAAACAATATGGATATAAAAAAATTTTGTGAGTCTTTGCAGCAAATATCTATCTATCACTGGTAAAATTTAATGGGCGTTGAACAAGGGGCGTGGTTTTTAAATGCCGGTGTAACTTTGGAACTACAACTTCGTTCACATCAATGACACTCGGTACAAACGTACGATTTAGTTGTGTTTTTCGATAAGGGGAATGGGGTGGGTTTTTGACAAGGGGGCGTGGCACCGCCCATACAACTAAAATTTTTAATATGGAATATCTTCGGAATGAGAAATCGGGCAGCATTCAAATTCGGTGCGGGGCCACCGTTTAGATGTGCCGTTTCACTGGTAAAACTTTGTAAGCGTTGGACAAGGGGCGTGGCTTTTTTTAAGCAACACAAATGTTTTGAATAACTTTGGAACTACAAATCACACATCAAAGAGATTTGACACAAACTTACGATTTAGATGTGCCCTTCGACATGGGGAATAGGGTGGGTATCGGACGAGGGGCATGGCACCGCCCATAGAACTCAAGTTCTTAATGAGTAATATCTTCGGAATTATAAGTCGGCCAGTATTGAATTTTGATACAGCATGATGGCTTAGACGTGTCGTTCAAGTGGTTAAATTGTATGGGCTTTGGACAAGGGCGTGGCACTTTTTGAACGACCCTATTGTTTTGAATAACTTTGGAACTGCAAATCACACATCAAAGATATTTGGCACAGACGTACGATTTAGACGTGCCCTTCGACAGGGAGAGTGGGGTGAGTATTGGACGAGGGGCATGGCACCGCCTATAGAACCCAAATTTGTAATGTGGAATAGCTTCGGAACAATAAGTTGGAAAGCTTTGAAGTTTTGAATAGCTTCGTCCCATAGATGTGTCATTCTACTGGCAAAATTTTATAGACGTTGAACAAGGGGCGCGGCATATTTTTTGTGACTGAAGTTTTCCGCGTAATTTAGGAACTGAAAGTCGCATATCAATGAAACCGGATCACACCCTTCGACTGGAGGAATTGATTGGGCATTACATAAAAGAGGCGTGGCATCGCTCATAGAGTGTAGTATGAAGAAACTTGATTTATTGCGCCCATTGACTTCAAGCTTGCGTGCAAAGACGCAGGGCCCTACTAGTATGTAATATAACTAAGTAAAATTTTTAAGTAATTTGTTCCAACACTGGTCGATTGTATTCAGATTGAAACAGCTCTTCAAATATGTGGCCACGAGCGCTGAAATACAGAATCCCACTATGAGTGACTCTTATTTAACACTAAAAAGACCGCAAGTTTTCCATACCTACAAAGACTAAAACTCGTATTCGCCAATATCTAGAAAAGTACACATCGGATTTGGCTAATTTTATACAAAATAAATTAAAAAAAATATAAAAATTTCCACAGTAAAAAAATGAAATGCCACCAAAGCAAAAGTTGACAGAAATACTAAAGAAAATACAGATATTTAAAAATGAAAAACCCTTAAAATGATCGCAATTTTCTTTTTAGTGTAAAATGCCGTCAGTAATGCTTGAACAAATTTTCATATTTCGATTTTGCTTTTTATTCATTTTAAATGTTGCTGGGTATTTGAAATGTGAGTTTATTGCTCAACCGCTTCAACTACGTTCTCAATGGGCGCTGCAGCAATTGGTTGCACAGCAGCAACCGCAGCATCAACATCAGCACTGCTTACGACATCCTTGGGAATTTGCAGCTGGCTCGAGAGTTGGTTCAATAGCTGAAAATTCACAAATTTTAAATATGAAATTTAGATAATTTTAGTAAAGTTTCTTAGCAATTCTATAGAAGATTGAGTGCCATCTTCCTTAAAATGCCACAACCTGTTCTCACATTCGCAAATGCTCTCCATTTATTCGATTTTTACAGTAACTAGATGATTTTTATTTTCATTCAAAATAAAATAAAGCAACCGTCCTCATTTTTGTTGCTTATCCTATCATCTTCTTTTTAAATGTTCACTCCTTTAATAATTCTCAATTCATTTGACTTACCGCAAGGACATTAGCCAAAGCATCGTTGACCGCGTTCTGCGCGTTGCCCGACACCTTTTTCAGCAATTCGTTCAAGTTCGGCAAAGCTGGCACTCCGTTCTTGACCGCACCTTCTAATTTGCTCTTCAATCCGGACAGCAGGTTTGCTGGATTTCCGAGTCCGTTCTTAGCCAAAGCATCGTTGACCGCGTTCTGCGCGTTGCCCGACACCTTTTTCAGCAATTCGTTCAAGTTCGGCAAAGCTGGCACTCCGTTCTTGACCGCACCCTCTAATTTGCTCTTCAATCCGGACAGCAGTTTTGATGGACCGGACTGGACTGCGCCCTGAACCGAGCAGGCCAGAAGTGCACAACTGACAAGTACAATAAACAGTTTCATTTTTAAGATTTTTTTTCTTCTGCGGTCGTTGCTGGTGTCGAGAGGTAATCACTCTTTGCCGTGCTGTGCTTAAGTGATTTACACTAAAAATACTCGAGCCTTTTATAGGAAACACGCGAAAGCCCCACTCTTGTAGTTCTTTCTCCAAAAGCCAGTCCCGTTTTTCAGTTGTACAAATAACCAATTATTTTTTATTTAACTGTAAATGTTGTCACACATTTGTTATTATTTGGTAGAGTAAAAATAACTGCCGCACATAAAAAAACAAAGCGCAGACTGAGACTTGACATAAACTTTCTCTGACGTCATTTCACAGTCTGTCTGTTCAGTTCATAGGCAGACACGTGTGAGATTAGAAAAACCAGAGCGCACAATCAGCTACCTTTTTGTGTACCTTTCCATGATTAGCTTTCTAAATGACTGCTGAAGCTTCAACAGTATCTCGAGTACGGTATTATGGGTAATGGTTCATAACTTATTCTTTTCTATGGATCGTTGTCCCAATATATCCCGCATCCTACCCGCCAATAGTCATTGAACTAGTGTAAGTGTGCCAACTGCAGTGTGCAGGTAGAAGGAAATCATAGTAGAACAAAAAACTCAAATTGTGTAACTTATAGTCTACACCTCAACGCTCGTGAGTTACTAAGCTTCATAAGATAAGGAGATGTTTTCTCTGATCTCTCTCTGATCATCTCCGGTCTCATTGCAACTACCCCTTTTTAAAACCTTTCCATCTACGGGTATCTTCATGGACCGAAAATAATTATTTTACAATTTTCAAATCAAAAAGGCATAACGAAAAAATTGCCGGTGGACTTTTTTCAAATATTCTATTATGATCGCAATGGCCTCAACTTTACGAATATTAAACGCCTTTTAAATTATTGACTTTTGTTATAAAAACTAGCTGCGCCCCGCGGCTTTGCACGCAAGCTCTCTTATTTCCTCCGATATAAATTCTTCACCCATTGACCCCGTCAGATTTTAATTTAAAAAAAACATGTGACTAATTATTGTTGATTTTAAGTGTTTTCAAAAATTAAATCATGTGTTTTCACATTCACTCTAAACAAATTCTTAACCCTTGGTTTACCACGGTAGATTTCGATTTTCAGAAAAATGAAAAGCACGTTTTAATTATTTCCCGATTGAAGTGCTTTGGCTAAGTTTGAAGTCAAAAGGCCCAATAAATCTTGTTTCTCCATACAAACTGTTCACCCATTGTTGATTTTCAAGAAAGTGAAAAACACGTGTCAAATTATTTCTCACTAAGAGTACTTTCACAATGTTTGAACACAGTGGACCCATTAATTCATGTTTTTTTACAGTTTCGCCATACAAACTTTTAACCGGTCGTTGATCCCGTCCGATTTTAATATTCGGAAAAAATGAAAAACACGTATCGAGTTATTTTACATTTGAAGTACTTTCACCAAGTTTGAAGTCAAAAGGCTCAAAAAATTGTGTTTCTCCATATATACTTTTAACCCGTCTTTGATTCCGTTAGATTTTGAAAATAATGAGAAACACAATTTTTGAAATCAATAATCCGTAAACAAACCTTAACCCATTGTTGGCCCAGCTAAATTTTGATTTTTGAAAAATTATAAAATACATGTCGAATTATTATCGATCTAGAGTATTTTCAGGAAGTTCGAAATCAATATGTCTATTAAATCACATTTCTTCATACAACATATTCAGACATGTTTTACCCCTTTACACCCCGAATTTAAAAAAATCCCGTCTAAGTAGCTTCAGCGGTTTGGGCTGGGCGATGATGAATCAATCAATCAATGAATCAGTCAGTCAGGACAAACAATCTACGTATATAAAAATGGAGGCGGTAACACGCCCCTTGTTCAATGCTCACAACTTTCTAGTTCTAGTCGAATTGTGCTACTAAGTGGATAGCTCGTAGCAAGTTTCATTGATGTGGACTTTTAGTACTGCGTAAATATTGGGTCATAAAAAATGTGCCACGCCCCTTGTCCAACACCGATCAAGTCTCACCAGGTGAATGACACATCTATGAAACGACGGTACAAAAAATTTCAATGCTCTGCGACTTACAATTCCGAAGTTATTCCATATAAAATATTTAAGTTGTATGGGCGGTGCCACGCCCCCTTGTTAAATATTCGCCCCATTCCCTCTGTTAAGAGATATGACTAAATGATAGGTTCGTACTAAGTTTCATTGATGCGCGACTAACAGTTTCAAAATTTTGCGGATAGGTTGGGTCAAACAAATGCGCCACGCCCCTTGTCCAACGCCCATCAAATTTCACCAGTAGAACGACACTTTTATGGGACGATGTTGTACCAAATTTCAATGCTGTGCGGCTTACAATTTCGAAGCTATTCCATATAAAAATTTTTAGTTGTATTCCCAAATTTAATTGATGTGTGACTTATGGTTCCAAAATTATTGTCTAAAAATGCATGCTGGTGGTGCCTCGCCCCGTTTTCCCGACTTTACTTTTTTCCTAAACCTTCGCGTAGCAATTACGAACAAACCCGCCGAAGAAAGTATCCAATTTGGTCCAATCGTTTTCAAATTTAAAGCATCCGAACGGACCAAGATTCATTTTTATATAAATAGATTAAAATTAACTGTTATTTTCTGCATTTTATAATTTCAGACAAACATAACTGTTACTTTTGACTTTTATTTTATTAGTCAAAAATAACATTTATTTTGTGACTTTTATTTTTTCGGTCAAATTATATCAGGCAAAAACTAAAAACTATTGATGCCATTTTTTTCGTCTCAGCAGACCGCACATTCTGAGCTATAAGACTTGTGCGACGAAAAAAATTTTATCAATAAATTTTAGTCGGTCAACAACCTTTGGAAAAATTCAAATTGCCTGATATATTTGACTGAAAAATAAAAGTAACAAAATAACTGTTTTTTACTAATAAAGTAAAAGTCAAAAGTAACAGTTATTTCTGTCTGAAATGATAAAAGTCACAAAATAAGTTTTATTTTTGTTGGAAAAAATAACATTTAAAAGATAGCAGTTAAAATCTGACTTCTTTGATAAAACCCATAACCGGTACAGTCCCTAAGTATCTTACATATAGTCACGAAAATCAAAAGTCTGTTGATAGCCACGCGCATTCAAAGTGGCAAATGTTACGCAACAAATGCTGACACGATGAAATTATTAAACAAATAGACATGTATTTAGATTTATAAAATACAATGCATGGGTGTATGTGAAAGGAAACTTTTGGGAACTGCTGATCAAACATGACTGGAATCGTTGCAAACAAATTGACGGCTGATCATCGGCACGTCCGCTGAGTCAAACATCTACAAAGCTTTACTCGTTCACTGTATTCATACAATTAAATTCATGCCTACATGAAAATGATACTTTAGGTTGAAATGGCTGGATAGAGTTTGTCCTACACGTAGGCCATATGCAATTTTCCCTAATCTTTGGTTACTTTGTGCAACGATTTGGACGTTGGTATGAACCCAAGCAGATCTTTAACATCTGCGTAGGAAATCTGCGGTTGTTCCATTGTTTATAGCCTTCTGCAGTGCGCAGTGGCAGAGGAGATGCTGTATGCTTTCCTCTTCTTCAGTGAGAGTCCCTGCAAGAATGAAAATCTCAGTATTTTTAAGACCCAGAATGGCTGAAGCTTAGTACCTAAAAGCAGCAGGAAATCGACATCGATTTGTTGAAGAATATTTTCTTCTCTAAATTGATTAATTTCGCTAGGTTTGTTCATAAGCAACATTGTACCTACTATTGCGTTACAAAATACAAATAATTGTGTTACATAATAAAAGATCTTTATTTATTCTTCTAAGCCAATTCCATCGCCTTCAAACTACTCGTCCTTCGATGCAATGCACTGATTGAAGATAGCCTCGAAGCATCCCAAATAGTAATTTTCCGGAATGGCCATCAATTGCCTTCTCCGGTTCGGCTTTTATCTCCTCAATCAACTCAAGACGACGTTCCCGGAGCGGATTTTTAAGTTAAGCGAATAGCCAGAAATCGGACGGAGCTAAATCAGCCGAATACGAGGGTTAAGGAAAGATATGGGTTGAGTTTAAGAGTTGTAAAAATCGAAAAAAAATCACTTCTATGTCGTACAGTGGCGCACGCAGCATTTTGTTTCGGGGGGGAGAGGTTGTGTAACTTTTTTGAGAACTTTGAAATAGAATACAATTTAGATGTATGAATTTCCAGACTGAGATCCAAAACATGTATGTTTTCCTTACCTGATATATTTTGATCCTGAAAGTTAAAAATATAAATTTTAGTTAAAAGGAGACAATTTGTATCTTTCATTTGATGCCCATATCTTCATCATTGAAGATTATAATATTAAAGTTCTTTAAAAAGAACTTTGGGCCAGAAAATGAAAACTGACTATGCCAAGTTACTGTAAATGACTTCTAGTTACACGCCTATATCAACATTAGGATGGGTCTCGGCAGAAAAAAATTTTTTTTGCACGATGTAATAAATGTAAAGTTGGTGTTTTCACTCAGTGCATCATAACTTTGTCACTTTTCTTTCAATTCTATTGATGCTAGGCTTAATATTTGTACAAATAATATATCTTTCTTTTTATTTATAAAAAAAAACAATTGAAAATTTATGATTTTGTAAAATAGTCGAAAAAATCACTTTTTTACAACTTTCACCATCAATAACTTCCTCAAATCTCATCTGATTTGGACAATCACTAAATATCACTAAAAAGGCTAAGGTATTATCTTCTGAACGACGGACAGCATCAACAGGGAAAAACTAGTTTTTCGAAGATTTTTTTTACAAAAATTGTTTGATTTTCAGTTTCGTGTTCAGCGAACCAAAGTTAGACTAGAAACACATTTTTTTTTTTGAATACATATGCGACGGTTATAAATTAAATTTCTGTACTAACTTAAAGATATTTCGGGGAGTTTAAACCCCTAAAACCCTCCCCTGTGTGCGCCACTGATGTCGTACAAAACCAAACGTAACTCAAAATCAAATGATATGAAAGTCAAATTTATGAGTTAACAACCTAAGAAAAAATATTTCGGCGAAAATAACTACCCGCGTAGTTTAAATCAATAGATTTCAGGTATTTTTGGACACAGTTGTATCACAGAACAAACAATATTGTTTGTTCCATTGTGGTAGTATGAAGTAAAGACAGTACAAGAAAAGTGAATCTTCTCCGTTCATCTCTGGGCCGTACTTTGTCTTCTTCTCTGTCTAAGCTTCAACAAAAACAATTTTGTTGTGTTGATAAACAAATACAAATGTAAAAAAATAGACAAATATTTTCCGTCGTTTGACGTAATGTTTTTAATGTTGTGCAAGCAAAACTTCAAAACATTATTTTTTTTCCTTAGTCACTTCACTCAACGAGGTGAATGCTTTGTGTTGCTTACATAAATTGGGTGATATTTATTTATTTATCACCAGGATGGGTGATAGCTTTCGTTAGCAGTCCCAGGTGAAAGTTAGTCTGCTATTAGATCAGCCACAAACCGACTAAGTGAATGTCATGCGTCACAATTTTGCACACATGCGACAATTGTTTTCAACTTTTTTGTATGTACAAGTCATATGTGTAACGCTTTACGGCACAAATGGCATTTGTTCAGTAAGTAGAAACAAAGTGAATTTATATGAAAAACCATAAAACCATAAATGACTAAGTGCACCAACCAAACAAGATAGGAAAAACCCGATTACACAAACCCTAAAAATCGCAATTTTTCACATACGATGATTGTTTTCTAAGATGACAATCTGTCGTCTCTTAGGATGAGAGACGCCTCTGTATGTGAAATTGTATTACTGGGTTGTGTAGAGTACTCTCTGCGCACTTGTTGCTGTTGTTGTGAAAACACAGTAGCTGATGGCTTATTTAATCCTAATTCCCAGAAGTGAGCCTCACAGTCTCACTAAAGATTTCAAATGGTGATAAGTGCAAAAGATTTTCGATTCCATTATTTTATGTAATCCTCTAATGGAATGTTGGAATTATATTGCATTTATAAATTTAACATTTTAGAAAGTTTTTGTACTTTTGAAACAAATGTTTTCAGTAATTTGGCTCATATAAGCCTGACAGTCTCACTTCTGGGTTTACGTTACTTTTAAAATTCTGGGAATTAGGGTTAAGATGATTTGTGTTGAACCGAATTGTGATGTTATTGTTAGGCGACTGCGGCTACTGGTTATGAAAATCTGCTGCGAGCAACTCATCACAACACCTTAAAGTGGGAAGGATATGACCTAATCCAAAAGTGAAGATGGGAAAAAGGGAAGATGGGAAACAATTAGAAAAACAAAAATGGCAATTCGAAATATAGGAAATTGCTGGACCAAGCCAGGTAGGAATCGAACGATTTCTGGACCAAAATTTATATTAACAATTAATTACATTTCGCACACGCACTACAAAAGTGATACAACTCAAAATTTTTAATTTTTGGGTTTATGTGTTAATACTGTGCACAATGCATCAATCTACCAATAAGCAAAAGCTCAGTATATTTTGTTGTTGTTAACTGTTGCAAAAATACAGTTAGGTCTCTCTTCATGTCGAGAAGTTTGATGCTATTCGATTGCTGAAGCTCAATGCAAAAGTGTCCTAACTCAAATTGTGACACTTTTGACGAAATACATTTTTGTTGAAGTTAACTTTAAGCAAAGTTCTGACAACTTTAGTATATATTTTTAAAGTAAAAAATTAATTTCGAATTTTAAAAAATTTTCTTTCGACTTTTTAACTGTCATTTATAATTATAAAACTCAACAAAAGTGACATAACTTAAAATAATTCCGTAATTATTGAATTAAAATATCATCAAAACAGTCACAACTCAAAATTTTGGATTTTCTAGTGTAAAATTAAAAAAAATTCTTGTAACTTATCCTAAAGCATAATCTGTAAGGATTTTCTACTGAACGGTCTATACGTTATTTAAAAAAAATGTTTATTTAGCTCAAAAACAGTTTTTTGCGTTTCCTGAAAAATCAAAAATTTTGAGTTGTGTCACTTTTGTAGTGCGTGTGCGATATGTCTGATCGGTGAATGCGGCTATAATTTTCTATGGAATTAGATTCGCTGATCATAAATTCGATGTCAGAGTTAGGGACATTTACGGACTACCCTAAGTCTTACGCCTTCTACCGGGACGGGTACTGAAACAAGGGGCTGGCACCCACCGCCCACACAAATGATGGTGTTAGTCTGACATCAAATTCATGATCAGCGAACCTAATTCCATAGAAAATTTATAGTCGCATTCACCGATCAGACATCCATTTTGTTTTGTGTGCCGGTATTTTCAACGTAAAAAATATTTATTGCAAAGTAAAAGTTACCACTCAACGTAAAAAAAGATGTCCCATTCATAATAGTTACTGGCAACGGAAAAAAATTTTCAAAATATAAACGTTACCGAGCAACGGAAAAAATATATTTCCAAAATTAAACGTTACCGAGCAACGTAAAAAATATTTGTCTCTCATAACAGTTATGCGATGACGGAAAAAATATTTTTCAAAAAATAACCGTTAGATACCGAGCAATGGAAAAAATATTTCTTGCTGATAATAGTTATTAGGCAACAGAGAAAATATTTGTCCCGAATAATAGTTACGGAATGGCGAAAAAAAGTATTTTTCCCCTCATAATAATTATTGTCCAACATTTATAAATATCTCTTAAAAATGAGCTATGTTATCGAATTTTTAAAAATGCATAACTGTTATTTTGGGTCCCTGCTTAAAACTAGCTAAAACTAAACTTTTTTCTGAATTTCTACCTCGCATTGTGCGACACTTATGTTAAAAGCATTAAAAAAATTTATTGATCAGCCAGCAGCTCATTTTTCATTTGTACTGATAAGCACTGCCGATTCTCATTAAATGTTCGTTTCTGCGAAATTAACAACCAATATTGTTGTATATTATGGCATTAAACAAAATATTATGCTGCTTCTTTGCGCATTAATGGAAAACCGCATTTTGTTGGCGGTGCGCACGTGTGGTCCAGTTTAATTGCGCTGGAAAAGTGCAAAAACCGATATTGAACAACCGCACTGTGTACTTTTGTTGTTGCGGCCAACGAGGCCAAGCAGCCACAACAAATACGAACGCTGCAGTAATAATCAATATGAAAACTGTGAAGCAATAATTACCGCAATCAAAGAGAAATCAATTACTGCGACAAAATGCAACCATGCAGCGACAACGGCGCCAACAGCAACAGCAACAACAACAACTGCGCCAACATGCCGGATGTGTAGACATATCTGCGCGGAGCGAATTAAGCGTGTTAATTGCAAAAATGCGACCGATACACCTACACATACTTCCACACACACACACACACACACAGACGCACACATATATGTGTGCGCGCGGGCGTGTGTGGATTTTAAGAGTTGAATGTTGTGTTTGGCTGCGGGCGGAAATTTATGCGCGAATGCATTTTTATCTCATCAGAGATTATTATGACACACGGCGGCATCAGTCCAAAGAACGCGACCCGCAGAACGCAACAACAAAGTGCCGGTAAATTGTTGCCAGCTGCAAGAAACAGTGGCAAATTGCAAATATTTTTCATTTAAATACAAAAATGTACATAAATGTTTCAATGCTGCGCTGCCAATAATTCAATCGTTGGCGCTGCAACACTTGGAATTCTTCCCCAATACTCTTCCGTGACTCGGCGGCGCCCAACTGGAATTTAAATAATTGCACTTTGTCGCTCTTCAGTCGTTTGTGTGTACTTTAGTGCGTCTGTTCCTTGCCGTGGCGCCGCGTTTTGTAAACACTTCGCCGATAAAGATCGTCGAAGCAAAGCGCGCAAATCAAAGCGCCAGTGCCGCATAAATCATCATCAATTGTGCGCCGTAATGCGACAATTTATGGCAATTTAATTGTTGCCGCATACGGACACACATAAATAAAACTTGCAGCACTTCGTCTGCGACTGTGTGGCCAGCAGTGTCGCCACCTCGAGTGCTGCTCTGCTCGACGCTCGCAATGTCGCGACAATGCCGCCGCATAATTTGACCTTCTTTGCGCACACACAGACGCAGCAGCTGCAGCAATTGCGGCACACTTATCAAATTGCAATGAACTGTGCTCCGCGACGAGTCGTGGTTGGGTTCGCAAAGCTTCTAATTAAGCGTTGAGTGCGGCACAATCTTGTGCCACCAATTCTATTTCACAGATAATAATGCGCACTTTTTAGCGGCACTGCAAAATAATCTTGCATGCTCGTATCTTTATAAATGCATATATGTGTGACTCACTGGCTGACTGTCTGGTTCATTATTGTCGAGTTCAAGCTGCTGTAGTTTGATTGTAAATATTGGATATCCACAAGAAGCAATCAGTCTCTACTAAAGTAAAGAATGGGTTGAGATCTTTTATAGAGTAAAATGACTTATTGGGCTTTAATGATTTCGAGAGTGAAGCGAAATATATGTAAAAGATGAAAGATCGCTCCCAGACCAACGTTAAGTATTCACGTTTTTTTAGTTTTTTTAATTCCAACTACACTGCACAACAAAATCAATTTTTTTTTTAAATAACAAGGTTCTGACAACGGATTCTGGTAGAGGGGCCCAAAAAACAATATACGTGTATCGGCGTTTTGAAAGTTTACATCTGATTTTTTTTTAAGGGGGTCAAAGTTTTCCCCCTTTTGCACATTCTTATGGTGAATCGGCATACGAAAACCATGTAACCTTACATTTGAGGTAAGTATATGATGGGTTCAGTAATTTGATGTAAAATACTACGAAGAATATTTTTGTGGAGCATTTTAACCCTGTAGCTACTATTTTTATGGGTCAATTTGACCCTTTTTTTCTAAAATGTCACAAATGTCCTGTAAAACAGGACTTTTTAAGGAAAAAATGTACCACGAAAATATTTATCATAAAATTCTACTATAGGTCTCTGAATACATCAAAGCTCAGAAATTAACTTCCACGCCATAATTAGCCAAAACTGAAAATGTGTTTAAGTGTTTATTTCGTACTTGTGTAATCAAAATTGGTATTATAGAGTGTTTTTTTTGGAGGTTTGTTTTTCGAATAGAGATAAAACTGGCATTTTGTGGTCAAATCTGGCAACTCTAATGTCATTTATGTTCAGATTGGTTTGCCATTTCATCATGAACAGGTTGACAAAAGAACAACGCTTGCAAATCGTGCAAATTTATTTCGAAAATAATGGTTCAGTTCGCGAAGTTTACCGCAAGCTCCGTCCATTTTATGGTCGACATAATCGTCCATCAGAGCAATTAATCCGGTTAACCATGGGTCGTTTTCGCACTACGTTTACTCTATGTGATAATACGCATCCGCAGAGACGTCGAACAGTGCGCAGCGAAGAAACAATTGCCGCTGTAGAGCAAAATGTTGAAGAGGACCCAGTCAGAAGAGGAGTCAGTTACCGTTAATGGAGACCGGTATAGAGCCATGATAACCGACTATTTTGTTCCCGAATTGGATGGCATGAATGTGGATGAGTTGTGGTTCCAACAACACGGCGCTACATGCCACACAGCGCACGTCACAATCGATTTATTGAAGGAAACATTCGATGAGCGCATAATTTCGCGGAATGGACCTGTCAATTGGCCACCAAGATCGTGTGATTTGACACCATTGGATTATTTTCTTTGGGGATATGTGAAGTCGCTCGTCTACGCCAACAAACCAGAAACGTTAGGGGACTTGGAAGCCAACATTCGTGGCGTTATTGCCGACATACGGCCCCAAATGCTCGAAAAAGTGGTTGAAAATTGGACCTGTAGAATTGGCTTTATTCGAGCCAGCCGCGGCGGCCACATGCCCGAAATCATGTTAAAACATTAATGGCATAAAATTATCCTTCCAATAAAGCCAAATTGATGGACATTAAAACGATTTTCTTGTGTTTTATTTCAATTCGAAGTTCTATACCTCTAAAAAAAACACCCGATACAATGTCCTACAAAACTTGATTTTTGAGGCTTAATGTGTAGGGGAAAAATGTTGAACGCAAAATTTCACTATAAGTCACCGTACAAGAGAAAGCTCTAGATATAATCTATATAAATAGAAAAATTAGAACAATTTTGGATATTTAACTCTTTCGACCCCAAAGTTGCCTGAGAGAAACTTCTTCTATTTGTCATCTTATAGCTACAATTCCTTTATGAGTTTAATTTAAGTAGGCACCAACAAACTAATATTTTGAGAAGTGAATTCAAAGAAAATTACAAAAATTTTACTGTTATGCCCAAAATAATTTCCAATCATTTGCAGCGATATCAGGAAAAGTTTGTGTTCTAATTGAAGTCTACGAATTGGGCGCGTTTGATCAAAACCCTGTTTCTTTAATAATGGTTAAATAAACTCAAAAAGTGATAATTTTGTATTTTTTCGTAAATATTAAGTAATTTTTCTGTAATTAAAAAATATTGATACCAAATTTATTTAACCCATTTTAAGCTAAAATTGTTCAAAAGTAAACTAGCTCTAGAACTCTAACAAAGAGGCGTGGCGACGTCAAGTGTCGTGTACACACTTCTTAGGCAAATGTTTCATGATTTAAATACCAAAAAGTAATATCGAGACACAGGGTAAAATTCGGGGTCGAAAGGGTTAAGGTATTCATTATATTTTTCGTTTAGTTTATGGAGAAACTAAAAAACTTATAAACATGAATTAATGGGCCCATTGACTTCAAACTTGGTGAAAGTACTCTTAGTGAGAAATAATTTGACATGTGTTTTTCACTTTTTTGAAAATCAAAATCTAAGGGGTCAAAGGGTTAACAGTTTGCAGGGGTGGATTTACCATACAGGCATTGTAGGCAGTCGCCTAGAGCGGCAAGAATTGAGGGGCGGCAAATTTTAGCGGGAACTTTGAAAACTTGTTGAATTCGTGGGAAACCAACATTTTAAGTGTAAAATGTCTGAATCGAAGAAACAACCGATTTATACAAGGAAAGAAAATAAACATACAGAATGCGTAAGCAAAAAAAAAACAACCGATTTATACAACCAACGAAAGAATGCCCAAGCAAAAAAAAAAAAAAAAACCATTTATACTAGCCAAGAAAATAAACATACAGAATGCGCAAGGACAAAAAAAAAATATTCGCACCAACCTAATTCCACCATTCAAGAAATTTTAAATAGGGCAATTTTACCAACTGCCTAGGGGCGGCAAATTTCTAAATCCGCCCCTGACAGTTTGCATGAAGAAACAAGATTTATTGGGCCTTTTGACTTCAAACGTAGCCAAAGCACTTCAATCGGAAAATAATTAAAACGTGCTTTTCATTTTTCTGAAAATCAAACCAAAGGTTAACCAAGGGTTAAGAATTTGTTTAGAGTGAATGTGAAGACACATGATTTAATTTTTTAAAACACTTGAAATCAAAAATAATTAGTCACATGTTTTTTTTTTAATTAAAATCTGACGGGGTCAACCATGGGTGAAGAATTTATATCGGAGGAAACAAGAGAGCTTGCGTGCAAAGCCGCGGGGCGCAGCTAGTTTTTATAGTTTTTGGTGCATGGTTGCGGTGGCTGCCTCTGTATGAGACACACTTAGGCCTCTTAACGGGCCCGTTGTGATACCACAGATTCCACCCGTTTGAAATGCGTATGCAACACTGTTTTTTTTCCAACATGTGATACAACACACATTTCAAACGGATGGGGAAAGGGAGGGGAGCGGACCTACAGTTTAACGCCGAATCCGAACGGCGATGGGCAGTTTTTCTTTCACACTTGGAGGTTTTGCCATTGCCTGCCAAGAGCGCACTTGTGCGATTCTTGTAATTCTCATTCCCTTCATGTGGATAGCGACAGAAGTAGATGAGTGTTTTTTCCGGCCCAAGCCAGGAATCGAACCCGGGGCGCTCGGTATGAGAAGTAAAAGTCAAAAATTTAAAAGGCGTTTAATATTCGTAAAGTTGAGGCCATTGCGATCAAAATAGAATATTTGAAAAAAGTCCACCGGCAATTTTTTCGTTATGCCTTTTTGATTTGAAAATTGTAAAATAACAGTTATTTTCGGTCCCTGAAGATACTCGTAGATGGAAAGGTTTTAAAAAGGGGTAGTTGCAGTGAGACCAGAGATGATTCAGATAAGAGAAAACATCCCCCTATCTTGCCGATCTTATGAAGCTTACGGGGGTTGAGGTGTTGACTATAAGTTACACAATTTGAGTTTTTTGTTCTACTATGATTTCCTTCTACCTGCACACTGCAGTTGGCACACTTACACTAGTTGAATGACTATTGGCGGGTAGGATGCGGGATATATTGGGACAATGATCCATGGAAAAGAATAAGTTATGAACCGTTACCCATAATATCGTACTCGAGATACTGTTGAAGCTTCAGCAGTCATTTAGAAAGCTAATCATGGAAAGGTACACAAAAAGGTAGCTGATTGTGCGCTCTGCTTTTTCTAATCTCACACGTGCCTGCCTATGAACTGAACAGACAGACTGTCAATTTACGTCAGAAAAAGTTTATGTCAAGTCTCAGTCTGCACTTTGTTTTTTTATGTGTGGCAGTTATTTTTACTCTACCAAATAATAACAAATGTCTGACAACATTTACAGTTAAATAAAAAATAATAGGTTATTTGTACAACTGCAAAATGGTACCGGCTTTTGGAGAAAGAACTACAGGTCGCAGGCTTTCGCTTGTTTCCTATAAAAGGCTCGAGTAGTTTTATTGTAAATCACTTAAGCACAGCACGGCAAAGAGTGATTACCTCTCGACACCAACAGCGACCGCAGAAAAAAAAAATCTTAAAAATGAAACTGTTTACCGTACTTCTCATTTGCGCACTTCTGGCCTGCTCGGTGCAGGGCGCAGTCCAGTCCGGTCCATCAAAACTGCTGTCCGGATTGAAGAGCAAATTAGAGGGTGCGGTCAAGAACGGAGTGCCAGCTTTGCCGAACTTGAACGAATTGCTGAAAAAGGTGTCGGGCAACGCGCAGAACGCGGTCAACGATGCTTTGGCTAAGAACGGACTCGGAAATCCAGCAAACCTGCTGTCCGGATTGAAGAGCAAATTAGAAGGTGCGGTCAAGAACGGAGTGCCAGCTTTGCCGAACTTGAACGAATTGCTGAAAAAGGTGTCGGGCAACGCGCAGAACGCGGTCAACGATGCTTTGGCTAATGTCCTTGCGGTAAGTCAAATGAATTGAGAATTATTAAAGGAGTGAATATTTAAAAAGCAGATAGGACACATTAGAGTTGAAGGTTAAAATGGAAGGATAAGCAACAAAAATGAGGACGGTTGCTTTATTTTATTTTGAATGAAAATACAAATCATCTAGTTACTGTAAAAATCGAATAAATGGAGAGCATTTGCAAAAATGAGAACAGGTTGTGGCATTTTAAGGAAGATGGCACTCAATCTTCTATAGAATTGCTAAGAAACTTTACTAAAATTATCTAAATTTCATATTTAAAATTTGTGAATTTTCAGCTATTGAACCAACTCTCGAGCCAGCTGCAAATTCCCAAGGATGTCGTAAGCAGTGCTGATGTTGATGCTGCGGTTGCTGCTGTGCAACCAATTGCTGCAGCGCCCATTGAGAACGTAGTTGAAGCGGTTGAGCAATAAATTCACATTTCAAATACCCAGCAACATTTAAAATGAATAAAAAGCAAAATCAAAATATGAAAATTTGTTCAAGCATTACTGACGGCATTTTACACTAAAAAGAAAATTGCGATCATTTAAAGGGTTCTCCATTTTTAAGTATCTGTATTTGTTTTAGTATTTCTATCAACTTTTGCTTTGGTGGCTTTTATTTTTTTACTGTGGAAATTTTTATATTTTTAAAAAATTTATTTTGTGAAAAATTAGCCAAATCCTGGAAGCATTAAAGAACCAGAAACCATGAAATAAACATTACTTTACATAGACACAACCCTCATGCATTCGTCTTCTCTTGCAAGGCAAATACAAATTTAAACCGCATCCCGTAGGCAGATTTCAGCTTTTCACTTCTCTCTGATCTAATGAACATGCGACGATTTCCTTGCAGTAATTTCGTTCTTCCCATTCTCACTGCCAGTTAACAGTTACACCCCATTTTAACAGCACACAGGACACGACAAGTGCAGTTAAACTCAAAATGTAAATTTCGTTTCGACGCCAAAACACAATAAAAACAACGCTCGAGCTTTGATGTCTTCACTGAAGGGTGGCACAATTAACGGCCTATTAACTACTTGTTGTGTATTTGTGTATTGTATTTTTGCATCCTTTATTAATGCACACACACACACACAAAGCCTGCCAAAGGAAGCAGCCGCTGCCGGATTGTAAGTAATCACCTGTACACTTGAAGTTGCGCAAAGCACTTTGACTGCAACATATGACTGCAAATATTGTGTGTGTGAGTGTGTGAAGGTGTGAGTGCACGTGCAGCTCGCTTGTTGCATATTCAAGTGTTAATGTGAGCAAATGGCCTCCCACCCCTTAAGAGCTGCTATAGTCGCATTTGCTTGTCAAATACACACAATACGCACACACACACAAACACATTAACACTCGCTAAATGTGCTTGCACTTATACAGATTGTATATATGTATGTACATTTGTCTGTCCGGGCATGCGCACTGCTTCGTAGACACGCAGAAGTGCACATTAACAGTTCAGCTAATTGCATTCATGTGCAAAATATTAAGCTGATTATTTGCACAGATTTACCTGCGCGTGCGTTGTGTTCCTATATTTGTGCCTGTGTGTGTGTAGCTGATGCGGATGCTAAAATTTTTGCGTATTAAGTTGCCGTCAAGCGTGCAATTGAAATGCGCTTTGTGCTATTTGCTTCACGGCGCCCTGGAAGCGTCGCAACACATTGAGGCAAGCAAAATCATCGAAAAGCCGCAAATACTCGCACTTTGACAATACAAAATCCTACTTTGCACACAATGCAGTCAACTGCAAATTAGATGAGTAAATCAATGTATTCAGATTTTAACAGGAAAATTGCATTAAACAATTTCGAAGGGTCAAGTCTTAAAGAAAATTAAAAAAATTATTTACATTGATACCACTGCACAGCAGCGTGTCTGTTGCATGAAGTTTTTTACATAAATCTGAATCGTTTTTCCACGCTGTTTTCAAAACCATATTCCGTTTTTATGTAACAGCTCTAGTTTTCGCAAAAAATTGGCGTGCCACTTTTTCGAAATTTCCTCGGATTTTTTCTCATTTTCGACTGTAATTTTTGAACCAATGATCCTATCGACATGATTTTTATACAGTTGCACTAACAACATTCACGCCATTTTTTCTGACATTAATCAATTTTATGCGTTCTAAATTGGCGTTGTAATAAGGTTTCAAAGTAGGAAAATATTTAATTTCAGGGCGTTTTTTCTGATGGCGAAAATTGTACAGATGCATCATAAATCAAGTAACGAAGTATATGAATATCTTAAGAAGAAACTTCAAACAATACAACACAGCCAAATTATTTGGCGGAATACACATTCGCATCGAAATAATACCAAAAATGTACCATAGTCATTTTTATAATTTTTCATACATTTTCCTTAAAAAAATAGGAGCCTCAAAATATGCTCTTTTATATGTTCCATTTATAGTCTGAAATGCAAGCAAAAAACAACACAATTTTGAATTGCTCGAAACAAAAAATATTAAAACCTTTGCATATTTTGAGGCACCTAATTTTTTAAGGAAAAAGTATGTAAAGTGATGAAAATGACTATGGTACATTTTTGCTATTATTTCGATGCGAATGTGCATTTCGCGAAATAATTTGGCTGTGTTGTAATGTTTGATGTCTCGGCTTTCATTATACACCTAACTCGTTAATTGATTTACGAAAATTGTGTATGTTTTTGACCATCAAAGAAAACGCCTTAAAATTCCAGATTTTTCGACTTTAAGGTCCAATTACCGCAGAATTTTAAAACTTATAAAAATAAATTGCATCGAAAAAGAAGCCGTGCGGTGTTGTTAATGCGATAAGTGAAAATCATGTCAATCCGTTTTTTGGCTTAGAAATTACGATCAAAAATATGGAAAAAGTAGAGGAAAAACTGAAAATATGACACGGTACCTATATCTCACTAACTAGAGCTGCTAGAAAGAAGCTGAGGATAGATTCGAAATCAGCGCACCCAAATTAGTAAGAAACAGTAGAAAAACTCCATGCAACAGAAAAAAGTGTTTTTTGTTGTGCTGTGTAATTATCAAACAATTAATTATAAGAGTTTATTTTGATTTACTTTTATTTAGAAAAAAATATTCACACATTTTTTGTATGACATTGAAGCAGGGACCGGAAATAACACGAAAACTATATTTGAAAAATTTACTATGAAAATCATGCAAATAAATGAAATATACCAAAACATTTCTTTTCGCATGGAGAATCAAACTTGGCAATAAACTTGTTTTATGAAATTGTTATGGAAAAATTTAAAAATAAGAATTATTTTTTATTTATATTTTAAAAATCCTTTAATAACAATTATGTTTGATTTTTTCATATTAGTCCGGAAATAACAATTTTATTTCGATTTTTATTTTAGTTGTCCTATGATAACAATTATTGGTGAATTTTATTTAAAAAAGTCATCAATCAAAATCATTCAGTGACTTTTATTTATAAAAGTCGTCAATAAAAATCATTCAATGACTTTTATTTTTTAAGTCATCAATAAAAATCATTCAGTGACTTTTATTTTATAAGTCATCAATAAAAATCATTCAGTGACTTTTATTTTTTAGGTCATCAATAAAAATCGTTCAGTGACTTTTATTTAGAAAAGTCATCAATAAAAATCATTCAATGACTCTTATTTTTTAAGTCATCAATAAAAATCATTCAGTGACTTTTATTTATAAAAGTCATCAATAAAAATCATTCATGACTTTTATTTTTTAAGTCATCAATAAGAACCATTCAATGACTTTTATTTTTTAAGTCATCAGTCAAAATCATTCAGTGACTTTTATTTATAAAAATCGTCAATCAAAATCATTCAATGACTTTCATTTTTTAAGTCACCAATAAAAATCATTCAGTGACTGAACTGTATTGCCTGCACGGCCTGCGTCCCCGTATTCGCTTAGGCTAATCAGCAAATATTACGAAATATTTATTAATATTCCACGGGCGCGTTGCAGCGTAACTCGCCAAGTTTTTTCTCTTCCGAACTTCGCTTGTAAGCGCGTAGCACAGACAACGGAGCACAGAACCCAGCGCAATGGGGGGAACTCTTAATTAAAACAAAAGTCACAACAACAGAAACAATCAACAACAAAGACAGTAAGTTTACGGAAACAACAAAACAAACAAAACCAACAAACAAACAAAAACACTTCAACAACATTCTATGACATTGACATTCAAGAACCGGCTCAAGCATGTCTACCACAAATATGTTACATATGTATATATATCTACACACACACACACACACATAAGTCACAAGATGATTACGCATCTGGCCAAATATTCTATCACAAAGGCGAGCCGATTTATGCATTTATAAACCTCTGTGTGTGTGTGTGTGCTTGAGTGTGGTTGTGCGAGAATGTTTCTGCAGCATTTATCATGCACATGTTTAATGCAAAAGATTCACTGTACTTCTTTAATTTAATATTTTGCAATATATTTGTTCAGACGCGTGGCTCCCCAGACATTGCAACCGCCATGTCAGCGCCGCCAAAGTGTGTCGAGCGACCGAACGGAAACATCAAAAACACGATTGCGAAATTCAAAAGTACTGTTAGGAGCTCAGCACTCGCTGCGGTGTAATCCTTCATTGTTGACACTTTGCACACATTGAGCCGGGGGCGTGCATGCGTCAGCAAAGGTCCCTTAACGCACACACACACACACACACACTGCGCGCCTACGTGTGTTGGTGTGCGCTGCACGCTTTGGTATTTGTGTCAATTTGGCAAGAAAAATAATCCAAATGTCTTGCACAAATTTTTACTGCTGCATTGCTCCGTGGCGGCGTGTGTCGGCTGCTGTTGCTGACGAGCGGCAGTGTGCAGACGAAAATTTGTAGGTTGCGTCTTGGCAGCTTCTAGGCAGAGGCCTAAGGCAAGTTGATAAATTGTGCATCGTCACGCAAAGTAATTGAGCAAGTCGGCTGCTCATTCATTTCGGCTGTACGTCTTTGCTTCGAGTGGAGAGAATTTGAAGAGGTAAAGAGTGTTTCAGGCAATGACGTTGCAACTGTCAAGTGTTCGACTATAATTGTTCATGAATATGAAAATCTTTTAATAACATAAAACTTAAATATCATTGGAGATATTTAAGCTTTTAGTTTCACACAACATTGAATACACGAAGATATAAAAACTTAATAAAAAAAGTTAACAATCCTTGTTGCAAGTACTTTCGATAGGCAAATTCTGAAAAAAATGTTTACATTTCCGATTGGGAGGCTTCTCTCTGTAACATCGTGCAACAGTACTTTTGACTCATCCAAATGTTGATATGGGCGTGAAACTAGAAGTCATTCATAGTAACTTGGCATACTCAGTTTTTCATTTTTTGATGCAATGTTCATTTAAAATGACTTTTAAATTGCAAGGATATAATCATTTTTAATATTTTTTTTTAATATTTGTGGATGTACAATGATAAAGATATAGATATCAACTGAAAGGAGAAAATAATCACTTTTCATATGGGAGACGCCCTCTGGTGGTGAATTTTTGAACCTTAATTAATTTTGTATTTTTTGTACTCAAGAATGTTGGTGATCGCTGAATAAATCATTTAAATCGGTTCAGTAGTTTCCGAGATACGATGTTTCCTCGCTTACTTAACTACTACATCTACAAGTGGGGAGCAAATGGCATAGAAAATGGCCAATTTTGTATGGCAGCCCCCTTAAGACTTGGAGATAGCGGGTAGGTATGTTTAGAAGAAACATTTTTAAGGGAAAATAAATGGGAGTCGGCCATACATTTGATGCATCTGGGGGCAATCTGGGAGCAATGGGATCCTATTTTATAAAAACGACCATTTTGTATGGGAGCCCCATTAAGGGTTGGAGATAAGGGGTGAGTAGGTTTGAAAGAAATGTTCAGTAAGGAAAACTAGAGGGGTCAGTCATAGATTTTAACCCTCTAAGAGCATCTTCTGACCAGCTGCGAAGCAATTTGTCGAATTTCCCAGCTTTTTTGTAAACTTTGACCTCGATGAGAAGCCATTTAGCCCCACCCTAGCCCCACAATTTTTTGGCTCATGCACTTTTTTACCAAACCTCATAAAATGAGAGGTTGCGGAGCATCGAAATCGAAAAATCGTGCACTAAATCCAGTCTAATGTATATACATATTACAAATTCATATTCCATAC
Source organism: Melieria crassipennis (assembly GCA_963668005.1). Classification (NCBI taxonomy): domain Eukaryota; kingdom Metazoa; phylum Arthropoda; class Insecta; order Diptera; family Ulidiidae; genus Melieria; species Melieria crassipennis. The sequence continues at coordinate 119,033,553 of OY764961.1, read as the reverse complement.
GCAATTCTTACTCATGGATAGTATCGACAAAAGTGATTTTTTGTCACATGGTGTAATATTTACAGCTTTCAAGGCAAAGGTTAAAATTATCTGGGTGTGTAGCGACTATGAAACGAAGCCTTTCGCTATTTTGTTGCCCCAAAAACCAATACAATTCAACAATTTGCATTCATATTTTCCACCAAAACATTTTGTAACAAACAGATGTTACTACTCGACACGAAAAATGCAACTAAAAATAAAAGTATTTTCTAGAATAATTTTCAGGACCAAAAGATGTCAGGTATGGAAAACATACATGTTTTGGATCCGAGTCTGTAGATTCATACATCTAAATTTTATTCTAAGTATTTCAAAGTTCTGGAAGTTCAAAATAGAAAATTTAGTTAAAAGGAGACAATTTTCCTTTTTCATTTGATACCCATATCTTCATCAATGCACAACCGCAAATATTTAAAAATATATTTTAAATGTGTATGTCCTTAAAACTTTAAAGTCCTTTAAGAAGGTTTTTTGGTCAAAAAAGGAAAAACTGACTATGCCAGGATACTATAAATGACCTCTAGTTTCACGTCTATATCAACATTTGGATGGGTCTCGGCAAAAACAAAAAAAAATCGTTTCGCACGCTGTAATAATTGTAAAGTTGGTGTTTTCACTCAGTGCATCATAACTTTGTAATTTTGTAATTTTTCTTTCAACTTTATTGATATTGGGCTTAATATTTGCTCAAATAATATATCTTTCATCCTAGATTTTAAGACCAGAGGAAATAATTTATTTTATTTATAAAAAAAACATTCGAAAATTTATGGTTTTTTAAATTGGTCGAAAAATTCACTTTTTTACAACTTTCACCGTCAGTAACTTCCCAAAATCTTATCTGATTTGGACAATCTGTATATCTGTGGAAAGGCTGAGGTATTATCTTCTGGCCGACGGACAGTTTGTGTTAGTCGGATGATTCGTTTACGAGATATGTACTCATAACTGAAACAACAGGGAAAAAAATGATTTTTCTAAGATTTTTCGAAAACGCTTCTTCAAAAAATTTTTGGATTTTTAACTTACGTGGCCGAAAGTTAGTCTAGAAAATACTTTTGTTTTTAGGTGCACGCTAATGACCCATTTTTTGTCGAGTAGTGTATTTGGGGTTTGTAAACCCCTCAAAACTATCCCTTGAAAGCGCCACTGCATATGCACTGAAACATTCCACTTAACAAGAATCAAAAATTTTTTTAGTCTTTAGGTTATCTTGAAGTCCTATCCTGAAGTCCCGGGAAACCTCTTCTGTTAGTTGCCCTTAAAAACAATATCCGGTTTAAAAAAGAATATTATGGAATGTTGTGATTACGGACATACGGAATACTAACTCGATGAAATTAAATATTAATGAATTTGAAACAGTAAAAACTCTATGTCTAGGACCTCGAAAACCTCTCGCCACATTGCACAGTGATTCGACTCCATACAACTGCGGGACAAAATTAGGAGGAGTGGTCCGTTCTTCATAAAATTTGGTATACTCGTACTAGTTAATCATGGTCTGCTGAAATGAAATCTCCATTTGGTTTTTCTTAAACTGTTGTAGTTTGGCAATGCCTGATTCTTAATTTTGCATATTTCGTCATTTTTGCACCAAATGTTTTGGCTAGATTTTTCAGATTTTACATTTAATCGGTAACGTCAACATTGATTATTCCAAAGAGTAACAGAAATTGTATCGGGACCCTCTGGTTTTGCAATAAACACGATAATAATAGATGTATGTTTTGCATTTTTGCAGATATTATAATTTTTCGTGCTAATTGCATACTTTTAGGCATAAATAAAATAAATTTTGTCGAAAAATACGTGTTTAGACCACTTTTCAAATTTAATTATTTTCTGAGATCGGAAGATATCGGGGGATATAATTACATTATCCGACAAAGAAAGAATGCTTCTTAAAATTAAAAAAAATCCAGGAACATACTTTCACATACTTTTTAGATATTTTCGTCTAAGTTTTGCCAATTTTCACATTTTTAACTTAGAAAAATATTTTGAATTAAAAGTGAATGAAAAGCCTGCGCTTTGCAAATTTTGGGAAAACATTAAAAGCGAAAATGGCCACATCATTTCTTATTCTATGTTGAAAGTTTAAGCAACTTTGTGCCAACCAATTATTTTTAAAATCAATAGACTAAATAGACTAAAAAACAGAGAATATGAGTTTCAATTTTTTTGTGAAAAAAGTTTCAACTTTGAGCCGCTTTTGCACAGACAGACACTAATTGATTTTTTGCACAGATTTTTTGAGGTTTTCTTAGTTGGAGTTTTTTCTTTCAAATGACATCAAAATCGTTAAATTCTGAGACCATACATTTTTTTAATTTTGTCTATGGAACGAATCACTGTGCATTGTCATTAATCTTAGCTTTTAAAAAATCTTTTTAATATTTTAACCACTAAACATTTTTCTTTGTTCGTTACTACTTTTTCGTCTGTAGCTCTCTCGAATTCCTTTAATGTGCTTTTCATTTAGTTCCCACATTTATTCAAATTTAAATTTACATAGCCACATTGCTTCCTCTCCCATCACTTTATTCCATGCTATTTGATTTTTAGTCTTTCCAATTGTTTGCTTGTTTAACATAGCCAGACATCAAGTGCCATGCAAGATGCTGTCAAGCAGTATTCATACAGTCAACCATGTAAAAAAACGGTATAAGTTATAAAGTGGCGACGGAGATGGAAAACAGCTATCGAAAAGCATTCCATTTTAATTATTGATTCTGCTTACTTTGAATTCCCCATTGCAAAGAAATATCCATTCAGGGTAAAAGTATGACGAGAGGGGAACAATTGCGGCCCCTACCTGCCAGCAACAACTGCGCACAACGAGAAGGCGCAGAGCCTTGCAGAAATCGCCACACACCACGAAACGAATTTCTTTTTCGAATAAGAAAAGCGACAACAGGAAACAAGGGCGACTGCATGGCGAGTGCTGAGCGGGGAATACGAAAGTGCGCCAACGTGCCGCCGTCAATCCAATCGAGCAAGCAACCACTTCCAATGATGAGTGGATATGCAGCGTGCGCTGTGCTTCGTGTGAGTGTTTGTGTGCGAAAGGCAGAAAAAATCATTGCAACAACAAAATGGTGACAACAACAACAACGAACAATGGCCAGAACATAAGTAACAAGCACAAGGAAACGCCAACAGCAAGCAACAGCAACAGCAACAGTTGCAACCACCACAAACAACGCGCCCCGCAGCACTCGCGGAACTCGCACCAACACACATTATGCCGCTGCACCCAGCGGGGCGACGTCATCAAACTGAAAGCACCAGCAAACCGCCAGCACTCACAGCACATTACTCCGCATCGGACCACACCACAGCGCTGCGGCGACGGTGATCTATTGGCGTAACGTGTCACATAAATTACAATCGGAAGCATGCGATGACTTGTAAAACTCTGTCTCGCAAGATGCCTTCATTTTTTCGCTCTTCTTTTACGGCTTCTTCTTGTTCTGCTGCTGCTTCTGCTTTCATTTTTATAACAAAACAAACGCTGCTACTAAAAACCTCCAACGACAATGATGGCCATGACGAGCGTGCTGACGTTGTTGTTGCTATTGTCATGGCGGCAGTCCCCCGCTTCGTGTTGTTGTTATTGTACTTGCTTGTAATTTTGCGAGCAAACACACTGGCTCGGCGTTTTCGTTGTGATTTATGTGTGTGTGTGTGTTTGTGTATCCTGCAACAAAACTTTCCATTCATATAGCATAATTTTTTGATAATTTCGTTGTTGTGGTTATGACTTTTGTTGTTTGCAATTTTCGTCATCGAGTGCTTGTGACCGGGTGGCGCTGATAAATGACGAATTTATATGTACAGTGGACGTCCAGTATAACGAACTTTCAATTTAACGAATTTTCGATTTAACATACGGCCAAATTTTTTCCATTGATGGTTCTATATTACGAACGAAAGTGAAATTTGCTATTCTTTACAATAACAATGAATGTTTGGTTTCGTCAAGTGAACGGTGCCTCAATTGTTTTTATTTTTGTTATGTTAAAATTTACGTCAAATTATTAACATTTTCAAATTCTGCTCGTATGCATTTTCACAGGATTTGTTTTTAAAAAAAAAAAATTTCAATAACACTACTCGACAAAAAAATGGGTCAATCGCGTGCACCTAAAAACAAACGTATTTTCTAGACTAACTTTGGGCCACGGAATACGAAACTGAAAATCGAAACATTTTTTAAGAAGCGTTTTCGAAAAATCTTCGAAAAACCAATTTTTTCCCTCTTGTTTCGGTTATGAGTACATATCTCGTAAACGAATCATCACTAACAATCACTAACACAACTAACTGTCCGTCGTTCAGAAGATAATACCTTAGCCTTTTTAGTGATATACAGAATGTCCTAATCAGATAAGATTTGGGGAAGTTACTGACGGTGAAAGTTGTAAAAAAGTGAATTTTTCGACCAATTTAAAAAATCATAAATTTTCGAGTGATGTTTCTATAGATAAAATAAATTATCTCCTCTGGTTTTAAAATCTAAGATGAAAGATATATTATTTGAGCAACTTTTAAGCCCAACATCAATAGCTGTGATATAAAAATGATAAAGTTATGATGCACTGAGTGAAAACACCAACTTTACATTTATTACACCGGGCGAAACAATTTTTTTTTTTGCCGAGACCCATCCAAATGTTGATATAGACGTGAAACTTGAGGTCATTTATAGTATCCTGGCATAGTCAGTTTTTCCTTTTCTGACCCAAAAAACCTTCTTAAAGGACTTTAAAATTTTAAGGACATATACATTTAAAATATTTTTTTTAATATTTGCGGTTGTGCATTGATAAAGATATGAGTATCAAATGAAAGAGGAAAATTTTCTCCTTTTATCTAAATTTTCTATTTTGAACTTCCAAAGAATTTCCAGAACTTTGAAATAGAATACAATTTAGATGTATGAATCTACAGACTGAGATCCAAAATATGTATGTTTTCCATACCTGACATATTTTGGTCCTGAAAGTTCTAAATAGAAAATTTAGTTAAATCTAAAGTAATAATAATAATGCACGGTGTGGTGGAAGTAAAATTTCAACACTTCCCAGCATTCCTCGAGCGAAAAGCGATCCATATTCGAATGAATGAATGACAGACGTAAGTGCGGCCAAAGTAGATTTACTCGCTAGTTCAAAATGCAGCCAACAGATGGGACACACTATACATAGCCATATTTGTATTTGGAAAATGCTGATATAAAACAAGATATTTATTTAAAAACTGAATATGTGAACCTTATTTCGTATGAAGGATGGTTTAAAATAAATAAAAATGTCTATCGATTTAACGAATTTTTCGATATAACAAACTGGGAGTACAACATAAGACTCGTTATATTGGTCGTCCACTGTACTTGTGAATGTATTTATGAACGAACGTTAGTGGGCTAAACCGAAGAGAGCAAAACTGACGATTTGTATGACATAAAACAAGGAATGAGCACACAAATTTCATTGTGTCAGAGCTTTGAATATTTTGTTGCCAGCAACAAAAACGCGATTATCACTCACCACAGACCTAAAATGATTATTTTGCATATTTTTGGGAATAAAAAAATTTCCCTGATTTAAGAAATTTCTATAATTATTGCTTTTTAATAATTATTCCCAATAAGAAATTGTTTACGTCGCCTATAACTATTATCATGTAATAAATATTTTTGAGTTGCATAATAACTCTTATAATAATTTGTTGTCGATAATTTTTATTTTGGGATTTTTGTTCTTTACATTGCTTCATAACTTTTATTTATGACTTTTTTAATTAACGTTACCGATGACTATTATTTTGAGAAATTTTTTGTTCCGTTGCTTCATAAATTGTATTTATGATTTTTTTTCATTTACGTTGCGGATAACTATTATTTTGAAAAACAAATGTCTACATTGAATTACCACATTTTGGATATGAATTGATTTTTGTTTCAAATTGACAAACGGAAATTAACTGCAGAAACCTAATTTCACCAACAACTCAACAGTTAAAAATCAATTCATACTCAAAATGTGGTAAGGCAACGTAATTTTTTTCATAAAAGTTAGTAATTCAACGTAAAATTTTTTTTTTCAAAATAATAGTTATCGGCAACGCAACTAATAAAAAATCATAAATAAAAGTTATGAAGCAACGTAAAAAAAATTGTTTCAAAATAATAGTTATCGGTAACGTAAATTAAAAAAGTTATAAATAAAAGTTATGAAGCAACGTAAATAAAAAAAATCCCAAAATAATAATTATCGAGAACGAAAAAAAATGTGTTTCTCATAACAGTTATTACGCAATGTAAAATTAATTGTCGCTAATAATAACGAACGAAGCTCCGGCGAAAAAAGTGTTCGATACGATGGTTGGAGGTCGACGGCGAAGAGGGAGGCCGTGTCTCCGGTGGAAGGACCAAGTTGAAGAGGCCCTGCTATCTCTTGGTGTGACCAACTGGAGAAGGCGCGCGCAAAGCAGAGGCGCCTGGAGAGAAGTTTTGCGGCAGGCCGTACCCGATAACGGGTTGTTATGGCCAGTTAAGTAAGTAAGTAATAATAATTATAATTCACAAATAAAATTTATGTTGCATTGTAATAGTTACATTGCAATTATTTTCTTAAAAAACGTATAATAGTTAAGTCCCTGTCACTCACAATTGAAAGAAAGCAAGCAACAAAGTCTATGCTCGAAGTTGGTGTTTTCAAAAATTGTAATTAACAACACTAAACGCCTGTAACTGCTAAACTAGCAGAGGAATGAAAAGAGACGTGGAAGAAAACTGAATGTAATTAATAGTGGAAATCTCTAAATGGCTGAAAAGTCGTACAATGGCGTGCAAACAGAAAACCGAAAAAATTTAAACAATAACACTGTGCGTGAAATTTGCCCTCAAAAATTAAGACATGGGGGGGACCTATTGGGTGAGTTTTCTATAGGTATACTGAGCTGAGATCCACCAGCCGTTTGGTTGGATTGGCTCTAGTTTAAGAGAAATCCGACTTTGAAGTTTGGTAATTTTCGTCAAGTTTGTCGCTTAAGTCTTCGAACGTTTAAATGCTAATATGTCCTAAATCGTTCCGAATATCGCTTTACTGTCTTCGGCAAGTTTTAGATATTTTAACGACCAACACATTTGCTTAAGACACCAATCCAAAAAAATACATTCAAACTGTGTAATTGCGATATGTGCATTTTTTTGCGCAGCGCTACATGGCGTATGAGTGTCATACTGCACAGTGTAATTAATTAATATTTAAACGCCTGTTACTTATAAACTAGCCGGCCTCGATAGTCCAGCGGTAGTTAGTTCTCATACTGAGGCCCTAGGTTCGAATCCTGTTATTGCAAAAACCTGTTTATTCAAGTCTTAACCACATTTGGGTGTAAAGTCAACTTAACTTTCATAGATCAACAACGAAATCAACTCAAAGGCAAAGAATATCATCGCTTCATATATTCTTTGCCAAATAAATACGTAAATATATAAAATGTCAAATGAGCCTTAAACTTGGATATGGAAAAAGTTAATTAGGATACTAAAGCACTAGAGAATGAATCGTAGATATTGCAGGCACGAAATCGAAAAAACTGGACTCTTCTTTTACTGCAAAGAATAGTAATGATGTTAAATAAATATTTTTCATACGAGTACAATTGCTTCAAATTTGGTCTTCAATGTGATTTAGAATTGTAAAGCGGGCCATGATTTAAGATATGACATTCAAAACGCAAATTACACGATTCCGCATTAAATTGTCAGTGATATCTAAAATGAGGAATCTCACACCGCAAAAAGTACAAAAATGTAGCCAGTATTGTCAAACGGAAAGTTGAAAAAAGAAAAAAGTACTATGTTGAATTTACAGCCTACAGCTGCAACATTGCCACTGAGGCACACAAAAAAAATGCTTTATATATTTGCAACAACACACTTATCAAACACAATTACCGCGCACAACAGACAAACAACCAAACAAACCAGCCAACCAACCAACACCTACACACGCACATTATTTAAATATATAGGCACAAAAAACATACAAGTAATCGCAAGTTGAACATCCTTAACAGGCGCCTAATCTGAAATACACAAACACACACACACACACACACAACAGCCAACAAGAAATTTACACAAAACATGAAAGGAACGCAAGCAAATTGTGAACACAATAAAAAAAATTACAAAAAAAAATAAATAAATCTCTACTTGAAAAATGAAAATTGTGAAAATTTAAAAAATGCGAAGGCCTCGCGTTACACACTGGCAAAGATTTTCAAAGAGATTCACTTCCGAGCGCCAGCAAATCACTTCCGTCTGTCATATTTGGTCGGCATTTGAGACGCAATTGTCGCAGTGATTATCAGCGGCTGACAAAGAAAGAAATTCGCACCCAAGCGACACTGCGAGCAGAACACTCTGAGTGTGAAGCGAAGGAGCGAAGCGCTGAGGAGACGGCAGAGTGCGACAAAAGCGTGTCAAGTCAACAATTGCCCACACGCCCAGCCCGCACGCCGCCAAACGCCAATGCAAGAAGTCAAAGTTGGCAGCGTACCCACGCCCACTGGCAGACAGCAAAAGGAAGCAATTGGTGTTAACATACACAAACACATACATGCACATATATACATATAATACATATGTACGAGTATGTATGTACATATTTTCAGCGGTGTGCGCACAGGCGCGTGGGTGCAGAATGTTGAAGTTATGGCACAAATTTAAAAAATTCAAATGAATTTCACCAACTCTCGAGAAAAATAAAAATACGAAATGAATAAAGAAAGAAGAAGAAGAAGGCAACGCGCATAAAGCGCAAAATAAATTGACATTTGCTAGCAGCAAACGCAAATTTATAAAATATGAATCAGCTAGCAAACATGTCAGCGTGTGCGAGTGCCTGACTCGAGGGAGCGCGAGTGCATGTTTGACGACAACTTGACACACTCGCACACACTCACACACGCACACAAGGGACGCCAGCCGCTTAAGAGTGAAAATTTATACGATGTTTTCTTGCTGCTGTCAGTCTGCTGGCTGATCACATTTGAATGACGCTATGATGAGCAAAATATTTCAAGCAGCGTTGACTCGCGGCTTTTGCATTGAATTTCTATGTTTTAACACTGGATAGACCTGACCTGACCTCAATGGTCATTTTGGCGGTTTTGCATTTTGAAATGGCTAAATTTTCTTTAATATTTCTTCTGTGAACTTTTAGTTTTTTATTGCGTTCTATAATTGTTTGAAAAATTAGCCAAATCGGATGTGTACTTTTCGAATTATGAGTGGATATACCTAGAAACTTGACCGCATATATCCATCGATATTTATTGATATACGATCAGAAATATCATTCGCGGTCAAAATTACCGCTGCGGTCTTTCTAGGTATGGAAAATTTTCGGTCCTTCTAGTGTTAATAGTGCTGTTAATTTTTTTAATAGGTACATTTATTATTACACCGTGCGACAGCATTTTTCACACCGGAAAAAATCCATATGTGCGTGAAACCAGAGACCAAATATAGTAATACCACGTACTCAGTTTTTCATTTCTACATCCTTTGTCCTTTTAAAAGGACTTCAAAATTTTGAAGGAGATACAAAATAAAAATTTAAAAATATATAAAAAATACTTAACCTCGTTAGAATATAGCGATATGTATATCAAATGAAAGAGGAAAGGTTCAAGAATTTAAATAAAGTTAACTTTTTATACATTTGTAAAAAAAGAATATGAAAAAGGTCCTTTGAAAAATTGTATCCCTTATATCCTTGAAAATTTATATAGAATTTTCTTGAAAAGTAATTATGTTAAAACCCAATACCTCCTTAATCACGTGTAAAAATTTCATTATTCTCGCTTCATTTATTTTGTATATTTTTATTATTTAAAATACTGATACTCAAATAAATTAGAATTTTTGTCCTTCATTAGAATTGAAGCTTCCGCCTTTTTTTTAATAACTTTCGAACCAATAAAGTTAGAGTAATGAGTTAGAGTAATTTTGACACTTGATCAAGAAGATTTTGGGTTTTAACATACTTACTTTTCAAGAAAATGCGATGTAAGTTTTCAAGGATATAAAGGATTAAAATTTTCAAAGGACCTTTTTTATATCCTTTTTTTACAAATAGATACAAAATTAATTTTATTTAAATTCTTGAGCCTATCCTCTTTCATTCGATATATATATCGGCATATTCTAATGAGGTTAAGTATTTTTTATATTTTTTTATTTTGTATCCCCTTCAAAATGTTGAAGTCCTTTTAAAAGGACAAAGGATGTAGAAATGAAAAACTGAGTACGCAGTATTACTATGTTTGGTCTCTAGTTTCACGCCCATATGGATTTTTTCCGGTGTGAAAGTTTTTTTTTATTTTTGTCGCACGGTGTTATAATATTATAATAATATTATATTATATATTTTAATACATTTATTATGTTTATTTTTTGTAATCAGTTAATACAGTTGTACAGTAGTTTTATTATTGCATAGCATAGTTTTAGGCTTTAAGGTTATAAGTGAGTGAACCCTTTCGGTTATTCTATGCCATATGGCATAGTCTCTTTTCAGTGCCTGTTTTAGGTCAAACAGCTTGTGGATACTATATTTTTTTGTTCCTTAGAATAGTTTGAAGTTTTGAGAAAAATACGAAATTAATAAACTGAATAATTAAGTTAAGAGAAGAGAAGTATACACGTTGTTTTAATGGTATATCTTGACATAGTAAAGGAAGAAGAAGCAGAAAAAATTAGATAACTTTTTTAATTTGACGTTTTCTTTCAATTTAGATACTTTTTTAAAAAAAATTTGGCTGAAGTAAATGAAGAAATATTCAAATTTTCGTTATGCATAAAAAATTTTATGTTTAAGTAATTATTACAGCCACAACGATGTGGTTTCTCTCATAGAAAAACACTCTAAAATACCGGGTCCGAGTATAAAAATTAAAAAATTTCTAATGGAATGTTGCTAATATAACCACATAGAAGCCTAAAACGTAAAATTTAAAATTTTAACATTCCCCAGTAAAAAGCTGTACCGAAAGGGTTAACAACTTAGAAAAGCTTGTGTCAGGCAGTTTACAAAGTACCTGTTGCCTAAAAGTATGCTTCAGTATATTTACGAAGAAGACAAGCAAGAAGTCTTGTTTACTTTGCTTGTCGTTTAAGTTAAGGATCTCTTTTAGGATGAGTATGGATATGTATTCTTTGTTTATAATACTCAACAACTACTTACCTTAATTAAATTTGCAATTATTTCAAGTGATTATGTATTTCTCTATTATTATTCTCATGAATGCTGTTAATATCACAATTGCTCTTCAGTTCTTCCGCAACATTTCTTCCCGCTTTCAGCCAATAAAAGACCCCCAAGTCATTTGTAAGCCATTCGACATTTACACTGACTTGTGGGTTTAATCATAAGCTGCAACGATTAATTAATTTTATGTGTGCCTTATTGATTTTGCTGTGGTGTGTGCCATGGACTGTGCATAGCAGTGTGTCACTTATTGCTGCACACCACAGCAACACATGCAGCGACAATTATCTTCAAATTATTAACTTTTCGACCTGTGAGTGCACGCAAACAAAGCTCTAAAGAAGCCACGGTGGAGCGGAGAGCAATCGCGCAGCTCTACGAGACGCAAACGCAGCCATTTGGCTCACTTAATTTAATAAACCGTTATGGAGCAACAGCCACCGGCGAGGATGTGTTTGGCGCGTGGGCGAGAGAATGCGAAAATTATGAACTCTGTGCAGCAACATGTTTATGTGGTGATTATATGGCATTACATGCACGCACACACACACACACACACACAATGCCAGAGAAAACTAAAAGTAATACAATAAATCAAATGCAGCGCATTATTGCTTGATTTATTGATGCCGACCAGTGAGAGGGACAACTTTGCTGGCCGCCGCAAGCAGTGATGGTCAATTCAAGACCAATGAACGCTTGCATGCTTGGAAACTTTAAATATGTTTTACTGTTTTGTATTTATTATTCGATCCTTGCAATTCGACAGCTCGCAAAGTTGTAGCTTTAACAAGATAACAAGTTTTGTGGTGGCAAGTTTTCAATCTTCTTATCATAGATTCAAAATTACAAATTGTTTCAATTTTAATTGTAAACACAACACTGTGCACATCCACTAAAGATACCAGCGATTTGTAATACTCAAATAATAAAATTACCTGACTTATTGTTGTGAAAAATCTTGAATATTGTTCAAATCCAATTCAACGTTACTCATACCACCCGTTGTGCCTGATTCAATATAGTTCTCACTATTCAACATTTCTTCAGGCTGATGCAGTTTATTTAGTTGTAAAAGCAGCTTCTCAATGCAATTATAAAGGCATTTTTTATAGTAACAAATTGTGAGTAAAATCCAAAGTTGAAATAAATAAAAACTAAAGTGACTGCAACGATTTCATTAATTCAACAGCAATTTCAGCAACAAATTTTTAACGCGCAATAAACAAATCATTTTGCTGAGTGCATACAAACTGCTGTCGAGGCGAATAATCGGCTTCGGCTTCAGTATGGACACGAATCGGCAACAAATTCTGTAATCGGCTTTAGTTTGGCAACAAATATGGCCGATTAATGGCCGAAGCTTTCGCATATAAAAGCTGAAAATATTTCAGAACCAGGATATTTTATTACAATTTGAGCCATGTTTCTGTGTTTCATCTACTAAAATCATTAAAGTATGAAAGAGTTTTTCTACATTTTAAGTATTTCAGAAACACAAATTTTATGATTTGAATTTTAAAAACGAGATCAATCAAATTATTACCCGGGCGACAAAAATAAAAAAAAATTTGTCAAACCGGAAAAAATCCATATGGGTGAGAAACTAGACACCAAATATAGTAATATTGCGTACTTAGTTTTTCATTTCTACATCCTTTGTCCTTTTAAAAGGATTTCAAAATTTTGAAGGGGATAAAAAATAAAAAAAATATAAAAAAGACTTAACCTCGTTCAAATATGGCGATATGTATATCAAATGATAGAGGAAAAGCTCAAGAATTTAAATTACGTTGATTTTTTTTATATTTGTAAAAAAGGATATGAAAAAGATCCTTTGAAAAATTTAATCCTTTATATTCTTGAAAATGTATATAGAATTTTCTTGAAAAGTAAGTATGTTAAAACAAAAAATCTCCTTGATCACGTGTCAAAATTTCATTACTCTAACTTTATTGGTTCGAAAAATAATAAAAAAAAGCGGAAGCTGCAATTCTAATGAAGTACAAAAATTCGAATTTATTTGAGTATCAGTATTTTAAATAATAAAAATATGTATACAAAATCAATGAAGCGAAAAATGCTGTCGCACGGTGTTAGCAATTTAGTATTTATAGAAAACATTATTGTTAATTTATATTAGTTAATTTTTTAAAGAAACAAATTGCCATGGCTCTACTTTAAAATAAATTATGAAATTATTTCTGTACATATTTCACATTAGATTGAATTTTCTTTTGCTTTATTTGTTCTCTACATCATAGAGAAAAACTGATCAAATGTATGTTGAGTTTAATGAATCCGAATACAATTGGAGGAAAGTTGGGTTAATGTAAAACAGAAACATTTTGACAAAATATGTATATTTTATATTTTTTCTCTATTTATGAAGCGATATAAAGACGCATCAAAATCTAGTATACAGCGCTCTATATTAAAAAAATAAAACTTTGAGAAATTTAATTACTGAATTGAAAAATATCTTCCAATGTGTTCGACATTGGCTAAATCATCTTCGGTCGCTACTAGTCAGGCCGATGTATCGGCATTGGGCATCAGTTGGACACACTAATACGAACACCATTTATAATCACAAGCACACATACATATAAGTACGTACATATCCATTCATGTATATATCTTAAAAAAAAATTATTTTATTTTATGTGTACATATCAACAACAACTCCGATCAACACAACGTTGAAATTCGTTTTTTATAATCCAGAAAAGGGTGGCAACATCGCATGCCAACACGACGCTCAAAGCCAGTTGACAGTTGGCCACAATTTTTCGCACCGAATAAATACGTTGCCACAACATGAACAACAACAACAATTCACTTGCGAGCGGTGCCCACATTCCAAGCCTGACTTTGCTTGCTATTTTTGCACAATTTTTTGATTTTACATAAAGAAGACAAAAAATGCATTGTTGAATGTGATGATTTTATATTTAAATTGGCGCTGTTATTTTTATTTGAAGCTATAAGCAAAAACAACTACGATGGCAATAACCAGCCAGCAGCATTGTGCCAGCAGCCGTTTGTGCAACCGCAAATTTGCTTGAATTGTCAATGCTTTTTGCTGTTGTTGTTCTTGTTATTGTTATTGCTATTGACAAAGTTGTTTCTGTATTCTGCTATCGTCTGGCATAATTACATTAATATTCGCCGACTGTTGTTGTTGTTGGCGCAAGTGAAATTTGTTTCATTGTTCTGTTGCTCGTTTTATGCCGTTTGGCTTTTTGCCGCTTGCGTTATCGGCCGCATTCGACTGCGCCCAGTGCACTGTTGGTGGCTACTGACTTGGTCATTGTTCTTCTTGTTGTTGTTGTTGTTGTGCTGTTGCACTATTGCATTTTATTGTTGTCGACTGTAGTAAATTTATTAAAGCGCTTATCCGTTGTCAACTGTGCCGTCGTTGTCGACATTGTTGCCGCCGTCGCTGTGGTTAATGCTGCGGGTGGCCTCAATATTTTTCAGCGCACCAACGCACACAGCAGCGCACTGCACTCTGTGACGCGCCGCTGTCCATTGTCACTGTTACTCTGCTACACTGTGTTCGCCATTTTTCGGTTGTTGTCAGTGCCTGAGAGTCGACGTCTGACCCAGATTGCTGGCGCTCTTTCGCCGTCCAACTGTTGGCGCTGTCACGCATTCGATTTGATGTATTATTTTTAATTTTAATTAAACATTTCACATAAATTGCGGTTTGGCTGCATACAAGCGGCCAAGTTCCTGCTTACACTTGCCTCCAAACCCTTCACTCATAAACTCACTCACTCCGCCCGCATGCGATCTCACATGCTGGCACTCGCTGCCACACATTTAGTGTTGTTTATGTTGCTTGTAAATTTGTGCGCATTAGCCATTTGGAAATTTATCGTTCAGGCTTTTTTAATTAAATGCCCAGCGGATTGTTGCGGCAGTGCTAGCGCCGCGCCGTGACAGTGTCGCGAGTAGGGACAAAAATCAAAAAAATGAATGTCGTAAATGTAGAAAAATAAGTTTGTAGTATTGAAGTAAATACCTCAATTTACAAAAATGTGAAAACGAATTTTAAAAATATCAATTTATATACCAATGGCAGGCCACCAAACTTGCACTTTCTGAAGGTTGGTGACTTGGGTAGAAATTATTGCAATTTGTTGAATGTAAGTTCGAGGCCTCTTATTGAAAAATTTCCCATGGAACCTTATGTTAAGTAAATATATTCTATAAATATACTATTTTTTCAACTTAGTGGAAGCTTCCCCTCTTTTGTTTTGCTTTCCATATTCCTTGTACCGCTACTTGAAGAAACGTCAATTCGTAGGAATAAAAGTGCAGTGACATCAAACTTTAGATAAACTTTAAAAAAAAAAGTCTTACTACTTCGAGATTCTACAGTTTGATATAGCTGAAAGTATGTATTAATAGAAACCATGGACTTTAGCTGCACAAACTTGCACGTTTTTAAGAAATTTAGCATTTTCAGTGCCGTATGCAGTAAAAAATGGGGTCCTTTTTGCAGCATGGTTGGCAGGAAGCCATAGCGACCACTGCTGCGCTTCGCTTGAGCTATAAATTTTTGTTTGTAATAATATTCAAAGACCACTTGATTTAGAAAAATTACAAAAAAAAGGTAGATTCGATGGAAAACTTCGGTAATACTGGATGGCTTGACATCGAATCAAGGCAACTTTCGAAAAGAAACCAAACTTGTTAATGTCTTCAGAACCAATTATAGCAGTTAATAGGAAAATTAAAGTTTAACATGAAAACCGAAACTCTGATATACTGCAATATATAATATCTGAGGAAGTTGAAGAAAGGTTTTGTCAAAATTTTGTCAAAAATAGATGTAGAGGGTTTAATTTCCAATAATTCATGATCGAAAACCGATTATCCTAGCAGTACAAATTAACAAACTGTAATTTTTAATGGAAATATATCCTCCGGAGTTTAATAAGAGGTGTTATTATTTTGTATTTGGGTTTCAAATTACTTAGGTACTTAATTATAAATATGCACAGATAGTTGTAGTTTTTTAAATATTTTTTTTTTTATGACAAGCGTATTTGTAGGTTGACCATTTTTGGTATATACCTTTGTATTGATGATATGAGTTGCTGTACCAAATTTCATCAATATAGCTTTTATAGTTTCCGAGATACTGTCAACTTAGTATTTGGTTTGTATGGGAGGGGGGTGTGTCCGTGGGGCGATTGAAGACATTTTTGGCGTATTAACTTCTCTTTATAATAAAATTATAAGTATGTACCAAATTTTATTCTCGTACGACTATTCCTTCTATTTTTGTCCCTCGCTACTATGGACTCGCGACACTGTGCGCCGTGACATGCCGTATGTCATTAGTGCGCACTCACAGATAGCCGCAAATTTTTTTGGAGGGTTTTCAGGCATCAAATGCGTGTGACGGGGCTTTGATTTATTTATTCATTTATTTATTTATTTATTTTTTGCTTTGCTTTTGCATTTTCGGCGCACGCACTGGCTGTAAGCTGCAACGCCAATAAATATGCAAACAAATATTTTTGAGTTGATTGCATATTGCCGATTGTTGTTGCCATAATTATTGTTGATTTACAAAAGTAGGTCACTGGCATGGCGCACAAAATTCTCTCTGACTTTAGATAAGCTCCGAGAGGAAAGTGTTTACACATATTTATGAAAATGTTTGCAGAATAAATAACACTGCACAACAGCATGTCTGTTGCATGGAGTTTCTTACATGAGTCTGAATCGTTTTTCCTCGCTGTTTTCAAAACCATCTTCCGTTTTTATGTAACAGCTCTAATTTTCGCAAAAAAAAGACGTGCCACTTTTTCGAATTTTCCTCGTCTTTTTTATCGTTTTCGACTGTAATTTCTGAACCAATAATCCTATCGACATGATTTTTATATCGTTGCACTAACAACATCTCAAGCCATCTTTTGTGATATTAATCAATTTTATGCGTTCTAAATTGGCGTTGTAATAAGGTTTCAAAGTAGGAAAATATTGAATTTCAAGGCGTTTTTTCTGATGGCGAAAATTGTACAGATGCATCACAAATCAAGTTACGAAGTATATGAATATCTTAAGAAGAAACATCAAGCAATACAACACAGCGAAATTATTGGGCGGAATGCACATTCGCATCGAAATAATAGCAAAAATGTACCATAGCTATTTTCATCACTTTTCATAGATTTTCCTTACAAAATTTGGGGCCTAAAAATATGCAAAATTTTTGATTTTCTTTGTTTAGAGCAATTCAAAATCGTTTTGTTTTTTGCTTGTGTTTCAGACTATAAATGTAAAATATAAAAGAGCATATTTTGAGGCTCATAACTTTTTACGGAAAATTTATGAAAAATTATAAAAATGACTATGGTACATTTTTGCTATTATTTCAATGCGAATGTGCATTCCGCCAAATAATTTGGCTGTGTTGTATTGCTTGATGTGTCGGCTTTCATTCTGCACCTAACTCGTTACTTGATTTACGAAAATTGTGTATGTTTTTGACCATCAAAGAAAACGCCTTAAAATTCAATATTTTCCGACTTTGAGGTCCAATTACTGCAGCATTTTAAAATTTATAAAAATAAGTTACATCGGAAAAGAAGCCGTGCGGTATTGTTAATGCGATAAGGTGAAAATCGTGTAAATCGGTTTTTTGGTTTAGAAATTACAATCAAAAATATGGAAAAGTAGAGGAAAAACTGAAAATATGACACGGTGCCTAAATCTCACTAACTAGTCCTGCTAGAAAAAATCTGAGGATAGATTCGAAATCAGCGCACCCAAATTAGTAAGAAACAATAGAAAAACTCCATGCAACAGAAAAAAAGTGTTTTTTTGTTGTGCTGTGTAATTTATGATGATACATTTTGAAGCTTGTAAGTAGCTTAGAGCTTATAGCGATCTATAGTTCAATGATCAATCCTCTTGCTGCGTTAATCAATGCGCCATCTACGACCTCAGTGAGCTCCCTTAAGCTGCCACTTAGACACAGCTTAGCCCAATTGGGTTGAAATCAAATTACACGCAATGCAAAAATATTTTGCACGAAAGTCCTAAGCGCCATCATCGACGCTCTGCCAAGCAGTTCAATGTCAAAGGCCAATGTCGTTCGTTGTGCCATGACCACTTTATGGCCAATGCAAAGTTATGTTGCCAATGTTGCAGCAAACGCTTCACTGACAATTTTTCTTAAAGACAAAAACAATTATATATATACATAGATATATATATATATGTATATATATATTAACTTGCGCACTTTTAAACGACATGTCGTAAATTTTATTGCGTCTCGTTCACTCGCCAACATTTGTCGGCGCAACAGCGTCCCGGCTGGCACTCAGCCCGGTGAGCACTTCAGGGCCGCCAGCAAAAACACTTAAATACACTTTGCTACTCTTGTTGTGCGAGTGTATATGTAAGTATACATAAGTGTGTATGTTCTTGTTTTTGTTTTTGTTGCGTTAATGCTTGTTGTTGATGTTGTTTTATTGTTGTTATAGCTGTTGTCTGCTCGCCTGCAATTGACATTGCATAATTCATTTGTTGTCAACACCCATCGATGTCGAAAGTGATTTTTTAAGTGTCAGCCAACAACACCATATCCACCGCCAACAACATCACCACCAACACCACCAAGCAGCCAACCAACAATCAGCGGATTGTCAACGACGTAATGACAGTAATGGGGCAGCTGCCGCCAAAGTCATAAAAGTCAAAATGTCAAGCAGTCATTCACCCATAACCCCCCCCCCCCCCCCTTCTTCTCATCATCAAGCGGCAACAAAATTCGGTCAATATTTTATGATATGTAAGTGTGTTGGCAGCGATCGTCGCAAAAGGGTAACTGCAATGTCACGAATTAGTTGTGTTTTGTTTTTAATGTTGCTGTCCTCCTCGTCGTCGACGCGCTCTGTCATGCAACATAAAGAATGCATGTGCGGTTTGCCCATTGTCGACGTAGCAGCAAAATGTCATCAACAATTTTCGCAATTTGTACAATGCATTAAATGCTTTCATGTGTGTAAGTGTGCAGTTGTTGTTGTTGTTGGTTTTTGTTTCAATTAAGAGCATTTATTGCGCATTGCAATGTGTATGTGGAAACTTTACTCACTGCGTTGCAGCGCCATAAAAGCGCGCAGCAAATGAAATAACAGCAAATAAGTTACTCATACGACATGTTGAGCGCAACTAAATGCAGTGCTTGCTACTACGTGCAATGTGTGCGCGTTTTTATAGAATTCTAAAGTATTTTTTCGATTCACGAACTACAGCATTTACAACTTTGTTCAAGGTCAACGTTTATTTAGAAAATGTATGGAAAGTTGTGGAAGAATTTAATGCGAAAGCAAAATTAAATATACAAAATATTGAAATTTTGTGGTAGTGGTGGTTAAATTCATCAAATGTGCATGCACATTATGTATAAATTAATGTTGACATACCGAAGTCGCATGACTGAGTGGACAAAATGCTGTGCAGCAAAAATAAAATTTAACGAACTATTAATTTTTTGGAATGCCTTCAATATGGAATGTGGCGATATGTGGATCAGGACTGATTCGATTTAAGTACTGCAAATTATTTATTTATTTGTTTTGGAATTAATTACATAAGCACTTGATGTGTGAAAAACTTAAATGGTTATCATGATGACAATACAAATTGCGAAAATTATAATAACGCGGTCTTTAACCCTTTCGCTATTTTATTGTCATATGGCAACATGCTACTTTGTGGACGTCTGTACCCTCTGTGGTTTCAAGAATAAATTTTTTGTTGGTCCTTAGAATAGTTTGAAGTTTTAAGAAAAATACGAAATTAATAAACTGAATATTTAACTTTAAAGAAGAGAAGTATACACTTTTTTTAATGGTATATCTTGACATGGTAAAGGAATAAGAAGCAGAAAAATTAGATAACTTTTTAATTTGACGTTTTCTTTCAATTTAGATACTTTTTTTTTAATTTTGGCTGAAGTAAATGAATAAATATTCAAAGTTTCGCTATGCGTAATAAGTTTTTTGTTTAAATAATTATTACAGCCACAACAATGTGGTTGAAAGGTCTCATAGAAAAACACTTTCAAATACAGGGTCCGAGTATAAAAATGAAAAAATGTGTTATGGAATGTTGCTCATATAACCACATAGAAGTCTAAAACGTAAAATTTAAAATTTTAACTTTCCCCAGTAAGAACCTGTAGCGAAAGGGTTAACAAGAATCGCTTCAAGCATAAACATGCTGATTATCTTTTACAAAGTACTCTTAAGAAATTGAAAAATTATTTGAAAAACATAAAAACCTGCTTTGACTTAATACTTGCATAGTTGAAGCATTCGAGTGCGATGATTATTTTACCAGCTGCTGTCCTTACAGCTGTGAATGTCGTTACTCAAGCTACATTGTTGATGTCGTTTGCGGACACAAAAAGTAGCAATATCAAGCATCTTTTTTATGTGTGTGTTATACATTTGTAAAGGCACATACTAGGAGTCTAAAAAGTTTTTAGCCCCAATGTGAAGATGGCAGAACTCATCAAAAAAGGTAGAGAATCTGTTTATGCCTCTTTTGAAAGGTACTCACCATGCACATTTGTTATACAAGGTGCAACCCAAAGTAAACAGGACTTTTATAAAATAAAGAAAACGGATGATTATTTTTGTATAATTCTTTTTATTTATTCAAAATACTCTCCTTCTGCTTCGATACAACGTTTTGCACGGTCCAAAAGCATTTGGAATGAGTGTTTTAGGTCATCGGCCGGCATCGCCTTCAGAATGTTGGTACAAGCCTTTTGGATGTCCTCAACGTCCTTATAACGGTTTCCTTTCATCGGCAAATGCAACTGACCGAATAAGTAGAAGTCACAGGGAGCCATATCAGGCGAATACGGTGAATGATTGATGGTAAAAATGCGATTTTTGGTCAAATAATCGGTCGTAACTAGGGCTCTGTGAGCCGGTGCATTATCATGCAATAAACGCCAACTTCCTTCCTCGCGATATTCTGGCCGAATACGACGAATGCGATGCACCAAACGCTTCAAAACTTCAACATAAAACAAAGCGTTAATTGTTTTTCCCGGTGGAACAAACTCTCGATGAATTATTCCCTTTGAATCGTAGAAACAAATGAGATGAGTTTTGATCTTTGACTTCTCACGGCGGGTTTTTTTCGGATTTGGCTCATCTGGGTGCTTCCATTCGGCACTTTGACGCTTTGTTTCGGGATCATATTGAAAGCACCACGTTTCGTCACCGGTTACGATGTTGAACAAGAAATTTGGATCACGTCTGGCTTCCCGAACGATGTCTTTTGCGTGCTCAATTCTCTGCGCTTTTTGGTCGTCGGTTAAAGTGTGCGGAATGAAGCGAGAACACACTTTACGGAGACCCAAATGTTCGGTTAAAATGCGATCAATTGATGTTTTGGAGATGTTCAATTCCATTTCCATCAATTCCAATGATGATTTTGGCTGCATTTTGATAAAATCACGCACAGTTTTGATGGCATCGTCAGTAATCACAAATTTCGACTGGCCGACGTGTTCGTCGTCATTCAAGTCTTCACGACCATTCTTGAATCGATTCAACCACTCATTAACACGGCCACGGGATAAACAATCATCACCATAAACTTGCTTTAACAATTTAAACGTTTCGGTAAAAGTTTTACCAAGTTTAAAACAGAACTTAATATTAGCTCTTTGTTCGATCGACATTCTCGTACCAAAGTTAAAAACATACTGTCACATTGAGCGGGATATTTCGGCGTCTACTAGACCAAATGTCATGAAATTTAGACAGTATGTGAATGAAAGATGTACCTTTCCAACGCATGTCCTCACACATAGATGGCGCCACCAGAAACGTCCCTATTGCAAAAGTCCTGTTTACTTTGGGACGCACCTTGTATTATCTGTATTAGTTTTTGAAATTTAATACGCCAACGCAAACGAAAGACGAGTTAAACGCTGTGCACAAGGACTCTGTACCATTGTTGTTTACTACAGTAAAAATTTGGGCTTCTGAATTTAAACGTAGTTGTTCCAGCTTGGGAGACGACGATTGTTTGAGTTCGGAACGTTCGGCATCCAAAAATTGCAACCACTGATGATATCATCGTTCAAGTTCAGCGAATGGTACTCGAGAACCATCGAATTGAAGTGAAAGAGATTGCAAAGGCTATGAATATGTCGAAAGAACTTATCTGTCACATATCGAATCAAGATTTCGATATCAGAAAGCTGACTGCGTGTTGGGTTCCGCGTTTGCTTACCTAGCAATAGACTAAAAACTTGTTCGAATGAACATTTCCCACGTAGTGTCAGCGCAATTTACAAATCAGAGCTGGAAGAAGTGCGTAGGTTTTCAAGTATTTTGTATCTTTTTTAGATCGAAAACTTTTCAGGCCACCTCAGTTTGATAAAACTGCAATTTGTCATATAACTAACGAATAGTTTACTCACTTAAGTGGCCATAACAACCCATTACCATTTTACGACCTGCCGCAAAGATATAATTGAGTCTCCTCAACTTAATGATATAAACAGAAGCAAATCGTCGGACGAGTTTTACGCAACGAAAAATGACTTCGCTGCGTCAAACAGAATGGGTGCGAAATTCACATCAGCTGTTTACAAAAATTATTCCTGCAAACACGGCAAACACACTTCCTTCTTCCTTCACACTTTCTTCTTCCTAACTTTCTCAATTAGGAGCTCCGTCTTGCCCATCTTCTAAAACATACGAAAAGGAAAGACAAAATTGATTAAGTGACACAATTTTTTACTGAAATTTGAAGCACTTACAACTTTGCAACCTCAAAGTAGCACAAATCAGAAAATGTTTTGTACTAACCATGTTTTTCCAAAAATTTTGTATTTATAAAAATTGTCATCTATATTGCAAAAGACATTTGTAACAATCCAGCAAAGTGCAGAATCAAACAACATAGTAAATAAATGCCGTGAGAAAAATGATCAATTTTGCAAAATTTCATTCGATTTGTATGCTCCTAAAAGTAGTTTGCCATTATTAACGAACAAACAAAAAACATTAAAAACCCACCAAAAACCCTACTCGCACCCGCAAGGCAACACTCAGACATAAACAGCAACACCGCAAGCACCGCAATCACCGCCGCCGCATCAAATCCCTCGCAAGCTGCAAAACCGATTTAACATGTTGATACGCGCAATTACATGCAAACTGCAACAACAACAACAATAATGCAAATACCAAGAAAAAATACGCAACTGGCCATGCAACATTCCTGCTAATTGACAAATGGCGTAATTCACACACACACACACACACACACACAACCGACAAAAACGCGCAGAGAAACGGCACAAAAACGACTGAAATTACATAAAACAATTACACGGCATAATTTGCAGCAGTGCCGCGGGCGATTGCGTAAAAACCGTACAATCGAACCGCTGACCGGTTTGATCGGTTGCAAAGCGGTTACGTGCGCACTGATGCTGCAACACACTCGAAAATCGGGCCGGCAGCCGGAAATGGAGCGCACGAAAAAACCGCAACGAAATTTTAAATCACAATGAAAGGGGCGCGGAGAAAGCATGCGGCAAATGGGCGCAAGTAGGGACGCGCTGCACTGGCAGTGACAGCGCCATTTGCAGTGCTGATTGTCAACTTGTCGGCATTGTTGTTGCACTGCTGCGATTGATAATGGTTCTGTCAGTTGCCGCAGCGGCTTAATGCGTTTTTAATGCATAGATGCGTGCGGCGCGAGCGCGTGCACACACACATGCACACAAATCGATCATGTTGTGCAATTGCAACAACGCTGCACGAGGCTGGTAATTGCCATGGCATGTCAAATGTCTACTTCTAATTTTAATGTTTCACATTGATGGCAAATGTTGGCAGCATCGATGTCGATGCCTCGACATTGTCACTGTTGTTGCAATCGTAGTTGGTGTCATTTGCCGAACGCAATAAAAATGTGTTAATTGCCCATTTTCATGGCAGACATTAGAATGCAATGCGAAGCAGCAACAATCCACAACCAATACAACAGCAATCGCTGCACAACGTTTGCAACATAAACAATAACAGCAACAACTACAAGCAACAAGCAACAGCACACATTTGGAAACACAGCATCGAACAACAACAACAACAACAACAACAACATGCTTAGATAGAGCTCACCGCAAAAACAGCAACGGCAGCGGGCAATTTGCGGCGCATACAAAAACAAATATCACTCATACGCCCCGATTGCATGGCCACTTGCGCAGCGCTTACAAACCGACAAATGTGAAAATGGCGCAAATTGAATTTTGATGTATTCGTTGCGCAACAGCCACAACAACAACAACAAAACCACGCAAAAAACCTGTTGCAGCTTCCTGTTTGTTTTTTTTTTTTGCTGTTCTCTGCTGTGTGTTGTAACAGCAACAAAAACAGTCAAATAACAATGCAATATATTTTTTTGTTTTACTTGTATTTTCGAAATTCGCTTTCTAATTAACGCTACATGCTGGTACATATGTACTTGAACATCTAACAACGACAGCTGGAAAAAATATAAAATATTACCGTTTACATAGAAATGCAAATTTCATTCAATATGTGATTTTGTTTTTTGTTAATTCTGCTTTTTTGCTCAAGCTGTGCGTGTTCAGTCGTTGCATCATGCATCAATGCTCGTAATTGAATTGTGTTGCATTGCTGTACAAATAGAAACCAGAACCAGAGTCTGCAACTGCAGATCTCCAACTTCCCACCCCCCCCCCTCCTCCCATTTTAGGAATCATGTGGATTATAAAAAATACAACTTTGATCACAACTTTATGGATTCTAATTTTATTTTAAAGAATTCTTTCAGTTTCAGTTTAATTCCTAATTTTTTTAAATATTTAATATTTTAAATATAATATTTAATATTTTAAATATTAATTTTAGTTTTAATTTTTATTTTGTTTTTATTACAATTTTAGTTGTAATCTTGACTTTGATTTGAACTGAATTTTTATTCAATTTAAGTTTTCATTTAAATTTAAATTCGAAATTAAAATCAACTTTTAGTTTTTAACTCTAACTCTAACTAATTCTAACTTTAAATTTGGTTTTTCAATTCAAGTGTAAATATTTGTGTTGCAATGCTGTACAAATAGTTAGAAACCATCAGAGTCTGCAACTGCAGATCTCCAACTTTTTCCACCATCATAGGAATCATCCTAACCTTTATGTCCTTCCTGAACGCAATGCTTCGCATTAATAGGGGTCATCCAATGCGCGTTTGTTCGAGTTAAAAAAAAAATGTGGATTATAAAAAATAAAACTTTAATCAACTTTGATTAGATTTTTATGGATTCTAATTTTTTTTCTATTTCAGTTTTACTTTAACTCCTAATCTTTAAATATAATATTTAATATTTTATATATAATATAAATAATCTGAGTTTTATTTTTTGATTTTGATTTTTATTACCATTTGAATTTTATTGAATTTTTATTAAACTTAAATTTAAATTCAAACTTAAAATCAACTTTTAGTTTTTAATTTCAACTCTAACTAATTTGAACTATAATCTTTGTAATCTTGACTTTGATTTGAACTGAATTTTTATTGAATTTAAATTTTCATTTAAAATCATTTTCATTTAGATATTCATTTAAATTTATATTCAAACTTAAAATCAACTTTTAGTTTTTAATTTCAACTCTAACTAATTCGAACTATAAATTTCGTAATATTGACTTTGATTTGAACTGCATATTTATTCAATTTAAATTTTCATTTAAATTTAAATTCAAACTTAAAATCAACTTTCAGTTTTTAATTTCAACTCTAACTAATTCCAACTTTAAATTTCGTTTTTCAATTCAAGTGTAAATATTTGTATAGTTGCCACTATTTTGCCATGAAACCCACTGCTGCCAACTCAATGAGTGAAATAAAGTTGTCCGTTGCGGGAATAATGTCGAGTCATAATTGTCCATTGAATTGCACTCAACGTTCAGTCTCTGATTGAAAATTGTGCATTCAATGCATTTTTATGCACATTTTAATCGCACAAGCCAATTCCACCCTCGAATCCACTCGAATCACTCTCCGAACGAGCACAACAATGCCGGCTGGCCGCAGAGCGCACGTAAAAGTCATTTTCGCTGATTTATATGCCAAATGCACAACTTCTTCAACAATCCAAAAGCAGAGCCAAAGAAATACGCAAACGACAAACAGTCGTGCACTCGGCGCACTGCCACGCCCGCAATTCAGTTGTGCGAGCTTAGCACAAATTGAGCGGCTACTGGAGTGCCGACGGCGCACTGGCGCTTTGATCGGCGCGTTGCGATTTTCCTATGGCAAAGTGTGGCTTCTTGTTGCGCAATGGTTGTTGTTGCGCGCCACTTGAACGCCTCCCAGCATGGCGCGCGCGCTGCAGGCGAAGTGCGCAACATTAAGCGGCGGTCGTCAAGTTGCAAACTCATCAAATGGCGCGCAAAAGTATGCAATTCATTTCGTTCCTTACTTATACGCCGAGCAGCCTCAGCAGCTTTGCTCTGCGTCACGGTTGTTGTTTGCTGCTGTTTTGCCGCTGTCGCCTTGCGCGCGTTGCGCACTCGCCGCTTTCGTTTCCGCTCCCGTTTTGGTTGTCGTTTTTTATTCCACGTTGGGTTGACATTTATTGCGCCAACGTGGAATAGTAAAATTTGCATTTGTCCAAATTTCACGGCGTAGCCTTCAATGGCGAAATGCAGCTGCGGCGCGTTGCAGTTCGTGTGTTGCGCGTTTTCGTTATTTCGCTTTCACTTTTGTTCATTCATCGTGGAAAGGCTTAAAAAAGGCTACGAACGTGGCACGTTGTTGCTTGATGGGGTGAAACTTGCACTTGCCGCGCACGAATGACGGCCATGCAGGCCAGAGCGTGTTGTGGTTGTGCACTAAAATCTTAATGCAACTCTCGAATGACAAAAAGCGCAGCGACTTGAGGGAATAACAATTTATTAGCTCTGGCTTTGGCTTTTCTATGGAAGCGAAATTCAATTCAATCAATTCATTTCTATGGTCCCATGAAAACGAAAATTAAGTCAATTTTTTCACGCTGCAGTACATTAAATATTGCCAGAGAAAAATGTGAAGGGTGTCGTAAGTTCTCTTAGTTTTCACTTTGCTGCTCCAACCCCACCCACAGCTGCCGCTGACCCCATTCGAGTCGTTCTGATGCAGCGGAGAGCGATGCTTTTATGTTGGCACTATTGATTTCCCAGCTATAGCAGCCACTTTTTTTCTCACATTGGCATACGTCAAGCTGCGGTAAATTGTCATCTGACGTGCGCGCACCTGTCAATCATTTACAGCAAAAAAGTGCCACTTTTTCCCTCCAGCAATTCAATCAAATTTGAAGCGCATTCATATGCGTCGAGCAGCACTTACATACGACTAAGTGTAGACGAAAGGAGAAGCGAACGCATGGCTCCATCAAAGTCTGTAGGAGAGAGAAGATAAAAAACAATCACTAGAATCATTTTGTAGATGCGTAGAAAGTTGATTATTATTCAAGAATATTACACAAATTCAGTGTAATTATATTCTGGATTAATCACTTCTCACTATACGCAGTATTAATGTTCGAGGTTATACACGCTTTGTGTGATTCTGTAAAGGTTCCAGGCTGTCTGTCGTGTAAAGCGCTGAATGACACAATTACTGTGGAATGCTTTCAGACAAAGAAATGAATTTTGATACGGATTGTACTGAGGTGTAAGCTTAGAAAACTTAATAATAATAATTGACTGGCACGACAGCCCGCTTACGCGAGACTAAGGCCTAGCTTCCCGCAACCACCCGTGTTGTGCGTGTGAATTTGCACGCGGGTTGAAGGGACCTACAGTTTTATGCCGGTTCCGAACGGCAGGTTGGGAGCTTTTTCATAAGCAATTTTTACTCTCAGAGGTTTGCCATTTCCAGCTGAGAAGACAGCCACCGAAAGAGAAAATGAGTTTTCCCGTTCTTTTTTTTAGGTGTTATTACAGGCAGTATTTGAACCTGGGTCGCTGCCTTCGGCTCGCGGTCCAACGCACTAACCAACTGAGCCACGGCGGCTGCTTAGAAAACTTACTGACTTTTATTACAGAGCACAGCAGATCCAATAACTCAGATTCTACTGGATTTGCGAGACTTGTCTGAAGACTTACTAACTTACTAACTACTAACTGGTTTTCACAGATTTGTCTGAAGACTTACTGACTTTTTTACGAAGCTTTAGCAGAACTCTGATTCCACTGGATTTTACAGACTTCTTTGAAGGCTTACTTTGACTAACATTCCACTGGTTCATCCAGACTTTTCAGAAGACTTACTGCCTTTTTTATAAAACACAGCAAATCCGATAACTCGGCTTCTATACGTTCAGCCAGACTTGTTTGAGGACTTACTTTCACTTACTTTTTGTAAAACATAGCAGATCCAATAACTCGGCTTCCACTTCCAGACTCGTCTGAAGACTTACTGACTTTTTTACGAAACTTTAGCAGAACTCGGATTCCACTGGATTTTACAGACTTCTTTGAATACTTACTTTGACTAATATTTATAAAACATAGCAGATGAAATAACTCGGCTTCCACTGGTTCATCCAGACTTTTCAGAAGACTTACTGCCTTTTTTCTAAACACAGCAAATCCGATAACTCGGCTTCCACTGGTTCTGCCGGACGTGTCAGAAGACTTACTGCCTTTTTTACAAAACACAGCAAATCCGATAACTCGGCTTCTATAGGTTCTGCCAGACTTGTTCGAAGACTTACTTTGTCTGATTTTTTTATAAAACACAGCAAATCTAATGACTCAACTTCCACTGGTTCTGCCAGACTTGTCTGAAGACTTACTGAGTTTTTACGAAGCTTTAGTAGAACTCGGACTCTACTGGATTTTACAGACTTATTTGAAGACTTACTTTCACTACTCGGCTTCCACTGGTTCATCCAGACTTGTCTGAAGACTTACTGCATTTTTTATAAAACACAGAAAATTCGATAACGCGGCTTCTATAGGTTCTGCCAGACTTGTTCGAAGACGTACTTTGTCTGAATTTTTTATAAAACACAGCAGAACTAATAACTCGGCTTCCACTTCCAGACTCGTCTGAAGACTTACTGACTTTTTTACGAAGCTTTAGGAGACCTCGGATTCCAACGGATTTTACAGATTTGTTTGAAGACTTACTTTGACTAACATTTATAAAACATAGCAGATCAAATAACTCGACTTTCACTGGTTCTTCCAGACTTGTCAGAAGACTTACTGCCTTTTTTATAAAAGACAGCAGACTTGTTTGAAGACTTACCTTGTCTGACTTTTTTATAATTTTCCAATCTTGTCAGAAGACTTTTTTATCGGCCTGCGCTGCATTTGTCAGACTTGTCAGTAATATTAGCACCTCTCATTTTTGTTTCCTCGACATTTTTTATAAGTATATCTTATAACTTAGTACAATGGATGTCCAGTATAACGAACTTTCCATTTAACGAATTTTAACGTACGGCCAAATTTTTTCCACTGATGGTTCTATATTACGAACAAAAGTGAAATTTGCTATTCGATATAACGAATATTTTTATTGTTTTTCACCCTTCGAATTGTTTTTATTTGAGCATTCACATTCTTTACAATAACAATGAATGTTTGGTTTCGTCAAGTGAACGGTACCTCGATTGTTTTTGTTTTTGTTACGTTAAAACTTTCAAATTTACGTCAAGTTAACAACATTTTCAAATCCTGTTTGTATGCATTGCTGATCATTTTCACAGGATTTGTTTTGCGTTCGGTTGACTTTTTTCTTTTAAAAATTAAAATTTCAATAATCAATCAAGAGAAATTGCCATACAGAAAAATTTACTTGCGGTGAAGAGGCAATCGTGCATCGACGATTTTTTCACTGTACGCACAAGATATTTGTTTCAAAACTGAATATGTGAGACTTATTTCTTTAAGAAGGATGGTTTAAAACAAAAAAAATTTCAGTTGATTTAACGAATTTTTCGATTTAACAAATTGGGGGTTCAACATAAGATTCGTTATATTGGACGTCCACTGTATATCTTTTCAACTTAACTATGCAATCGCAACGCTTCGGTCTTTCTTATTCCTCTTAACTATTTACTAGTAATATTCATTCGCATCCTTGCTTATTCCAACAGAGATTTGAGCTAAGCTTTCCCAAATCATGCAAAGTTCATCATTGAACAATTTTAAATTTAAATGAAAGCCGCCAAAACAAATATTAACATTTTCGTCATAGTTGTATCAAGATTTGAACCCACAAGCCTTTGTAGCACAGCAACTTATAGCAACTTTAAAGTCGCAAATTTCAACACCCAGTTTTTGAATATTGTTCAAAAAAATCAAAAATCGCAAACACTACAAAAAAACGCTTTAAGCGTACAAAGCAAAGTGCAAGGGAAAGGAAACAACTTACCAACGATGCAGATTTCTCAGCAACACGCAGCTATTGCATGTAGTTCTAAGTGTTTTTGTTGTTGTGGCTGTTGTTGCAACTGGATTCATTTTTCGAGATGCTCTATGAGATTTGTTACCTTGCAATTTGCACCAGGAATGTAAAAGTTACAACAGCTGCCGCACCAACACACAAACACGCACACCTTGCACTTGCTCGCAGACATGCTGCAACAGGAATCACCACCGCACACACACACACATATACAGCAATGTTCGAGCACAAGTATTCAGGTGTAGAAGGCATTAAGTAAGTGGTGGCCGCTTGAATGTATTTGCACTCGTCTCCGCTCACTGCATCGAGTCGACTTCACTCAACGGCACTTCCACTCCAGTTGCAGGGCCGTCTAGCGACTGCCGACGACAACTACTGGGCTGCAGTGCCATTTCCGTATCTATACCGAACAACAACAACAACAACAACAATGTGCAAATATGTTCAAAGCAACATGAGTAGACCCACAACAATAACAACAACAACAACAACAATCACTGCAACATTTTGCATATGTTGACATTAGTCCCAAAGCGTAACATTTGCCTAACATGCAACTGGCACCCGACCACACACATACACACACATACAAATACACTCACAAAGAACAGGAGATAGGACGGCAAATGCGCAACATGGCTCCAGGTTAGTTCCAAATACTGTTCGTCAAGGTGCAAAGTGCGCAGAGAGTGAATAGACA
Organism: Melieria crassipennis; assembly: GCA_963668005.1. Classification (NCBI taxonomy): domain Eukaryota; kingdom Metazoa; phylum Arthropoda; class Insecta; order Diptera; family Ulidiidae; genus Melieria; species Melieria crassipennis. The sequence goes on along the minus strand of OY764961.1, from coordinate 119,002,011 downwards.
ACAGGAGTGGACCGAAGGAATGCGAAGCGACTAAAGTGATAAAAGTGTTGCACTACTTGAGGCGTTACTGGTAGGGCTTTCCCTTTTTTTTGTTTTTTAATTGGAACAAAAATTTGATGTAAAAAATGTAAATTGAAAAGTTCGTGCAACCAGACAACGCATTCAATTTAGTTTGAATAAATTTTTAAATATATACAAAATATCACATCGAATTGAAAGTAAGTTAAGTAAGAATTTTACTATTATAAGTTTTTTAAGAAAATAATTGCAATGTAACTATTACAATGCAACATAAATTTTATTTATTGATTGTAATTATTAGTTGCGAAAATTAATTTTTACGTTGCGTAATAACTGTTATGAGAGACAAATTTTTTTTTCGCTCTCGATTATTATTTTGGAATTTTTTTTGTTTACCTTGCTTCATAACTTTTATTTATGACTTTTTTTTTAATCACGTTACCGATAACAAAGTATTATTTTGAGACAATTGTTTTGACGTTGCTTCATAACTTTTATGAAAGAATTTTTTTCCATTGCCTTACCATATTTTGAGTATGAATTGATTTGTAATTGTTTAGTTCTTGGTGGAAATTATGTTTCTGCAGTTAATTTGCGTTTGTCAATTTAAAATTCATATAATTCATATCCAAAATGTGGGAATTCAACGTAAAAATTTTTTTTCACAATAATAAATATCGCCAACGTAAATTAAAAAAATCATAAATAAAAGTTATGAAGCTATTTAAAAAACAAAATGAAATATAAAACATTTGATATTTTTGTTTTTTCTGAATATATTTTTTAACATTAAATTGATTGCGAAGGTGAATATGAAATGGCTTTGGATCCAGAGTCAAGTTGGAAAAAATTTTAAAAATATATTCAGAAAAAACAAAAGTATAGATTTTTATATTTCATTGTAAAGGAAATTTCACAGTCTACAATATGGTGGCAAACCTATTGTACCTTAGTAATAGTTTTTTTTCGGGAAAAAAATCCGGAAAAAAAAAATTTTCTAAAAAAATGTTTTTTTCGCTTAAAACTTTTTATTAATAAATCTTACGTATCGAATGTTGCACATCAAAAGAAAGGTATGAAAAATACCTTTCGTTTGATATCCATATTGTGTAAATCAATTAGAGGTTAATTGAGTTTTTTTGATAAAAACTTTGAAATTTGATGCCGACCCACGCCTTTTATGCGCGTTTCGCAGGCAAAATTTTTAGTTTGTTAGATGCAGGAGCCAACCCTCTATATAAAAGCATACTAATTTATTTTTTTCATGAGGGTTCGCTATACTGTTTTTATGCCTCGACGAAAGTGGGCTTTTTGGGACATTTTTGTCGAAAACACAGTTTGAATGTATTTTTTTGGATTAGTGTCTTAAGCAAATTTGTTATATTTGTTTGTGTCGTTAAAATATCTACAAACTTGCCGAAGACTGTAAAGCGAAATTCTGAACGATTTAGGACCTATTAGCATTTAAACGTTCGAAGACTTAAGCGACGAACTCGACTAAAATGAGCAAACTTCAAAGTCGGATTTTTCTTAAACTAGAGCCAATTCAGCCAAACGGCTGGTGGATCTCAACTCAGTATACCTATAGAAAGTCGCTCTGTAAGTCCCCCCCATGTCTGAATTTTCGACTTGCACAGTGTTATCGACAGCGAAAAATATACTTGTTACTTAAAAGAGTTATTGTGCAACTCAAAAAAATGTATTACATGATAATAGTTATAGGCGACGTACAAAATTTCTTATTGAGAATAATTATTACAAAGCAATAATTATAGAAATTTTTTAAATTAGGACAACTTTTTTATTCCCAAAAATATGTGTAATAATTATTTTAGGTCTGTGGTAAGAATCATGAAGCCTTGCTGTCTATCTGAGAAACTTGAAATTAAAAAAAACATACACTCATCAATTCTAAAAACCCGATAATCACTTTTGTCTCGATTAATAAATACCGGCAAAATATTAAAAAATTAATGCATATCAATTCCAGCCTAAAACAAATAATAGCTCACCGTATGCCGCACAGCACAAATTGGCATTGCATGATTGTTGCGCACAGTTCCAGCTGCGATCGCTGTGCCCTCACGTCATTTCGTATACGCAATCAAACGCACAAATTGCATTTCTTCTGCTGCATTCGGTGGGCGACATTCGCTGCATGCCAACTAACGGCAACGAAAAGATGTTGACGCTGCCGACAGTGACGCCTGCCGATGCTAATGACAATGACGACGCCAGATGCCCGGCCAACTTGCCACATTTCGCCGCGACGGCAATAACGGCTTTGGCATAATTTCCACGCCGAGGCCACGGCTGCAATGCCCCAATGACTGCTGTCGCTCCGACGTTTTCCCATTGCGCGTAGCACGTTTTCATGTTTCGCCAATGCAGTAGAAATGGCAACAGTCACAACAACAACAACAGCAACAATAACAGCAACACAGCTCAAAAACCACATGTGCCACACAAACAGACGCAATGCATATGTATTGGTGCCGCGTGCAATTGCCGCTGTTGATTTTCTCATTTCTTATTTGCCCATTGCGTTTTTACGAGTTTTTGTTGTTTTTGTTGTTGTTGTGGCGCACTCGACTTTCTATGCTGATTTTGAAATTTGTGTCAAAATTGTAGTGTTTTATGAATGTATGTGTGTATTTTGTCTCCTCTGAAACGTTACAAACACACACACAAACACATATTTCATTGTAGCGATTTTCAGTGTTCGCATTCCTTGTTCACTGTGTATGTATTTTGTATATTTTTGTTGTTGTTCATGTCCTATGTGTGTGTGTGTGTGTGTGTGTGTGTAAAGGGCTTCTTTGCCATATCTATTCGGTCTAACTTATGCGCATTCAATTTTATTGCCATGTTGCTGCAAGTTGTAAATGTGACTGAGGTTTCGCTCTTTTTGGCTTGTAAGTGTTCTTCAGTTATTGTTGTTTGGCACGTTGTGCCATCAGTATTGTTGTCTGCTATTGTCTCTGCCGATTGAGCAGTGGCCAAGTGCAATGCAAGCCGTAAAATTCCCATTGAAAATTTCACTTGAAAACTTGAATGAAAATTTCACTAGAAATTTTCAATGCTTCTACTTTTCTGTCTCAATGTAAACGTTTGAGCTATCCGTTGCCCAACTAGGTCAACAATTGTTTGGTAAATATGAGCCTCAAAGTATGCTATGGTTTATGGCCTATGTAACATATGCGTTATCCTTTGTTGTTAACATCTTGCTTGGAGGTTAGAGTTTAAATAAAAACTGGAATCGCTGGCTTGGCCTGTCGAACCTTCTTTCAATTTCACTTAAGGGGGTATTCTAGTCTAGAGGCTCGATTTTGAGGTGATTTTACGGGTGTTATAAAAAAAACAGTAATCATTTTTAGTATCCATGTTTTTATCCGTTTTTTATTGATACTTGAAAAGTATAAAAATGTAAAACACCGTGCGACAACAAATTTTACACACGGAAAAATTTATATACTCGCGAAACTAGGGCCCAAATGTAGTAAAACTGCATTTTTAGTTTTTCTCTCTGACGTCAGGATTTTTTTTTTAAAGACTTTTAAATTTCAAGGACATGTTTATTTCAAAAAATTATTTTTAAAATTGAGCGCATTATAGAATATTAATATGGGTATCAAATGAAACAGAAAAATTCTTAGAATCGTAGAAAATTTAATGTCTTGTTGCAAAAGGACGAAGAGGTCTTAAAAATGTCCTTTTACAACTTTATCCTTGAATATCGTTGGAAATAGTTATTTTTGAAAAAATATATCTTAAGGACTAATACTATATTTACACTACCACATCCTTGAATTTCGTTCTTCTAACTTTATTAGTTTTTGCAATAAACATGTCCTTGAAATTTCAAAGTCCTTTTAAAAAAAATCCTGACGTCAGAGAGAAAAACTTAAAACGCAGTTTTACTACATTTGGCCCCTAGTTTTACGAGTATATCGATTTTTCCGTGTGTTTTGAAATTTTTTGATTTTTGTCGCACGGTGTAATAGTTGAAAAAAAATTGAAGTCGGTAGAGGCCGGAAAGTGGGGACTCAAAAAAAAGGTGTCTCCTGGTTGAAGTGATTCCAATCCTCCTCGTGATTTGAAACATAAAAATAAGGTTAATTCTTATTTAGAATTATCGGGACGTAGCCAAATTAAAAACAAAAATTTGGCAGAAAATGGCGTCTTTCTGAAAATGAATGTAGTTTTTTGCCTCCTTTTTTTCAACTGTGGTAATTTTTAAAAAAAAGTAAAAAAAAAAACAAATTACAATCCCCTACGTCGAGACAAGTTTGATAGTATTAACCCTTTCCGACATGAAAATAAACCCGTTCTGTATGAATTTTATGGGCTGTAGTCCAATATATTAGACATTGTGACTGAAAGGGTTAAGAAAGTCTGTTACAAAGTTCAAGTAAATCGCTGCATTAGAACTCGAGATATCATGTCAACCGTAACGAAAAAAGTAGTTTCGAGAAAAACGTGTTTAAAGTTTGCAGTCTCAGTTCTCAGTTCAGTATAACTCCGAAAATAATTCGAATTTCCGTAAATCCTCTTAGAGGATTATTCTTAAAGGGTCTAAATTTTGAAAATATGAAATTTAAAAAAAATCGATTTTTTCGAATTTCAAAACTAAAATACCTCCTTAAAGTGGAAATGGCTGTTTGACAGTGGTGCGTTTCTCAATGCTGTCAGTCTTTATTCAGAAATATGTTCAAACCTTTTACGTAATTTGTTAATCTAAAATCAAAACTGGAGTTTAGCTCTTTACTTTAAGTTACAATTAGCAATTTAAATCTACAAAAACTCCAAACATTTTGAACTCTTTAATTTGAGCTGCTTTGAGTCTCCAAACAAACCGAACATGTTCAGCTCTGATAGCTCCATCACTTACCGCATACTTGTGAACCTCAAACGCATATTTTTTATTTTTTTATTTCAACATTTTACTGAACTTGGCTTCATTAAATAAAGCCCCATAAATAAAACATACAAGATTACCCATTTTTGCAAACATTGCTCACTTTAGCAGTTTGCAGTCATACGCTCGAAAACATAAAGAAGAAATGCTGACGACTTGAAATTGTCCTTGAAAGCAAAGAAAACGTTCTCCATAACAAAAATCCAATTCCACTTCGCTTTTGATAAGCCGAAACAAGGCAAAATAAAAAGTCCATTGAGCAATGCTAGCAAACAGCAGCGCACGTACAAAACTGCTACAGTTGCCAAGATGTTGCAAAATTTATGAGCTGCAAAACAATTGCTGCAACTTTCCGGCATTTCTGCAAAAGGTAAAAAGTGCACAGATTAAACAGAAAACCTGCGGCGAGTATTTGCTGCAAGTAAATAAATGGCACTGCTCGCAGAAATGGCAAAAAGCACGCACATTATAAATGAAAAGAAAAATTGAAAAAACTTAACGAAATAGTAGAAAAGGAAGGCTATAAAAAAGACTGGAGAAAAAAAAGAAAAAAAGTAAATTCAAGCTGTGTAAATTAATTTAAAGCTCAGAATGTTATTGAAATGGAGACTTCCAAGAAGGCTGCAATCAAATGTCAGCCTAAAAGTAGATTATTTAAAATTCAGTGCAGCTAAAACAACTGAAGCAATGTGAAAGAAGAAGTCTTATCATTTTTAGTGTACTTTTAGGGTGCTTGGCCTTACCTCCCAAATAGACAATGAAGCTCCGGCGAAAAAACTGTGCGATGCGTTAGTTGAAGGTCGACGGTGAAGAGGGAGATCGTGTCTCCGGCGGAAGGACAAAGTTGTCCGGAACTCACCCGGAGAGAACTTCTGCCTGCTGGCAACGAGTTGTTGTTGTTACCACCTAAGTAAGTAAGTAATTCACACCTTATTTTCTATGTCATCAACCAACAAATAGCAACAAACTAAAACTTATGCTACAAATCCGCTGCTAAAGTAAAATCCCCATAAAGAAACGACTCTCAGGAGACTCGTAAAGCCAGCTAGTCTCATCGGGAATCAAAATCATACGGATGACACTAACCTTCAAACGTGCCTTAAGCAAAACATTAAATTGAAAAAAACAAGCAAACTTTTTGTAAGAACCCATAAAGTTATAATGAAATTATTCACAGTCACTTTCAAACTTTCCAACTCTCGACATCACAACGCAGAATTGAATTTATTGAGTTCTTTTTATGTTGGACGCAAACAAACTGGCACAACTCAAATTCCACTGCGTACGCCAAGAACGCAACAAAGTCGAAAGTTTAAGATCAAAAAAGTTATTATCATTGCCTACAGCCATGCCCCATACTCCGCTCTGTTTTCTCCCCCCTTACACCGAGAAACGCCTCAAATAAACTATTTAGCGCTACGTATAAACAATGTTGCGAAAATATTTCCAAAGTATAATTCAACAAAAATTCGAATACAGCAAAATACGAAAAGAAAATTGAAGACAAAAAAGCAATGCCGCAGTCGATTAGCCAAATTTGTGCCAAACAGCAACGACGACAATGTCGGCTGCCATTAGCTTTTGGCCAATGCCGAAAAGAAATCAAGTAAAAATAAATCAATAAAAAAAAAACAAAATTGGAAATTGTGACCGGTCAGAGATATAAATCGTTTCATTGACCGCACCATGCAATCGTGCGGTCAGCGGCGGCTGTGTTGGTGTTGGTGTGCTACTGTTGGGGTGCAAAAATCTATACCCCAAGCAGCGAGTGCGAACAGTTTGCCTGCCAAAAAAAAATCGCGCTAAGCCGACAGCAACAGTAAACAGGCAGCCAGCCGCCGACGGCCAGCATGGCAGCCATGGCCACTTAAGTTTATGTCTGTCGCTGCCCGGCTTCTGGCCAATTTCCTAATGTGTGTCTTTTGGCTGGCACTTGACTTGACTCGAGGTTTACTGCGGGCGATTAGCGCGTTCCAGAGTGTTTTACTTGTGGCCGTAAGTGGTCGAAATGTTGCCTGACTAAATAGAAATCATATCAAAATTTCTTTATAAAGTTTCAACTCGAAAGTTGCTGTTAAAATACAGAATCGAAAAAAATATGTATAGAACGAAATATGTTAACAAAATTTTTTTTTTAAATTTTTTTTTAATAACACAAAAAACTCGAAATTCAAAAATTTAATATGTTTTTTAGTTAAATTTTTTTAAATATTTGCGCTTGTGCAATGATGAAGATATGGATATGAAATGAAAGAGGAAACTTGTAGATTTTTGACCAAACTTTCTATTTTTAAATTACAGGACAACACTAAGTCAATAAGTAATAATTATGTAATAAAATATTTTATGTTTTTCGCACGGTGCAATATATCTTTGTTTTATAGATAGAAGTATAAAATTTTTTATATCTTAAACTAATAAAGTTAGAAGGACGAAATTCAAGGATGTATTAGCATATATAGTAGTACTTAAGATATATTTTTTTTTCAAAAAAAAATATTGGAAATTTGCAAGGATATTCAAGGATAAAGTTTAGCAAGGACATTTTCAATAACTCTTCGTCCTTTTGCACCAAAACATTAAATTTTCTAAGATTCTAAGGATTTTTTTCTTTCATTTGACACCGATATTGTTATTCTGCAATGCGCTCAATTTTTAAAATAATTTTTTTAAATAAACATGTCCTTGAAATTTCAAAGTCCTTTAAAAAAAATCCTGACGTCAGAGAGAAAAACTTAAAACGCAGTTTTACTACATTTGGCCCCTAGTTTCGCGAGTATATAGATTTTTTCGTGTGTTTTGAAATTTTTTTATTTTTGTCGCAAGGTGTAATAACTCAAAAATGTATTTTTCTATCTAATTTTATAGACAAAAAAATTAATATATATTCCTTACTAAATTCTTGCTTCTTGTATGGAAACTTATTTTTTTAACTCTAAGCCAATAAAGATAAAAGAATCAAATTATTCTCAAAAGGTTTCGTTAAAAAACTTCAAGAATATCGAAGCCTACATATATGAAAGGACCTTACCGACATATATTGGTTCCAAAAATTCAAGATAGAAAATTTAGCTAAAAAGCAATAACTTTTCCCTTTCATTTGATACCCATATCTTCATCATTGCAAAATTACAAATATTTATAAAAATATTTGAAATGCATATAACTATTCTTGAAATTTTAAAGCGCTTTTAAAAGGACATTGGATCAGAAAATGAAAAACTGATTACGCCAGGTTACTATAAATGATCTCTAGTTTCATGTCTTTATCAACATTTGGATGGGTCAAAAGTACTGTTGCACGGTGTAATAGGTTCATAATGTTCTGATGTTCAGTTCGTAGTAGCACACTCCAAGCTTTCTAAAAATTGGACAAAAGTCTGCGATATCTCAACGGAATGCCGAAAAAGATAGACATACGAATGTGTTTCACATAGATTTTGTCGGCTTCAGGTAATTCATCAATTCATCCATTCAAACCAACAACAATACATGTGTCTAAATAAATTGGGTATTGTCTAATAAGACAAAAGTTGACAACACCTGTTCATTGTTCATGTTCTACCTATAAATAAACATAAAGAAAAACAACAAAAAATAAAAAAACAAATTTATATCACAAATATTTGCTTTTTACAACGTTTTAGGCAAACACGTTTTACTGTGCACTGCAGCATTTTTTCAATGATTTTTTGGGTGTGAATTGCATGCTAACAAAACGCACACATACAAACACATACTTACATAGAGTTTTGAAAGCATCAGCAACTTCTTTGCGCCACACTGCCAAGAAGTTTTGACTTTTCGTTAGGTTGGCAAAAATTTATCGCGTATTTCCTCGGTTCTTCCAGTTTTTCTTTAGCATTTTTGTCTTTGTGCAATCATCATTGGGCTTTTCTTTTTGTTATTATTTTCTTGGAAATTTGTTTCAGTTAATGCAATTATTTAGTAGTTATATGACAGCGATACTTTTTTTCGTTGTGGTTGTTGAAACATTTAAACTTAAGTATCTTAACTTTGAGTAGTGATTGCAGTTTTAAATTAAACATTTTGGAATCCAGAGTTCATTGAAACTTTAAGTAAGTTTTTTTTATTTATATTTAATAATCATATTTTATTTCAAAAAAGTTAGCACGAAAGCAAACACTTTTTATAATTATTTAAAATTTTATAATTAATTAATTAATTAATTAATTATTTTATATTTAAATGTAGTTTTCGTGCCTTCATATAAAGTACCAAAGAGTTCCTTATCAAATAAACTGTTTTTTTTAATTTTGAAATGGGAAGTAGAGGCTGACCGATTCCCAATTTCTGGCGAGAGTCGACCGATGCCGATTCTCATTCATTTAGCCGACACTACACTGTGAAGTCTACAGTCATCATGATTAAAAAAATCGAGCGTAGTCTTCGCTTAAAGTTCCCAATTTAACCCTTTCGACCCCGAATTTTAACCTGTGTCTCGATACTACTTTTTGGTATTTAAATCATGAAACACTCGCCTAAGAAGTGTGCACACGACGTTTGAATTCGCCACGCCTCTTTGTTAGAGTTCAGAGCTAGTTTATTTTTGAACAATTTTAGCTTAAAACGGGTGAAATAAATTTTATACAAATATCTTTGAATTACAGGAAAACTATCTAATATTTATGGAAAAATATAAAATTATCACTTTTTGATTTTATTTAACCATTATTAAAAAAAACAGTGTTTTGATCAAACGCGCCCAATTTGTAGACTTCAATTAGAACACAAAATTTTTCCTGATAAAGGTCGGTATGCAGCTCAAGAAAAGCGAAAACTTCATATAAAAAAAGCTCAAGAAATGTTCAAGGAAATTTCCTTGAGTCATATTTTCTTGAGGTGTACGCACCTCACAAGAAAACTGATTCGGTTTTTTTAATACTTTTTTCCATTGGAAAGTGAAATGACTACACTGATTTCGGTAAGAAACATATGTGTACCTATTTATTTCTCAAAGGAAAAGTGACAGCTGACTACTTGACTACTACTTTTTCACACTCAAGAAATATATGCTCGTTTTTTCTTGAGCGTTTTCTTGAGAGCTGCATACCTACCTTATCGCTGCAAATTACACTGCACAACAAAATCAAATTTTTTTTAAATCACAAGGTTCTGACAACGGATTCTGGTAGAGGGGACCAAAAAAAATATACGTGTATCGGCGTTTTGAAAGTTTACGTTTGATTTTTTTTTTAGGAGAGGTCAAAGTTTTTCCCCCTTTGCACGTTCTTATGGTGAATCGGCATACGAAAACCATGTAACCTTACATTTTAGGTATATGATTGGTTCAGCAATTTGATGTAAAACACTACGAAGAATATTTTTGTGGAGCATTTTAACCCTGTAGCTACTATTTTTATGGGTCAATTTGACCCTTTTTTCTATAATGCCAAAAATATCCTGTAAAACAGGACTTTTTAAGGAAAAAATGTACCACGAAAATATTCGCCATAAAATTCTACTATAGGTCTCTGAATACATTAAAGCTCAGAAATTAACTTGAACGCCAGAATTAAGCCAAAACTGAAAATGTGTTTAAGTGTTTATTTCGTACTTAATCAAAATTGGTACTACAATGTCCTACAAAACTTGCACGTGGAATCTCGAATATACAACTGTAGAAATCTCGTGTCAAATATATATTGTTTTAGTCCCATTGATCGCAAATAGGTTAACGATTTCAAATTCGTTCGTTATAAGACTAGAAAAACAAGGTGAAAATGTATTCTTTAGATGTTAGAGAGCTTATACGGTCTTCTCTATGTGTCAGACTAAAAGTTAGTAACAGACTGTCACTGTCACATATTTGTACAATGTACAAAACAAACGGATACCAAAAATCTCCAAAGTTTGCTACTGAATTTGTGTCCAAATATTTCTTTGGCTCTTTCTTCGATCTTAGCTCACAGCAACACTCTCTGTGGACAGCATCACCAATCAGCTCTGGTTGCTGTCGCAAAACACAAATATCACAAAACCAATAAAGTCAAACAAAAGCACCGAAGAAATAATTCACCCACTCAAAAACCAACACCGACACTCCGTGCAATAACAGAGCAACAAAAATAAACACAACTACGAGTATAGTTGTGATAGAGATTTCGAGAATTCAAAAGTCGCAACACACACACACACACACACAGCCAAAGGAATCAAGTTGATAGTTGCAGAACTACGCGCATAAATTTCACTTGACGTTTTGCTTTATTTGCAGCACTTGGCGTTTTTTTTGCGATTCTTACTGCACACAGAGCCGTCGGCGCAATTGCACACCAGTTGCCAAGTGGTCGAAAAGTCGCAGAAAGCGCTGCAAGAATTGCGGCCGAGCAAGGCGCAAGCAGTGCCAGTGACAGTGTCGAACCGCCACAGCCGGCCGTTTTTGCTGCTCGTACTTGTGCAGCGCAGTCGAGTGCAACTTGGCGACTTTGGCCACTTTTGCGCGCACGTGTGTGTGTGTGTGTATCAGCTGTTATCTTTTTACTTCAGCTTATTTTTTTGGTATATATTTTTATATAAACACACATTTTATGTGCTGCGCCACATGGGCCCCCGTGTCGCTTGGCTGTGTGTCGTGCAGTCACATTGTCGGTAGTAAGTATTGCGACTTTTGCACTTTCTTGGCCGCTGTTGCCATTTTCTTGTGCTCTTCCTTCCTTCCCCCCTGTGCGCAACTTTTGGACTGTCACATTTGGCCAGATTGCGACTTTTGCACAGATCGCTGTCCGACTTGTGCTTTTGTTGTACACTTGCTTGCACTTTGATGCGACGATTTATTTAGTTGGCCTGCACAGTCGAGGTCAAACGGCTTGAGTTGGTTTTCTGCGGGGAATTGTTGTAATCGGCTACGATATTTTCTTATTTGCTTAGGCGATATGACGCTTGAATGAGGGAGCACTCAATTGCGCCGCAAAGTTATGCCATTCATGTTTGACGTGGCCGTTTGCATAATTTTAGGCGACATTGCTGCATTGCGCACATTCTGCAGCAGCAACAACACAAACGCAAAAACCGCGCTCTGACTACTCGCATATATAATATTCATCGATTTAGAAGTGGTAAGTATCAAATGGCATTTGGCTGTACGTGCTTTAACCCATTGCTGCCTAATGGGTAAAATTTTACCCATGAAAATTGATTTTTAAAAAAATCACAAAAAAGTCAATGTTTGAGATCTCTCAAAACCATTGTTAGGAATAGTTTGGGTAAAGATGGAACTACCTTAACCTAGTAAAGGTCACCCTAAAATTTCGCCTTCTAGCTAGAGTTACCAGACTCCAAAAATCGTGTTTTTGTTTTGTGTTTTTATTTTGTTTCTGATAATTTTGGGTAACTTCTAGGTCGTGTATGAAATTGTATCAAAATCGTATGGGCGGAAATGGTACCCGGCAGCAATGGGTTAAAACGAATTCTCGCTACTCACACACAACACAACCAACATTGCAAACTTTTTTCATTGCGACAATCAAAAGTAGACTACTATTTATTTTCTATGAAATCAAACACACTCCCACATTGCGCCCACACTGCGCAGTGCTGGGCAGTGCAGTCGTATTGAAATTTTATGACTGCAAATTGCCAGCGTCCGCCCCGAATTATGCAAATATTTAATAGTTGCCGCGTGTCGGTTGTTAATTCCAAAAAATTCATTTGCGCAAATGAAATTGCAATAAAATAAAATATGTATGAAACAAAATCAAGCGGGAATTGAAATGGAATGGAAAATGAAATTACATATAATTATTCAAGTCTTTCGGAAAATTTGCGAAATTGCAATTTCAATTATTTCATAATTTCGCGCGTGTAATTTCTACAGCTGCACGTTTCTCATTTAAATTTTCGGCGAATTGTCATTGTTATTTATGACATTATTATAATTCAGCTGCCTTTTCAATTTTTTTTTCATTTATTTTAATTTTTTATGCATTTTTTTGTTTTGTTTTTTTTGCTAACACAACACAATGTATGTAAAATGTAATGTGTGCGCGCAGCTGTTGCGGAGGAAATAATGTAAATAAATGTTTTTTAAGCTTAAATTACTAAACCACACACGCACACACACACACACATAAACACGTGTGAATGTGTGGCTTACCATGATGGAGCCAATTATCCAGAGAAGCGGAGCAGGGTGTGTAAGCTTTTAATGTCCTTTCTTGAAATTACATTTCACTTCGTCTTATCCGTACAACGCAGGCCGAGCTGTTGTCGAACAAATTGCTACGAAGCATTCACACATCCCACAACATTGAGGTATTTATGTATGTAAAGATGCTGTCACATTTGAGAGTCGCCGATTGTCAGAATTAAAGCTTTAAGATGTTAGTTCGCTTAAAATCGGTACATTTGGCAGTTTAAGGCAGTTAGTGCCACTGGGAGGAATAATTTGTGCAGCAGATAAGTGAGTGTGAAGAAAATAAGTGATAATTTTCAGCAATTACTTTATTAAGGTTTTCAAGTTACTACGTTGACTTTTCCTCTCAGGAAAGATTGGGTACCTAAGGAGTGAACCAGAAAAAAATTGAGAATTTTTAGGGACACATTAAAAAGAGAGTAATAGTCTGATTTTACTAAAATAAACTGCAGTTTATTATAAATTTCCTAAACTCTAATTCACAAAAAAATTTAATAAAATATAATTAGTGGTTACACAATTTTTTATATTTTTCTTAACGTTCTTAGTTAGAGACTGGACAGCACATTCGGTGACTATTGCATAGGCTTGCTTCCATCGATTTCAGAACTGTACATGATTTTTGCAAACTTTGTTTGTTTTTCTTAAGGTTTGCTTCATTACAGCCCAATATCTTTCAATAGGCCCAAGTTCCAGGCATTTGGGAGGATTTGCCTCTTTTGGGACCACCGTGACACAATTTCCTTCATACCATTCCATAGTTGACCTGGAGTAGTGGCTTGTTGCTAGGTCTGGCCAAAATAAAACTGTTCCTTTGTGCTATTCAATAAATAGTATAAAGCGTTTTTTCAGACATTCTTTTATATAAATTCTAGAGTTAATTGTTCCTGTCGTAATGAACGCTTTGCTCCGCTGACCGCAGAAGAAAATAGCTTGCCAAATCATGAAGCGTTTTGGAAATTTGGTGTATTTCACTTCGGAGTATTTTCATTGTATTCCATTCTTATTGATTGTAGTGAAATAGGCATTCCCAGGCAACTGCTTCAAGTCCACCTTAGAGTAGGTTTCATCATCGAGAATCACGCAATCGAACTTGGTTACGTAATCGTCATACAGTTTTCGAGCCCGCGTCTTCGCTATTTTTTCTTTTGCTTTCGACCGGTCAGGCACTTTCTACTATTCGTAGATCCTTAATTCTTGACTTCGCTTATATCACATCTCAGTTGATTGCGATGTGGCTGCTGCAGCTGCAACATCTCGAGGCGACCTCATTGGGATATTCCGATATGTGCTAACAACCCTTTTCAGCATTTCTGAGTTACTTGGACCCTTTTTTCAGCCTGATTCTTCGGCTCTATAGATGGAGTTTCCCGCGTTGTAGTTGTTTATAACATTATAAACCGTCGCTACGCTCGCTTTGCTTTCACTTGCAATGCTTAGTCTAGACTTCGATTTATCAGTCAAGCAAATGTCCAGTATTAATTTGCGGGAGCACTTTTGCGGGCTGGACATGTTGACTAAAGTAGATCCAAGATGCAATTGACTAATATAGCAAGAAACTGCAATACATATTTATAGATACTTTGACTCGCAAATACCAGCCTCCTAACTCTTGGCATTTTCGTATGCTATCCTAATCCTAAAATTTTTCTGGTTCACTCCTTAGACGATCTATATGGACCATTGTGATACCACTACTCCACCCGTTTGATTTGATTTATTAGCCAAATGTACATAGGAACTTACTGACTTAAATAGTAAAAATAGTAAATAATAAAAATAGTAAATAATAATAAAAGAAAACAATTAAATGAAATGTGTATACAACACTTTTTTTCAATATCACTTAACAACACACATTTTAAATGGATGAGAAAAAAAGAAGAGGGGAGGAGATTTACAATTTAACGCCAACACGAAACAGCGTTTGGAAGTTTTTTTCACATTGGGAGATTTTGCTGTTACCTGAAAAGAACACACTTTAGAAGTATAAGTAGAAGAGTGTCTAAAGCCTCTGGTATGAAAAGTTAGCGTGCTACTGAACTAACCTTTCAGAGAAATTAGTAAATAAAAATACTTTCGAAACCACAATTTCCACCTAATAAAAGTTGTAAATTTTCTGCATGAAAAATTGAGTTGTGAGTTTACAGGCCTCTTCGCAAGGTCTCTGTAAGCCACTAACAGGGAGTGAATGCATCCTGAAGAAAGTAAATGGTATTTAGATGGCGCAGGAATCAAGCTAAATGCTTAACTGCGAAGTTGTGATACCAATTTTTGTGATCATAGGGCTCAAACAAGGCTAATGCCTTATGTATCCCATATGTATCTTTTTATTATTTAAAATACAGATACTCAAATAAATTAGAATTTCTGTACTTCATTAGAATTGCAGCTTCCGCCTTTTTTTTAATAACTTCCGAACCAATAAAGTTATAGTAATGAAATTTTGACACGTGCTCAAGGAGATTCTGCGTTTTGACATAGTTATTTTTCAAGAAAATTCGACATAAATTTTCAAGGATATAAAGGATTAAAATTTTCAAAGGAGCTTTTCCATATCCTTTTTTACAAATAGATACAAAATTAATTTTATTTTAATTCCTGAGCCTTTGCTCTTTCATTTGATATACATATCGCCATATTCTAACGATTTTAAGTATTTTTCATATTTTTTAATTTTTATCTCCTTCAAAATTTTGAAGTCCTTTTAAAACAGTGGTCGGCCAAGCTTACTCAATTGAGCAGTACGCTCAACACACGTACACAGTACGCTCTCTCAATCAGCCGTTGTTCAGATATAATTTTATACAGCGGAGAGAAATTACACTGCGCACACTAACACCATCTCATTGTCAATTTTGCCGACCACTGTTTTAAAAGGACAAAGGATGTAGAAATGAAAAAAACTGAGTACGCAGTATTACATTTGGTCTCTAGTTTCACGCACACATGGATTTTTCCTGGTGTGAAAAATGCTGTCGCACGGTGTACTCTCTTTATTGCCTTCATTTTGGCAGCTCCGACAATAGTCCCAACCAGTGGCGCACACAGGATTTAATTTCGGGAGGGGTTCTCCGTACAACTTTTGAATACCATTCGAACCCATATTTTGCAACAGCAATTTTCTTGTTTGGGGAGGGGTTGAGCGCCCAATCCCCCACCCCCCTGTGTGCGCCACTGGTGCCAACTGTCAAGACCTAATCTGGTGGCATGACATTCGAATAAACAATGTCCTGTCAAAATCCCTGTCGCTGTAGCATATTTACCGTAAGTCCGAGCTGACATCACTAGCAGGATGTATCCTGTAGTCGGATATGAAAATCAGCTGTGAGCTGCTCATCACAACTGATTGGGTGGGGAAAAGGTAAAAACTTGATAAAAGTTTCGAGTGGATAATGCTGAAGGGATAGGAAACAATTAGAAATAAGGAACAACTGGAATCGAACTCACATCACTCTATCGAGGTGACAAATGATTGGAATTGGAATTTTGAATTTTTGGCTGATATGTGTTTGGACCAGTGGCGCACTCAAGGGGGTTTAAAATATCTATATCTAGCAAACATTTTGGGCGGCAAATACGGTTTCAACAGGTATTAAACGTAAAAGGTGAGTACAGAACTCCTTCTAAATCAAAATTAAAATCTGAAAAAATTAGCAAAAAAAAAAGCAACATTAAATCCTGTGTGCACCACTCGTCTGGCCGTTATCTCAATGGAACACAACACCATTTCTGGCCATCAAGGCCACACCGCATATTCAGACATGCTTTAATTTTATTTAATTTTCCATAACTTTTAATTTGGCCATGAAAACAACAGAAAGGAAAGTGAAGAGATAATTCAAAATAATACTTTTCTTTCCATCTAAGCATGTCAAAGAACAATAAAACATATCTAACCTCATGCAAAGCAGATAGCGAAAAGTACAGAAAGACCTGCTGAGACCTGCAGAGACGCGCCGATGGAGAGACAGTGAGCTGCTGCCACCTTGAGCCGCACAAATTAGACATCGACACAGAAACACTTTCGCATACGACTACAGATGCCGCTAATCCGTGCCTTTGATTTAAAAATGAGATTTTTTTCGCAAAGCTGCCACTTATGATTTACTTATCCGCCCAACGCCACAAACAAATTTAGCTGATTTCATTCCACGTTGCGGTCTCCGTGGCGTGCTTTGCTTCATAACTCACCTGCCACAGCGGCGCACCATGACTTTTAAGCTCAATTCGCAACCCGTCCGGCCCCACTGCCGCCCGCTGACACTTCATCGCGCGCACTGCTTGCCGACGCTGTCTGCGGTGCTTTGGCGGCAGCGTTGATAACTGAAATTGTTATTAAGGCACTTCACATTCACTCGTCTACATACGTGAAAATCCCTCTGCGAGCGGCAAAGGGCATGGCCATATTTATGTATAAATACAGCTGACTGTCAGAGTGTGGTGTGCGCCACGGCCGCATTAATTTATACACAAATGCAAACAGCCAGCTGTGGCAAGGCGTTGTAGCCGCCTGCGCCGCCCCTTCGCCGCCAGCCCGCTTGCGGCACTGTGGCGTAGGTATGGCAAGCAATTAAGTCATTATAGCAAACAACCAGGCAATGGATTTTTCGGCTTGCTGCAGGCGGCATCAAAGCTGAGACGAAATGACAGAGGTGACGGGTGGAACAAGACACATACAAATACAAATACATACAAACATGCATACTTGTGAAGGTTTGTATGTACAAAGGTGCGGGTGTGCGGTAGTCACGTAAGTGCCTATTTTGGTGTTGTGATGCTTTTACGGTTTTCGATTGCGCGATTGAGCGGTTGAAAGCAGCCGAATGAAGAACAGCTAAGTTGCTAAGAATTATAACAAATAATATTTAAATTTTTGATTATTGCATAAAGCCTCTAGTTGAGATTTGTATTCTGTAAATTCAACTCTATAGACCAAAAAACGGTAATGTACGATTCTCTTTATCCAAGTCCCTTTCTAACTACCCAAAAGATGATGTTTGCTGTTTTCTTGCAACAAAAATTAAAAAAATTTTTTACACCGGAAAAAATCCACATGGGCCTGAAACTAGAGACCAAACATAGTAATACTGCGTACTCAGTTTTTCATTTGTACATCCTTTATTCTTTTAAAAGGACTTCAAAATTTTGAAGGGGATACAAAATTAAAAAAAATACAAAAAAAAAACCTTGTTAGAATATGATGATATGTATATCAAATGAAAGAGGAAATGCTCAAAAATTTAAATAAAATTAAGTTTTTATCCATTTGTAAAAAAATAATATAAAAAAGGTACTTTGAAAAATTTAATCCTTTATATCCTTGAAAATTTACATCGCATTTTCTTAAAACGTAAGTATGTTAAAACCCCCCATTCCCTTGATCACGTGTCAAAATTTCATTATTCTCGCTTCATTGATTTTGTATCTTTTTATTATTTAAAATACTGATACTCAAATAAATTAAAATTTGTGTACTTCATTAGACTTGCAGCTTCCGCCTTTTTTTTAATAACTTTCGAACCAATAAAGTTAGAGTAATCAAATTTTGACACGTGATCAAGGAGATTTCAAGTTTTAACATACTTACTTTTCAAGAAAATTCTATATAAATTTACAAAGATATAAAGGATTAAAATTTTACAGAGTACCTTTTTCATATCCTTTTTTTACAAATAGATAAAAAACCCAATTTTATTTAAATTCTTGAGCCTTTCCTCTTTCATTTGATATACATATCGCTATATTCTAACGAGGTTTAGTATTTTTTATATTTTTTTTATTTTTTATCCCCTTCAAAATTTTGAAGTCCTTTTAAAAGGACAATGGATGTACAAATGAAAAATTGAGTACGCAGTATTACTATGTTTGATCTCTAGTTTGACGCACATATGGATTTTTCCCGGTGTGAAAAATGCTGTCGCACGGTGTTGTCGTACTTCATATATCAGTTGTGTATCAGTTTATTTTCACTCTATTGAGATAAATGTTTTTATTTGTCATTAAGATTCTTCAAGCATTCACGACCCGCACTTTGTTTCCACCAAACAACTAAAATCGAACTCATTATTAACACTAAAAGTCACCATCAGCATAGATTTGTATGTTCACTTTCGGCACACCACACCAACTTCCAACCCAACACCAACTATCAAACGCCACAAGTCCTATTCCCCACGTTGACAACTTTATTTGTTGTGCCTTCATGCAGTAATTTAACCATTGTCGGTCTGCCTACATTGCACAGATCTACAAACAAATACCAACAGCAACAATTACAATCGCAAAGAAAACGCACACCAGATTCAACAATAAGTATCTAACTTTCGGTATTGCTTTCATTTCCTGAAAACCTATTTTTGGGGATTATGCGTTTAATTGGAAAAGTCAGCAACAAAAGAGAATAACAGAAAACAAACAAATAGCGAGTAACATTGCGTACTTCAGCTCCAATCGAACATACATTGCGCTCCCAATAATGGCAATTGAACTCAATAGCTTTAATAAAATGTAATCGAATGTCACCCTAAAAGTATACCACAAAGAATTCATATAAATGTTGAGAGTACTCACTGCAAATATGTTTAAGTTATTATTTAATTATTGCTGACTGCACCCAAGAGACCAGCGCCGAGTGTTTAGCATCATTTCAGATCGACGCAAAACTGCTAAGCAACCGCAACTTGTCAAAAGTCAAAGTTCAAAGAGCATTACAAAAGCTTCAATACATCAAAATAATAACGAAATTATATATATATACATATATATATATATGTACATATATATCTACATATATAAAATTTCTTTTGTCCTACCCCAATTTTCTGGAGAAAAAGCTAAACAGGAAATTTCGTTTAATTTTAGTGACCATTTCACATTTAATGACAGCTCGCTCGTTTCTGTCAGTCACATTCTACCCGCACCCACATTTTACTGTGGCTTATTGTGACCAACTTTAATTGGACTTTGCTTTTTCAACCACTATTCAAAGCCGCTATCACCGTACGCACAAGTTGTAAAATTGCGTTTATACGCAAATCCTGCCGAACTTGCCCGACTTTACCGCCAACCAGAAACCAAATGGAAATGCTCTCGGAATGTGTGTGTGCTGCTGAATGATTTTATTTTATTTTACTTGTTTGGTCTCAAATTGCATAAGCATGTTTATTTTGCTCAGTAGCCGCAGAGCTTTTAGTCAGACGTCATAAGTTTTAATATTTATTTGTGTGGGTGTTAGTGCTAACAGCAATAATAATTATTATGGTAATGCGTGCGGTATACTTTGGGGCGCACTCTGTGTGCGCTTTTCGGGTACCAGCGATTTTAATGTGCTGCTTGTTTGCCATGTCGGCTGCCTCTGAGACTGCTGCAATCATAATAATCTCCCATTTTAAGGTTAAGCATGAACTTGAACTTGTTTGGACGAGCACTGATAAGAGAATTTCAACGACAATGCTTGTGGGTATGTTTGGGGTTTTTTGCACATTTCTGAAAAGGAAAAGAAGCAAAAGCGTTAGAGTTTTGTTAAATTAAAAATCCAAAAAATATAAATTAAAAATGTTTAATGCGTTAAATTTCATTTAAATGTTTGGGCATGTGTGACAATGGCTTCTATTCTTTTGCAATGCAATGGACAATCAGGTATATCCAGAGATCAACAAGAGTGCAACAGGTTGTTAGCTTTTTTTACTGTGACACGGATGAACCTAAATCAATCAGCAGATCGAATACTTATCGACTGAAATTATCTCTGCAATGCGAGCCACCTGTTGCTGCACTTTTGTCATAGTTTCTCAATTATGGATTCATCGCATTAATAGTTAAGTTCGCAATAACTGAATAATGTGTAATGTCAGAGCTGTGAACTGAACTGGTTTAGCACCACTGCACAGTGATTCGAATCCATACAACAATTGAATTGAAATCTCTATTTTGTTTTTCTTAAACTTTTGTAGTTTGGCAATGTCTGAGACTTAAATTTGCAATTTTCGTCATTTTTGGTGAGCTATAGCAACGAGTGTGTCGGCGAGATTTTTTAGATTTTACATTTAATTGGTAACGTCAACATTGATAATTGCAAAGAGTAACAGAAATTGTCTTAGGACCCTTTAGTTTTGTAATAAAAACGATAATAATAGACGTCTGTTTTACTTTTTGGCGGTTTTCGCGATTTTTCATGCTGATTGCATACTTTTAGGGATGAAAAAATAAATTTTGTCGAAAAATAGGTGTTTAGACACTTTTTAAATTGAATTCTTTTCTGAGATCGGAAGATATCGGAGGATGTAATTACATTATCTAGTGTCCGACCGAATATTCGGTTTCGGTTTCGGTTTCGGCCCAAATAAGTGGTTTCGGTTTCAGTTTCGGCCAAAAAATGGCCGAATAGCCGAAACCGAAACTTTCTAGAATATTTTTTACATTTTATTGTGTAGCAGATATATAGTAAAAGGAGGAGTAATTTAAATGCCAGCCATGTAAATAAACTTCTTTTTTTTTAGCATATAATATTAATTTATTTAATTTTGAATATTATCGAGTAAGGTACGAAAGGGTGATTTCTTCTTGTTTAGGTTTTCAAAAAATGAATAAATTGTTTTTATTAATAAGTATTTATTTATTTATGCTATGTTTGTTTGTTTGTTCTTTATTTACCTAATGTAAAATTCGTTTGTTGGAAAAAGTGCTTGATATGGTGATTTTAATTTCAACTAGAAAGTTTCGGTTTCGGTTTCGGCCGAATATTAAAAAAAAAACCGAATATTCGGTTTCGGTTTCGGCCCAAAAAAGTGGTTTCGGTCGGACACTAACATTATCCGACAAAGAAAGAATGCTGCTTAAAATAAAAAAAATCCAGGAACATACTTCCACATACTTTTTAGATATTTTCCTCTAAGTTTTGCCAATTTTCAGATTTTTAATTTAGAAAAATATTTTTAATTAAAAGTGAAGTAAAAGGCTCAGCTTTGCAAATTTTGAGAAAAAATTAAAAGCGAAAACGGCCACATCCCTTCTTAAAGTTTTAGCAACTTCTTGGCAACCCTGTATTTTTACAATTTTTTTTACTCAATAGACTAAAAAACAGAAAATATGTGTTTAAATTTTTTTGTGAAAAAAGTTTCAAATTTGAGCCGCTTTTGCACAGACACTAATTAATTTTTTGTACAAATTTTTTGGAGTTTTCTTAGTTGGAGTTTTATCTTTCAAATGACATCAAAATCGTTAAATTCTGAGACTATAAAATTTTTGAATTTTATCTATGGAACGTATCACTGTGCACTGGAGTCGGGAAAAATGAATCCCTGGGCTTTGGTAGTGGGAAAAGAGAAATTTGGCAACAGCGGCGGCAGTGAAATTGCAGTTGTAACCAGAAATTAATAAAAAGTCTAAGTTTATAAATGCAATAAATTGACAATAGACTGAGTGGTTTTCAGGCCAACTTTACAGTTGTTATATTTATTATTTATTTGTCTGAACGTAGTTCAATACTTATTTGCCAAAATTATTAATTTAGAGTTTCAAGACAATACCAAGTTGAATCGAGGACTCATAATTCGCCGGACTGTCTGCAAAGATGCAAATTTCGAATAATGAAAATTCTGCATGGAATGACTGCGACCAATAATATTTATTTAGCAACGGTCTCTACCTATTTAGAAATAACTACTATTTCATTTAGAAACAACTGCACTACTAACAAAGTAAAGCAATCGCAATCCAGTCATTAAATTTGGAGCCATAGAATACACAACGTTTAGCTAATCAATTTTTAACTAGGGATATCCACAGCAGTGCCTCACACAAGGATGGGCTTCAAACCCACCCTTCCTCCCGAATACAAAAATTGCTGCTGTAAAATATGGTTTCAAATGGAATTGAGCTGAAAAGTTGTATCCAAAAATCCCACCCCGCAAAATGAAATCCAATGTGCGCCACTGATTTACATTGAACCTGTATTCAGAGTCCGCAGGACTAATCTCATCACAGTATTTGCTGGTGTCTGCTTTTGTCGCCAATAAGCTTGCGGTGCTTTTCTTGACTTATTTTGATGACAAATCAATGTTTTTTGTCACAAAATTTAGATTTGAAATTTGAAACTATAGTGAAAGCTTTGATTTAGAATGAAAAATTTTTTGATGTGACAGTTTACAATTACAAGTTTTGTTCGATTTAGTACTTTTTTTGATAAAGTCTGGTTTTCATTTCGATGTCATCTGCTTTGTCTTTTACTCCAATTTCAATATTACATGGAAAAGCTTTACTTGTCGTAGTTATAAAATTCAATGCAAAAACAACAACAACAACAACTAGAAAGAAACAACACCGCAGCGTTGACCTTGAAAATTATCTTATTCTTCTTCTTTTTTGATTTTCTTCATTCATTCTGCTAGCAAAAAATGCAGAAGCAATTTTCAACTGCGCACTAAGCTTTTTTTTTGGGGGGGCGGAGTCGCAACTGCAATCAGATATCAATTGCTCGACTATAATAACAACAACACCAATAACAACATTCAGCAGTACAACCAACTGAAGAAGCGGCAAAGCCTGGCAGTATTTGACAAGAACAAAATGAAAAATTTCAACCATCACATTGGCTGCAATAGCTGCCCCGCTTATCGGCCTGTCTATCTAGCCGTCTGTCTGGCCGACTGTTTGGCTAGCTGGCTGTCTGCCCGAACAATGCCCCATGCAGTATTCATGAGCGTTTGTAGCTGTCGTTGTTGCTTTCGTTGTCGCTAACGTGCGGCAGTAACAATTTGAAGATTTATTAGTGATTTTCATGCTGATTTAAAATTCTTATACGATTCGGCCGATTCAGCACAAGCGGCACGTAGGCAGAGGAGGCGTTTTTCCCAATAGTTCTGTCGCCGCCAGCGACTGCGTGACAGTGGGTGGCGAGCGGCCGCAAGTCAGTTGAGGAGTCAGGAGTCAGTGGAGGAGGCATAATGGAGTTGCGCCGGTGGGTGTGGCTGTGACTATGCGGCAAATGGGCGTCGGCAACAACTGGACAGTGTCCTTACCGACAACAACTCGGCTAGTTGTGACCAACGCGACACTTGACTCCGGTCGCTTGTGTGGGCGTTTTTCGCACGCTTGCCATATTTAGGAATGTCCTGTGCACAGGATATTATAGTGATTTATGAAAAAATCCAATTTCGCTGATATACACACGAAGAGTAGATTAGGATGCGATGCCTGTAAGAGATACAAAGTAATGTGGGCTTTTCTTTTGCTCGTTTGTCGAATATTTAAATATTTATATAGTGGCTTAACTATTGAAAGCTGGGTGGATAGAAGTGGACAACAAGAACAACGACTATATAGGAATCGCATTCAAACGCCATAGTTCCTTAGATCAATGAAATTAAGACTTTCAGCAAGTAATGGCCCACTTGCGATTTTAATTGCAGTTTCAATTTTAATGAGATTGGCAATAAATGACGTCTTACTTTTGCTGTGGCAAACAGTCTGACGCATCCTTTTGCCATCACCTCAAAGTACTGGCAAGTAATGTTCTTTCATTCAATGCACTTCTGCTATTCAGTGATTTATTTCAATCAACGTTCAGTGGTGTAATTATTCTAAAATAAAAAAGTCCGCATTGTCGCATACGCGACTCAAAGTCAATCACTTTCCGCGCACATACACACACACTCCCCATCTTCATTTCATTTGCCATCTTCTTATCTCATTTCGTCTCGCCAATCGTGCAACGAGTGCAATCAAAGCAACAAACAACATTTCAGATATGCGCTGCAACCCAGAACAATAACACAGCAATAGCTCTGATGCCGTACAAAGATAAATGAACAACAGCAACAACAGCAATGAATCACTGTCGTTGTTGTGCAGAATGCAATTTACACACTTGGGACATGAGCTAGCGGCAAGTGCGCGAAGGCACAAACAACAACAGCAAAAACAATCGGCGCGCTGAGTTCATTAAAATAATTTCCCCAGAGCAGAGACGACGACGTCAATTGCCGCCGCTACAAATCCACTCGGCGTCATTCTTTTCAATAACAACGCTTCGAGGCTTTTCTTAACAGATACATAAATGCGTGAAACAGGATGCAGTCCACAGAGCATCTATTTCAAGTGTACGAGTACAGAGTTTTTAACGCTGTCGAAATTCGTTCTATTCATTTTTCTTCGGCAGATGTTTTCAGATGTAATCAGGCTTCATATTATTAATCCTATTCAAGCCAGAATATGAATATGCAACTCCCATTTCAATACCATTGAAAGAATTCTAATGAATTCACTCCACAGCTTCTACACTTTGATGAGTCTGTACCAGAACATAATGCAGTCAGTATGTTTATAAAAAAAACATTAGAAACTAGTGTCCGACCGAAACATCTTTTTTAGGCCGAAACCGAAACCTAATTTCGATTTTTTTTTTTAATATCACTGCTCAACAAAATTAAATTTTTTTAAAATAACAAGATTCTGACAACGGATTCTGGTAGAGGGGCCAAAAAAAATATACGTGTATCGGCGTTTTGAAAGTTTACGTCTGAATTTTTTTTTAGGGGTGGTCAAAGTTTTCCCCTTTTGCACATTCTTATGGTGAATCGGCATACGAAAACCATGTAACCTTACATTTTAGGTATATGATGGGTTCAGCAATTTGATGTAAAACACTACGAAGAATATTTTTGTGGAGCATTTTAACCCTGTAGCTACTATTTTTATGGGTAAATTTGACCCTTTTTTTCTGAAATGCCAAAAATGTCCTGTAAAACAGGACTTTTTAAGGAAAAAATGTGCCACGAAAATATTCGCCATAAAATTCGACTATAGGTCTCTGAATACATCAAAGCTCAGAAATGAACTTCAACGCCATAATTAAGCCAAAACTGAAAATGTGTTTAAGTGTTTATTTCGTACTTAATCAAAATTGGTACTAAAATGTCCTTCAAAACTTGCACGTGGAATAGCAGATGAAAGGGCAACCAGTATTCGAAAAAACAATGGGAGCTGAGAGCTGAAGGGACATTAGGCGAGCATAATATTCTCCATCCACCGCTTGTGCCAACAAAAAAAATTCTTTTACAACCATTACATATAAAACTTGGTGTGGTAAACAATTTTGTTAAGTGTTTGGATACAAAGAAGAAAGTTTCGGTTTCGGTGTTTGAAATAAAAATCACCATATCAAACATTTTTTTTTAACAAACGAATTTTACTTTAAGCAAATAAAGAACGAACAAACAAACATAACATAAATAAATAAATAATAATAATAATAATAAATAATAATAAAAAATAAATAAATACTTATTAATAAAAACAATTTATTCATTTTTTAAAAACATAAACATTAAAAAATCATCCTTTCGTCATACTCGCTAATAATCAAAATTAAATAATTTAATATTATATGCTAAAAAAATAAGTTTATTTGCATTGGTGCCATCTAAATTACTCCTCCTTTCACTATATCTGCTACACAATAAAATGTAAAAAATATTATAGAAAGTTTCGGTTTCGGCCGTTCCGCCTTTTTTGGCCGAAACTGGAACCGAAACCGAAACCACTTACAAATTTGGGCCGAACCCGAAACCGAATATTCGGTCGGACACTATTAGAAACCCACAGAGTTTTTGAGGCTCATTACTGTTTGTTGAAAATCGTTCGTGTAACCTTATAACTGCTCACATCTTATAAAAAAATGTGTTCTTCATTACATTGACTACAAATATTTCCCTCATCACCACCTCAGTTTCTTTTATTTCGCAAGTTCACCACACTCCTGCTATGAGACCACACACACACTTCCAATCAAAACGAAATGTGTGCATATGTCATCAACTGTTGCTTACTTTCTTGATTTGCCCTAAAATGTCTTCAAGCCTACGAATCTCTTCTCACTTCGCCTGCAATTTTAAGCATATTTTCTCATTTTTGTTACGCATACGCCTAGATGGCCACTATTTACATGCCCCTTGTTACGTAAACCTTGACGAATATCTCCCTCATCACCTTCTCAGTTACTTTTATCACCATAGACAATTGTATCATTAAGCCATACTCCTGCCATGAGACCACACTTATCAACTCTTTTAAAGCGTCTTTGATACTAAACGATCTCAATGTTCTGGCATCACACTTGCTGTATTGACAAACGCAAGAAGGGATTTCAGGCGTCAAACCTCTCTCAAATAAGAGCTTGTAACTAGAATTCTAGATAACAAATATGATTTCAAATGTTATTTGCCTCCAAGGTTGTGTACCACACTGAACCCTAACAAATCTCCTTTTCATCATTTCTCCTTTTCATCTTTCTAGTTTGAGTAACTTTCCACGTTCTCCTCAAATTACATTCTCGTATACATGTTTTGATTTTTCTTGACATTCACCTCACTTCATTACCTCTCATATGCGTGATTCGCTTACTCCCTCAAATGGATTTTTTTTCTTTCCACCTCACAACCTCTCAGGCCGATCCCACTCATTGCGCCCACTCATTCCTTAGCCGGTCTTCGTCACTTCCAACGTCTGTTCTATTGATTCTTTGGGGTTTTTATTCATCAACGTCTTTGTTCTCTCCACGCTGCAATGTTTTCGTCTTTCCGTTGTGAATCAGCAAAAACTTTTCGTAATGCATTTGAATAAAAATGCAAAAAACAATGGCAAAGCAAAAAATTAACGAAAACAATGGAAAGCGGAAAACCCTAATGTACGAAATATGCTGAAAGCCACAAATTGAATGTGTTTGAGGCTGGCATTGTTGTCATGCGTGCGCGTGTGTGCTTGTGCGGTAACTTACATGACAGCAAACTTGTGCTCAGACGCTGCTTCGCATATTTGCATTTGCATGTGTGTGTGTGTGTGTGTGTGTGTAATTGAATTCAATTATTTTGCTTCCTTGACTATATTTAAAACTGCGGCTAAAACTTTTCTGCTGACTTGTTTCCTCCTCTCATTGTTTTTGCGTTCTTCCGCAAGCTACACACACACACACATATCAGTTTTTGTTTCGTCAAATTGCTATAAACGCATGTGTAATTTTGGAAATGTCAGCCAAAGTAGTAGAGAAACTTTTACACTGAACACTTTCTGCTGTACAATTTGTACGCGTACATGCTGGCGTATGAGTGACATTATTTGTTTAGCATTTAATATGAACTGCTTATGACTTGTTTGAAGCGACATGCTTGAAAATGAAAATATGTGTAGTAAAAAAATTTAAAAAAGAAAAATATTGAAAAATGCTGCACAAATTATAGACCACAAAAAGTGGTCTTTCTCTTTCCTCTCTGCTGCCTTTTCAGTTTAACCCTTTCGCTACAGGTTTTTACTGGGGAAAGTTAAAATTTTTAAATTTTACGTCTTAGGCTTCTATGTGGTTACAACACTCCATAAGACATTTTTTAATTTTTATACTCGGACCCTGTATTTTAGAGTGTTTTTCTATGAGAGCAACCACATCGTTGTGGCTGTAATAATTTCTTAAACATAAAACTGTTTTACGCGTAACGAAAATTTGAATATTTCTTCATTTACTTTAGCCAAAATTAAAAAAAAAAGTATCTAAATTGAAAGAAAACGTCAAATTAAAAAGTTCTCTAATTTGTTCTGCTTCTTCTTCCTCTACTATGTCAAGATATACCATTAAAAAAACGTGTATAATTCTCTTCTTTAAACTTAAATATTCAGTTTATTAATTTCTTATTATTCCTAAGACTTCAAACTATTCTAAAGACCAACAAACAAATGTATTCTTGCAACCATAGAGGATGCAGACGGCCACAAAGCAGCATGTTGCCATATGGCTACAAAATAGCGAAGGGGTTAACATTGAAAAAGTTTCAAATTTTCCAATCAAAACAAAATGTGTGCATATGTCTTTAACTGTTGCTTACTTTCTTAATTTGCCCGAAAATCTCTTCAAGCGCTCACTCCGCCTGCAATCTTTCTCATATTTTCTCATTTTTGTTACGCATACGCCTAGGTGGCCAATGTTTGGAGGCCCCTTGTTACGCAAACCTTAACCTTGAGTTGTATTGTTTTGAATTTTTGCTTCATTTTTTTAACAACTTGCACGTTTTTCAATAAAAATTGTTCGCCTCACATGAACAACCTTTGGGACGGCGGCGTTGACAGCCACACATACTATACATGCAGCCATATGAGAAACGTGCAACCACTTTGGGTTGCCAGCCGTCAAGCGATAACAAATAACACATATTACAATAAATATAAGCACAACAACAACCACAACAACATGCGCTACAATATGGAGGGTTCGAAATTCAATCGAAGATAAGCGGCAGCCGCTTGCATTGAGGAGTCAGCGACATCAGAGGCAACCAAAAAGAGTTGAAGGGCTGTGCGGCTGTGCAATTTATATCGAAAGCGTGTATTGGTCACCACTACAAACGCATTCATTTTGGTACGCATAGCAACACGCGCCGCACAGCCGACGCACTGCGACCAGACATCGGAACAGTGCGTTCGCACTCAATGGCAACACGTTCGCTGATAAATTTTTATTGGAAACAGGCGTGCGGTCCTTTCACACACACACACACTCACACACACGTATGTACACCAACCTTCAGGAAGGGTGCCGCTAGCTCGATAATCGACCTAACGTTCGCCAGCAGAGCAATTGCGAAGGACATCCAATGGGAAGTATCAGATATATACACACACAGCGACCACTATGCCATCATCTTTAACACACGGCAGCAACGACGCTTTTCTCGCCGAAAACCCATTGAGAAAGCACAGCGGAACGGGTGGAAAAGCAAAAACATCGACGCCGAAATGCTAGCTTATACGCTTGGAAGCATAGAGGTCCCAGACGGAAATGCTGAAGCGATGGCCAAGGATATTGTAAGCGCTCTGGCTAACGCATGCGACGCAGCAATGCCACGAAAACGCGAAGGTATCGGCAGACCACAACTCTACTGGTGGAACAGCGAAATAGCAGGCCTGAGAACAGAATGCCACAAGCTAAGAAGAAGCCAGCAACGAGCAAGAGGTAGAGACGACCACCAACAACTGCAAGCCGCCTTCAAGACGAAACGGAAGGAACTGCGGAAGGCCATCTCGAAAAGCAAGAAAGACTCCTTCAACGCCCTCAGAGAAGAGGTACAGAGCAACCCTTGGGGAAGTGCGTACCGAATAGTGTTTTCGAAAATCAAAGGTACAAGCGGCAACGCGCCGGTAAGCCCGGCCACCATGGAGCGCATCGTTACCGGTCTTTTCCCACACAACCAGCAGACGGAGTCCCAACGCGGGATACCTATTGAGGCCAACTCCATCCCGGCAGTAACTCTGGATGAGCTGATGGAAGCGGCGAAGGCGGCGAA
This sequence comes from Melieria crassipennis, assembly GCA_963668005.1. Taxonomy (NCBI): domain Eukaryota; kingdom Metazoa; phylum Arthropoda; class Insecta; order Diptera; family Ulidiidae; genus Melieria; species Melieria crassipennis. Next base: position 118,971,590 of record OY764961.1, on the reverse strand, counting down.
GCCGAACAAAACCCCAGGATTGGACGGTATACCGAACACCGTCCTAAAAAAAGCCATTGATCTGCAGCCGCAGTTGTTCTGCCACACGTTCTCGCGATGTCTGCGCGAAGGTTGCTTCCCAAAACGGTGGAAGAAGCAGCGATTGGTGCTGATACCAAAGGGCGACAAACCTCCGGAGGAACCTTCATCCTACAGACCATTGTGCATGCTCGACACAATAGGTAAGGTCCTAGAGAAAATAATCGGCACGAGGCTAGAGCAGTTCATCGAAGCAGCAGAAGGTCTCTCCGAGTACCAGTACGGCTTCCGAAAGGGGAAGTCGACGATCGACGCTATTGGCAAAGTCTGCGAAATCGCACGTAACGCGATGAAGGGCAAGAGATGGCTGGAAGGAACCAAGCAATACTGCGCGGTAGTCACGCTAGACGTTCGGAACGCCTTCAATTCCGCCAACTGGAACCGGATACTCAACGCACTTCGTCGACTAAGGGTCCCGGAATACCTGCTGCGGACAGTGGAAAGCTACTTCGAAGATAGAACCCTGCTATACGACACGAACGAGGGCCCGAAAACATACGCAATTACAGGCGGCGTGCCGCAAGGATCAGTGCTAGGGCCACTACTGTGGAACGTGATGTACGACGGCGTGCTAAGAATCCCGAAGCAAGACGGAGTAAATATCGTCGGCTACGCGGACGATATAGCCATCGTAGTGACAGCAAAGCGGCTCGATAAGGTCGCAAAAACATGCAGCGAAACGATTGCAGACGTAAAATGTTGGCTGCGGGATAACAACCTGGAACTTGCAGACCACAAAACGGAAGCGGTGTTAATGAGCAGTCGGAAGAAAGTGGAAACCCTGGAAATTCGTGTAGGTGAGCACACGATAACGTCTAAGCCGTACATCAAGTACTTGGGGGTCTTGTTGGACAACCGGCTAAACTTCAAGGAGCACCTAAAATATGCGGGCGAAAAAGCGAACAAAGCAGTGGCCTCGCTCACCCGACTAATGCCGAATATAGGAGGCCCCAGGCAGCATACGAGGAGATTGCTAGCAACCGTCAGCACATCTATTATCCAGTACGCGGCGCCGATTTGGGCACCAGCAACCGAGACACCTTCCTACCTAAAAGACGTGGCAAGAGCACACCGGTTGGCATCACTCAGGGTCTGCAGTGCCTTCCGGACGCTGTCGGATGACGCTGCCAATGTAATAGCGGGCAGAATGCCTGTCGATATAGCGGCACGCGAGGCAACGGAACTCCGGGACGCAGAAAACAAAGAGAGACAGGAGACCATCAAGACAAACAAAGCGAGAGAGTGGCAAGAACGATGGGACTCTTCAACGAAAGGACGCTGGACGCACACGCTCATTCCAGACATCGAGACCTGGCTAAACAGAAAGCACGGTGAAACCAACTTCCACCTAACACAGGTTCTCACAGGCCATGGATGCTTTAAGGGCTATCTCCACCGATTCGGGTACGAGGAAGACCCGCACTGTGATTATTGCCATAATGCATACGAAGACGCGAAGCATGTTGTTTTCGATTGCCCCCGATACCAACAACAACGAAGCCACTTGGCGGACCAGCTCGGGGTAATGCCAACGCCACAGACATTAATCCGCAAGATGTTGGAAATGGAAACGTATTGGATAGCAGTCGACCATTTCGCATCGGAAGTGATGTCGCTACAACGGCGATACGAATGGGAGCGACGCGCGGAGGCGCGACTAGCAGATTGAGGTCTATCTAAGACCAAACCTGCCCCGCGACGTAATGCCGGGAGGCGGTCCCGCGGGGATAAAGGTCGACGATGGGGGGTTGGTTTTTAGCCGGTAAAAATCCGGCATGCTGGGCTGGAGCTCAGTATCTTCCGAAGATTTTCCACCTCCGACAGAGAAAAAAAAAAAAAAAAAAAAAAAAAAAAAAAAAAACACGTATGTACTCATAAAGTCTGGCAAAAAAGAACAACGCTTCGGCGGGCTTTCAACTGCTAGAAACGAAAGGCTTGCGCGGGGCCAATAGAAATGGAAATGAAAGTGGCAACGGCATAAGAAGGACGCCACGCCGGGGTCTGTGCACACCACGAACGCGTTTGTGCGCGTGTGAGTGCGCGCTCATGTTTATGTGCCACATTTATCAGCACACATACACACCTATATGTTGTTGTTGTTGCTGTTATGTTTGTTGTTGGCGATCTTTCTTTCGTTCATGCTTGCTTCCATTTATTTACCGCCACGCTTGGTGGACGGAAATGCGAGTTACTTTAGAAAAGTGCGTGGTGTAGAGTTGTTGAAAAATTACGCACACACACACACACACAAACGCACACATATGTACATTTGTGGCATAATTGCGAACGGACAGAGTAGAGTTGAAATGTGTTGGCAACATGTAATGTTGTCGTTTGTTAGAGCCAATGTGTGAAAATTATAACGAAGCGGGAGTTGACAGGAAGTGAAAAATTCGTTTTACTTTTCACCGACAAGAGACAGCTGCTGGTGGCAATCAACATGGCATTTTTATGCAGAAAGGAAGCGGTGCTAAGAGGTTTCCTTTTTCTTCAGGATGGAGTTCGTTTTTCACGTGCAGAATCAGTGCTTGACAGAGCTGAAACAAGCTTTTAGCAGTAAAAACAATTTTCGTAAATCAATTTAAAATTGTCTGTGATTCATTGAAGAAAAGATATCATCAATCTGCGCGCCATGATTCTTCGCTCAAAAATGTTGACATTTTCTTAACTCTGAAATGTTGATGAGTGCTTCGAAATGTTTTAGGTGGTATGAAAGTATGGTATAAACTATCTTCAGACTATCGTAGTGGGATACACACAAGGCCAGACTGGGTGGTTGTGCACTACAGTAAAAGGCAAGGAACCCCAGACAAAGGTTCCAAAGGTTAGCCTCACCACATTTTAGTAGATTAAAAATTCTAAAGAAAAATCAACAATCCTGCGATAACGTTGTCGATAGTTTCGTCTTGTGAAATATTTAGTCCTTCTATGTTCAGACCCAGGAAATGTTTCAGTTCTCCGTAATCGGGCATCTGGAATCAATCAAATAGTTGCTTCTTTAAGGCAGGTTTCTACCTTGTGCGGCCGAGAAAACATGTTTTTTTTGAAAAATTGTTGATGGGAAGGTTTTTAAGATAAACACTGGAAAATTTTTTCAGATGTAGGTATATGTTTATTGTACAAGTAAAAAAAGTTTCAAGATAAAATATGCAAAGGGGGGGAGGGGGTCATCGAGCAATGGCGGCAGGACTTCCTTACTCGCGGAAGTCCTGCCGCTGTTTGAGATGACTTGAAATACAAAAATGAAATTTTTTCTTATTCTGTATCCTTTTGTCTATGGCTGGAACTAGGATTTTTTTTAAAAAATGAAAAATGAAGGAAATATGCGATTTTGACTAAAAAACTCAATTTTTACCTACTTTTTTCAATACAAATTTCTATTTTTAAGGAGAAAAAATTATTATTTCTTGAAGATCCTAGTTCGTGCCATAGCTAAGACCTTGATAAATGACTGTTTAAAATTTCGTATCTATTGCTCAACTCGTGTGGCCTAAATCACTTCCGCAAGGTCAAAAAATGTAGTTTTGAGAAAAACGCGTTCAAAGTTTTGCTTCAGCGGCTCGGCGCGCTCGACACCGCTACCTGTTTCGATAAATTGCTTCCGTAATTCGAAAGATTTCAACTTCAAATTTTGGGAGCGTATTCTACAATCATGTATTAATCCAAAAATGCATTAAAAAAAATCGATTTACCGCACAAGGTAGAAACCCCCCTTAATGCTTCGATCGATGATATGTTTTCATTTCTTGGTTCGGTGCAGAGATTAGAGGCTACAAGGAATCATCTGTCCTCCTCCTTGGACTTTATTGTCGCTAATTTCACTTCACATTTCACAAGAACTCAGCAAAGAATGACTCTGCAATGTTGTTATGATTTCTGGTCACTTCCATATTCTTCAGCGCTTTTATTTTCCATATTAAATTCCTTCCATTTCATCGTTTCTATTTTATTAATATCAAATAAAATCAAGCTCTGCCATAAACTACAGTTCCAAATTAAATTTCACTCAATAATAATAATATTTTGTTAACCTAAAAATGAAATCTGAGCAATCAGACATTGATGAAACCGACTCGGCTAGATTTGATTTTGCTATTATTACAGGCCATTAAAATTCAATAAATTTAAACGCTAGGTGCACAAATTTATATTAGCTTAAGCCAATATTAAATCTTTAATGATAACAAACGCCGCTGCCGAAAGTCGACACACCGACAAATGTACTTGGAGAATATTTACATACATAGTACATATGCGGGAATTGGCCAATATTTGCTGAAGCCAAAGTAAACGCACAGCACAAACACAAAATACCAAAGATACCGGAGGCCATGCTCGTTACGAACAACAACAACAACAAAAACAACAACAACCAGACGCGCACTCACACACCAGCACACAGGTGTATTTAACTATTTGACTAACCATGAATTTATTATACTTCCTCACGCATACATACATACAGCCAGATATATAAAACGTTGCCTTGCCAACGCACAGTGGCGCGAGTGTGGCCAAAAATGGTAAAAATCAATGTTACAAAATGAATAAAATGAACATAACAAATAATATCTCAACTAAGAGAAATCCGTTATCCGATCTTCAATATCCTACTCCGTTCCATTTTTATGTAGCTTCAAAATTGATGTTAAAAAATACACAATCGTTCCAAGTTTGTGGGTAATTCTTTATGCTGAATGAAAAATCAAATAAAAATATAATTTATGTACTAATACAGCCATGTTATATATTAAATAAAACTTTGGAATTTTTCCTATATGGCAGTACTATTTTTTGGTTTGTGCTTTGAAATAACTGTGAAATCCCGTTACATTGAAAAATTACGTTTTTCGGTTTGCTTCTAACAAAAAACCAAAAGTTTGGTGGAAAAAAGTTTAAAAAGCGTCAAAGAACACTTTTTTAGTTCCAACCCTAAATTAAAAGTAAGTCAAAAAAGTATGTATTAACATAATCCGTAGTAATTTTTTGCCTCTTTCGTTGTTATTCGCATTTTTCTAGTGACGCCTCCACTAAAAATACGAGATTTCTTCGAAGTGTAAACTTAAAACTTATTTAAATAAAACTTGATTTTCTTATAAATTTACTTAAAGATAAGACGGGCGTTGATGTCAATCATGAACAAAAGCAAAGTTTGCGTCCCCACCTAAACATTTACTTTTTGTAGTGGCACCTACAGTCAAAAATGGTTTTTTCGAAGTATGGCTTCCGACGTATAATGGAAGTAGCGGCAAAGCAGCTGCTGAAATGATGAGCTGTACAAAGGACAAGGTTGGCACATTGTTCGTATCATCAAAAGTAGGCAGAATGCCACGCCCACTTTAAAATCGTAAACATTTATACCAAAATGTGGTACTACAAGCTGATAAAATTAAACATGAATTCATAAAGGAAAAGTTTTGGCCACTTTATATATATGCTCCAGCTGACACGCCCACTTTAAGGTCTTAGAAAGCTTACCAATTAACATTACATCGTGGAACGAGTATTGCAAACAGCCTTCTAAAAATACAGTTTTAGATGTAGTAAAATACGAATATTTTTGAAAGTGGGCATGGCAGACTGCCCGTTTTTAGTGTGAGCTTTTATGTTATTATTTTAAGCTCAAATACAAAATTGTATAATTCTGTCACTAATATTAAGAAAGTTATTTCAATACTACGGTTCCTTTCGTATGGGAGGTGGGCGTGGCAGTGGTCCAATTTTAATGATTTTTTTGTAAATTTCTTAATTTCCACCACGAAAACAATATCACCAAGTTTCATCGAAATAGGACAACGCTAAGTATTTTTGGCCACGGTTTATATGGAATCACGACACTGTGCAACGTGTCGCTTTGTGCGTTTGTTTGAAATTTCACTGTTTGCAGCGCATGTCTGGCCAGCTATTTGCCTATTTGACTATCTAACTAGACCTACGTCAGTCTACCGCATCGCCTTTACATGGCATTGCCGAAAATCATGCCCAGCTCATTTTGCGAGCAATTTTAGACGGTTAACTGAATCCACTCAACTGCAGGCGCCACTCCGCGCAACGGCCAAAGGACACTCAATGGCAACTGCCGCTTTAGAAGACGTTCGGCAAATGCAAACTAGCCAGCAACAACAAGTCAGTGAGGAAGATTTTAAATATTTCGTTATTTTTCGCTCTTCGCTTCGCACTGAGTTAAATATCAATTTCACTGCTCATTTACCCTTATTTGTATGCAAATTGTCACGGAAGATGGACAACAAACACGCACACGCACACACATACACAGACACACATACATACGCGTTCGCTGCCAGTGTGGACAGCAATCTGTGTTATAAGTGCGCACTAAAAGTGAGTTAGCAACGCAAGTGGCAGAGGGCGCCAACACTTGCAGCCAACTCAAGTGGCATTTTGCTGCAGATTTTTAGTTGTTTAGATTTTCGAGAGATATTTTTTGATGCCTTAAATTTGTGGTTTAATATTTCATTATTGTAATTATGGGCACCCGCCTTTAAATGCTCAAAAATTTGGTTTATCAGCGAACCGCACTGCCACAGTGCAACAACAAAAAGCATGGCAACAACGAAAATTTGTGGGGAAATTACAAAAGCGCAACACGAAACATGTGCATTTGCATACATGAACTCGCACGCACGTTCACACACTCACCCGAGCACGTCGAAATGCGCGCAAAGGACATTAATGAGGACATGCAGGCGCAGCCACGTCAGGCTTTCTGCTTTGTATGGCAGTTTATCGTGTCTTTTGCGCCCGGCCGCCATGGCGTATACTTAATTTATATTCCTCAACGAGCTTCAATAAATGGATACAACTGCCAAATAATGCAAGTAGGCGCGAGAGTGTGATGGAAGGCAACGCAGGCAACTGAACAACTGCACAACAGATAATCGACCGGCAGAGTGCAATAGCTGGCAAATATGGCGCGTAGAGGGAAATTTGTTGCTCGCTTGTTTGTTGTTTATGTTGGTTGCTGCCGGGTGCCAACAACAGCGACTGCGAAACTAAAAGTAGCTACAAGCGCCACAAATGCATAGACAGCATGAAGTGCGCACAAAGGACCGGAAGCTGGAGGCTGCAGTCGACAAAGCGCACGCACACACACACACACACACACACACACAGTGGACAGTGGACAGTGGGACAGACGACGGCCCACAAGAGTACGTAGTCACAGCCGGGGTCCCACAGGGTTCGGTTCTAGGGCCAGTCCTGTGGAATACTATGTATGACGGAGTCCTAAAAATACAAAAACCTAAAGGCGCACATATAATTGGATATGCGGATGACATAGCGTTAGTGGTGGTAGCAAAACAATTGACAGAGGTGACGAGCAAATGTGACGAAACAATAGTTAAGATTAAGACGTGGCTTAAGAATGCGGGCCTAGACTTAGCTGATCACAAAACAGAAGTTGTTCTGATGTCCAGTCGGAAGAAAGTGGAGCGAATTAAGGTACGAGTAGGGCAGCACCTGGTCCCATCTGCACCTTCTATTAAATACCTAGGCTTGCTGTTGGACCACCGACTTAACTTCAAAAGCCACCTTGTGCATGCTTCAGACAAGGCGACACGGGTAAGCGCAGCTATGACGCGATTACTGCCAAACTTGGGCGGCCCAAGACAACGAAGCAGACAGCTACTAGCCACAGTCTTCGGTTCTACCGTCCTATATGGAGCTCCAATTTGGGCGCACGCTACGGCCACTAAATCCTATATGCGGACCATAAACTCTGCCCACCGACTGATGGCGCTAAGAGTTTGCAGTGCCTTTCGCACCGTCTCTGCTGACGCGGCCTGCGTTATTAGTGGACAAATGCCGGTCGACATCCAGGCCAAAGAATCTGCAAAGCTTAGGCAAAACAGAGCAGACAAAGTGGCATTTAGGACGCAAAGCATGACAGATTGGCAAACTCGCTGGGATAACTCAACAAAAGGACGATGGACACACCAACTTATCCCTGACATAGAGACTTGGACCACCCGCAAACACGGAGAAATAAATTACTACCTGACGCAATTTTTAACTGACCATGGGTGCTTTAGACGATATTTGTACAAATACAAACACGTTGACCATCCTTTTTGCCTATACTGCAACGGAGAGGAGGAATGTGCGGACCATGTTATGACGAGCTGCAGTAGATTTACCGACGCGAGACAAACCTTAAGACGACGATTGCGGATAGAATCTGAACCTCTGACAGCAAAGTTGATAGTTCATCTTATGTTGACAACCGAGGACGCGTGGAACGCTTCTATGGATGTAATAACGACGATGATGATACGAGTCAGAGCAGACGAACGGCTAAATGCTAACATGACGCGGTAACTGACCGAAGCCTGCCCTGCGAAGGAATACCTAATCAGGTGGTGCCGCAGGGACTCACAGGAGGAGGATACCAGGGAGGTTGGTTTAGTACGTAGGCACTGGTAGCTAATCACTACCAGTGAATCGTGCAGGCTGTCTTGTACGGACACGACAGTTTCTTTCGAAGATTCCAACCTTCCTACGTAAATCAAATAAAAAAAAAAAAAAAAAAAAAAAAAACACACACACAGTGGGACCGAAAGCCGAACTTTCTGCACATTTATTAAATTACCAGCACCATCATTAATTACATTTTAAACTGCAGCGCATAAATACACACATTCACACACACAAACACGCACACGCGCGTGTGTGAACGACTGCACGTATGAAAATTGTCGCAGCTGAGCGTGGCCGCTGCCAGCGAAATAAAGAAAATTAAAATGAAAATGAGAAATAATAGCGCAAAAAGCCGAACTGGCGGTTGGACGCCGGTCATTTACTGTTGTTGTCATATTTGTTGTTGGGGTTGGTTGCGTTTTTGTTGTTATTGTTTTTATTGTTGTTCTAGAGCAACATTAACGCCTCATAAACAACGCACATAGCCAACTGGACAACCAGCCAACAACAAAAACAACAACAACAATCAGCCAGTCAGCCAACCAACAACGAAATGAGCAAAGCCACAATACGGCCAGCAGCATGCTAGCAACAACAATAACTACTACTACCTCTACAGCGGCACTTTATCGCTGCGTGTACGTGCATGTGTGTGTATGTGTGCTTCACTATTTGCTTTATGCAGTATTTGTGCATTTAATTATAGTTAGGTATCTATGTTGTTGTTGTACTGGTTTAGTTTTTTTTCGATGGTTTTGTTATTGCATGGTTGAAACTCTGTAATTTTGTGTCAAAAGTTTTTATATAGTTTGGCATTAATGCAACATATACACACTCACAGCAAACACACCAACGCAGTCCTTTCTAACGGAGTTTTTGGAGTTTACTACATTTTTTACAGTCGTTCAATATTTGTTAAAATTTGGAACAGCAAAATTAATTAGTCGCTTACAACAAAGAAATTAAAGGCTCTAAATTTTGAGTTGATTGGTTAACCCTTCCGCTACAGGTTTTTACTGGGGAAAGTTAAAATTTTAAATTTTACGTCTTAGGCTTCTATTTGGTTATACAAGGTGCGTCCCAAAGTAAACAGGACTTTTGCAATAGGGACGTTTCTGGTGGCGCCATCTATGTGTGAGGACATGCGTTGGAAAGGTACATCTTTCATTCACATACTGTCTAAATTTCATGACATTTGGTCTAGTAGACGCCGAAATATCCCGCTCAATGTGACAGTATGTTTTTAACTTTGGTACGAGAATGTCGATCGAACAAAGAGCTAATATTAAGTTCTGTTTTAAACTTGGTAAAACTTTTACCGAAACGTTTAAATTGTTAAAGCAAGTTTATGGTGATGATTGTTTATCCCGTGGCCGTGTTAATGAGTGGTTGAATCGATTCAAGAATGGTCGTGAAGACTTGAATGACGACGAACACGTCGGCCAGTCGAAATTTGTGATTACTGACGATGCCATCAAAACTGTGCGTGATTTTATCAAAATGCAGCCAAAATCATCATTGGAATTGATGGAAATGGAATTGAACATCTCCAAAACATCAATTGATCGCATTTTAACCGAACATTTGGGTCTCCGTAAAGTGTGTTCTCGCTTCATTCCGCACACTTTAACCGACGACCAAAAAGCGCAGAGAATTGAGCACGCAAAAGACATCGTTCGGGAAGCCAGACGTGATCCAAATTTCTTGTTCAACATCGTAACCGGTGACGAAACGTGGTGCTTTCAATATGATCCCGAAACAAAGCGTCAAAGTGCCGAATGGAAGCACCCAGATGAGCCAAATCCGAAAAAAACCCGCCGTGAGAAGTCAAAAATCAAAACTCATCTCATTTGTTTCTACGATTCAAAGGGAATAATTCATCGAGAGTTTGTTCCACCGGGAAAAACAACACCGGCACACAAAAAAAAAAAAGTGGTCTGTACATTTGACTAGACCCACCTATCCTTATGTATTTCGGTGCGCTGAAACCGAATCCGAGGTCAGTTTTGTCCGTACACCCTCAAAATTTTGAGTAAATTGCAAAAAACTGCCAAAAATGTCTAAAAATCGCAAATAATTGCAGTTATCAAAATGAAAAAAAATTTTTGTGAATTGTATCAAGTATTTTTCTTATGTATTTCGATGCGCTGAATCCAAATCTGAAGTCCGTTTGGCTCATACACTCTCCAAATTTGAGTTAAATGATAAAAAAGCCCTAAAAATTACTGAAAATGGCTAAAAATCGCAAAAATTGCAGTTATAAAAACGACAAAATGTTTTTTTAATTGTATGAAGTATTTTTCTGATGTATTTCGATGCGCTGAATCTAAATCTGATATTAGTTTGCCTCATACACCCTCCAAATTTAAAATAAATGATAAAAAATCGCGAAAAATGGCTGAAAATTTCACAAAATTTGCAGATATGGGAATAAAAAAATCTTTTTGAACTGAAATATCGCTTCATATTAACATTCCACGTTTCTTGATACCGATTCTCCATTTTTATAATGTATTGATGACATCGCTTCCCTTGTTTCGCTCTATGGTCTCTTAAGTTTTGAGGAAAGTAGTCAAGGTACAGACCAAACATCCGAAATTCGGGAAAATTTCCAGCAACTCTTCAACTAAATATTGGTTATTCTCACTCTTCGTGTTTCCCAAAACAATAAAGTTCTAAGAACATTTTTAAAACTTTGCTGTCTGGCCTTCACACCCACAAAGGTGTAATCGAAGAGCGAGAAATTGCGAGGAATTGCAAATCCCCTTCGACGGACCAATTTCTTGTGCCTGTAACCAGGGCACCTCCACGTGGTGACGGTGGGCAACAGCTCCGTCTGGCAGAGTCCCTGGGTTAACGGCTTGTACGCCGTCATGGCAGGCACAAGTAAGTCCTTTACGATGCAGGGATTCGGGACCCCAGTATCGGCGGCTGGTCAGGGTGAGAAAGCAGGCCCGCAGGCGTCGTCATCCTACGACTGCAGCTCTACATTAGTTGGTATGCACCAATTCCAATAGCTCATTCGACTACATTAAAAGAGACATGACAATTTGCAGATAGTATTGGATAAAATAAAGTATGCGGAACATCAGTGGAATGTGTGTGGTGATCTCAAAATTGCAAAACTACTGTTAGGTCAACAATCGGGGAACACAAAATATCCCTGCTTTTTATGTTTGTGGGATAGTAGGGACAGAAAAAATCACTATGTTAAGGAGTCATGGCCCCCGAGAATAGACTTTGATCCAGGTACTAAAAATGTCATACGGACACCAATGGTTGATCCTTCTAAATATCTGCTACCACCACTTCATATTAAGCTCGGTCTTATGAAGCAGTATGTCAAAGCTCTAGACAAAGATGGCGATTGCTTTCAGTATTTAGGAGAAAAGTTTCCCGCGATAAGTGATGTGAAGTTAAAAGAGGGGATTTTTGATGGACCACAAATTCGAACTTTATTTCAGGATGAAAATTTCATTAGTCACATGAAAGACACTGAGAAAGCAGCTTGGCAAAGTTTTAAAAATCTTTCTCAGAACTTTTTGGGAAATACTAAGAGTGAGAATTACCAAGATTTAGTTAAAGAGTTGCTGCAAGATTTCCAAAATTTAGGTTGTTTGATGAGTCCGAAATTGCAGTTCTTACATTCTCACCTCGACTACTTTCCTGAAAACCGTGGAGACTATAGTGAGGAACAAGGGGAGAGGTTCCATCAAGATATTAGAGAAATGGAGGATCGGTATCAAGGGAGGTGGGATGTCAACATGATGGCAGATTTTTGCTGGATGCTAAAGAGAGAAGTACCGGCAGAAAATAGTAAACGAAAGAGGAACCCGTTGCATAGGTCATTTGAGGAAAAAAGAGTTAGATAAAAGCGAAGAACGGTTTGAAAGGGCCTCATGGATGTTGAGTTTACATTCAACGTATCAAAATACAATGGAAAAATGCTTGATCTAGTTCAAAAAAACGTTTTTTCTTTTTCATAAGTGCAATTTTACCTGTTTTTAGTAATTTTTTATTTTTATTGCAATTTACTCAAAATTGGATTGTAGAGAAAGCCAAACAAACTTCGGATTTTGATTCACCTTATCAAAATACTGGAGCAAAATACTTATTTTTTAGTTCAAAAAATTTTTTCATTCTCATCACTGCAATTTTTGAGATTTTTAGCTATTTTCAGCGATTTTTTACAATTCAATTGAAATTTTAAAATTGTATAAGGCAAACGGACTTCAGATTTAGATTTAGCGCATCGGAATACATTTGAAAAACACTTAATTTAATTTTTTTTAATGTTGTCATTCTCATAACTGCAATTTTGTGAAATTTTCAGCCATTTTTAGCGATTTTTTATCCATTTATTTTAAATTTGGAGGGTGTATGAGGCAAACTAATATCAGATTTAGATTCAGCGCATCGAAATACATCAGAAAAATACTTCATACAATTAAAAAAACATTTTGTCGTTTTTATAACTGCAATTTTTGCGATTTTTAGCCATTTTCAGTCATTTTTAGGGCTTTTTTATCATTTAACTCAAATTTGGAGAGTGTATGAGCCAAACGGACTTCAGATTTGGATTCAGCGCATCGAAATACATAAGAAAAATACTTGATACAATTCACAAACATTTTTTTTCATTTTGATAACTGCAATTATTTGCGATTTTTAGACATTTTTGGCAGTTTTTTGCAATTTACTCAAAATTTTGAGGGTGTACGGACAAAACTGACCACGGATTCGGTTTCAGCGCACCGAAATACATAAGGATAGGTGGGTCTAGTCAAATGTACAGACCACTTTTTTTTTTTTGTGTGCCGGTGCAATTAACGCTTTGTTTTATGTTGAAGTTTTGAAGCGTTTGGTGCATCGCATTCGTCGTATTCGGCCAGAATATCGCGAGGAAGGAAGTTGGCGTTTATTGCATGATAATGCACCGGCTCACAGAGCCCTAGTTACGACCGATTATTTGACCAAAAATCGCATTTTTACCATCAATCATTCACCGTATTCGCCTGATATGGCTCCCTGTGACTTCTACTTATTCGGTCAGTTGCATTTGCCGATGAAAGGAAACCGTTATCAGGACGTTGAGGACATCCAAAAGGCTTGTACCAACATTCTGAAGGCGATGCCGGCCGATGACCTAAAACACTCATTCCAAATGCTTTTGGACCGTGCAAAACGTTGTATCGAAGCAGAAGGAGAGTATTTTGAATAAATAAAAAGAATTATACAAAAATAATCATCCGTTTTCTTTATTTTATAAAAGTCCTGTTTACTTTGGGTTGCACCTTGTATGTACATATATAAGCCAACAATTGTTTGTTTTCATGCTTGATTATTATTTGACTAAAACTATGTACATATATATTTGTTTTTATTTGAAATTGAATTTTTATTAATTTATAAAAAAAATTTGTAAAAAAAAAACACAAAAAAAATCCAAAAATATTCTTGATTAAGGTCCTAAATGTAAGTCATTAAAAGGAATTTAAAAAATATTGGCTATTTCTGGTAGCGGCCGAAAATGGGTTAAACATAAAACTTTTTACGCATAACGAAAATTTCAATATTTCTTCATTTACTTCAGCCAAATTTAAAAAAAAAAGTATCTAAATTGAAAGAAAACGTCAAAATAAAAAGTTCTCCAATTTTTTCTGTTTCTTCTTCCTTTACTATGTCAAGATATAATATTAAAAAAAGTGTAGACTTCTGTTCTTTAAACTTAAATATTCAGTTTATTAATTTCGTATTTTTCCTATAACTTTAAACTATTCTAAACTATTTTTCTAATTTTCCTAAAACTTTAAACTATTCTAAAGACCAAAAAAAAATGTATTCTTGCAACCATAGAGGATGCAGACGTCCACAAAGTAGCATGTTGCCTTTTTTTTGTTTTTTTTTTTATTTACGACTTGCGTACAAAAAACTGCGACTAGTTTATACATAGAAAATTAAACTGACTAGCAATTTACATTTGACATAATAGCTAAGGATACAATTTAAATTTTAAAACAATTTAACATTTGACTTAGGAATTCGAACATCGGACATATGGCAACAAAGTAGCGAAAGGGTTAACTCAAGTTAAAAAAAAAAATGTTAAATACAATTGGAAAATTACTACCGAGATTCATGCAAATGACTGCAACATCAGTTTCTTTCAAATTAAATCGATTTAATATAAGCACTTCAGTATGTTAGAATATTTTTGATTTTTTATATATTTTATTATAATTTTTTTTTACTTTTCCCTTATTTCATAAAATATTTCATTTTCCTTCGAAAAATTTCCCACGCTCTCCACCATTGTGCATCTTTACTACATCCATTTCTTATTACAAAAAAACGCGCACCGCCCTACTTGCCGCCCTTGGCGCCTTTGCCTTTCTTTCCCTTTCCCTTCGACTTCTTCCTGTATGGCCCCAGACCGCGTCGCACCATCACTCCGCGCCACCACGCCTGAATTCGCACCGCACACTGCACGCGGTGCATTTCCTGCTCGTACAGCTGCCGCTCCACCTCCTTCTGCGCCAAATAGTCCTGTACGAATTTCACACGCTCCGCAAAGGTCGCTCGATGTCGTTCCAGCGATTTCTGCAGCTTCGCTGTGCGCTGTTCCTGTACTTCGGTTTGTGACTGCTGTGCTCGCATCTCGGCCGCGTACTTTTGCTGCCAGTGGGCGATTTTACCGCGCAGCTCATCGAATTGCAAAGCGCTAAACGCGTCCACCTCGCGAATGATGCGCCGCTCGCCGGCAATGCGTCGCTTCAGCTCAGCCGTTTGGCGCTGCAGTGCGCGCTCCTCGTTCTCGCCCACAATGCACGCCTGCGTGTAGCGATTCTCCTCCCACTGCTGCACCAGCCGCACTTCGAGGTCGTTCAGCAACCGCACATTGCGCAGCTTGTGACGCAGCTCTTCAATGCGCTCGTCGCCACGACGCAAACGCTCCTCAGCGGCCAGCCGCTCGTCTGCCATTTGCGTCTGCAGCGCCTTCAAGGTGGCTTGGCTGGTGCGCAGCATTGTCTCCGCTTGCTCCAATTGATGCTCGCCTGCGCCCTGTGCAGCTACGGCAACGTGCAAGCAGTCGAGCATCTGTGGCGGCTCGTTGCGCAACTGCTCCAAGGCCAACGCATAGATGCCACGCAGCGCGTCCAGCTCCCTGTCCAGCTGCAGCTCGTTGAGCACCTTTTCGTTGGGCAGCAGTGCCTCATCGTTGTCCACAACTCTGGAGCCGGCACTCCACTTCTTGACACTGCACGAGGCGCGTCGACTGTTGTTTTGGGATGTTTGTGCATTTTTCTTGGTCTTCTTGGTCACACAGCGAGTGGCGTTGATGCGCTGCGCTCGCTGGTACACAGCCAGTTTCATGTTGATCTGCGTGTACACAGTGGCCAGCAGATCCTTGCGCAGACTGTCCAGCTCCAAGGGCGATAAATTTAACAACTTGCATCGTTCACCTGAATCCATTCTTTCGTATCTTCTTCTGGTTTATTTCTGAAGAAAAAATTTAAAATATGATTTGAAGAAGATTTGAAATTTGACAATTTTTGCTCCTATTAAACTTTGCCCAGTTTCTGCAAAATCGTTTGTAATATTTGTCTGCACGTGTGCACTGCTCGTTTGGCTTTTGCTTTATTACTATTAACAACCATTCAGCAAATCGACGCGCCCAACCAAAAGCATAGCAACTCGCGTGTCACTATGGAAACTTGCTTCGTTCGTTTACTATTTATTATTAGTAAACTGTGCCAACTTGTGTTTTTATGTTTTTACTATATACACAAAGCCATATCACGGAACTAGTAAAAAATACGGTAGTGATTTTGTTTCACAGAACATTAAGAAGCATTGAAAAGCAATTTACTGTCTGCAAGTTAAAAATAAATTATTTGGATGGTATTTCTCAGAGTCAAAGTTAAAGTCAGGAAAATATAAAAAATTAATCATCACATAAGTGAATCACTACGAAATACTATGAAATATAAATTTATGAAAAAAATTCCCAACTAGCCTTTCGTAATCGGTATAAAGCTGTGGGTCCCTTTCATCGGTGTATTAATTTACAAACGCTGCATGAATGGTTTCCAGAAAATAAGAATCATAGTGCAAGTCATAGCGATACCTGTAGACCAACAGAAAGTTGTTGTCTTGAGGGCTTCAATAGGGATTTTTTTTTTTTGGGCCCTTGTTCACTGCTCTCGGGAGCATAGAGCCTTCGCAGGACATTGACTTGTGTTGGTTACGTTAATCGGTTGTGTTTTTCTGCCAGGATAGGTGATTGGCCTAAGTGATGGGGCTGCCATCTATCGGCGCTTCAGAACGACGCCTCCGATGAGCGCCATTTGTTGTGTAAAGGAGGTGACAGCAGGATGGTTGGGGACTTTGCTAAGATCGGTTTGGTGCGCTGTTTTTCGCTAATACCTGCTTCCCCTTATACTACGTTTACATTGAGTCCAAATGCGTGATTTGGGCAAAAATTCTCAAATGCAAAGCCAAATCACGCATTTCCCCATACAAATTCAAATCTACGAAATGACTCATTTCAACAAAACAACGAAGCAAATGCGATAAAACATGACCAATTTTATCAAATGCATCACAAAATCAAAGTGCTTTTATAAGCGTTTACCTCTTTTTGACAGTTCAAAATCACAACAAACGAAAATTATCAAAATGGAAATTTTGAATTGAAATTTTCGTCTGTTTGAAATATGTAGAATATTCTTAGCATGTAAAATATGCTTAAATGCATTTAACATCGCATTTAAATGCTCTAATTCCCATGCAATTGTTTTTGTATCAAAGTGAGTTAACTCACTTTCAAAACTGAGTTAACTCAGTTTTGCCCTGTACAGACGTCTAACAGAATATGTTATGTTAAAAGCTGGAGCAATTTTGACAAATGTACAAGTTTTGATAGCATGCTTTTCGGCGCTGCAAGAGCCGTACGAACACAAACAAAAGAGGGGATTCGAATTGCGTTCGGTGTGGTAGATTTTTTGCTAAGACAATTACTTTTTACTCTATTTTTCGCAAAAATACATATCGTCTGTCATAATCAAAGTCAAAACTTCTA
Source organism: Melieria crassipennis (assembly GCA_963668005.1). NCBI lineage: Eukaryota > Metazoa > Arthropoda > Insecta > Diptera > Ulidiidae > Melieria > Melieria crassipennis. Next base: position 118,953,991 of record OY764961.1, on the reverse strand, counting down.
TTATTTGCCAATAATAAATGCTGAAAGAGAAAATCAAAAACGTGAAACTTCTCACTAACCCTCTTGACATTAAAAATGCAGACAGCTCTGGTATCAATCAGCTGACAACTTTCATAAATGAAATAAACATTGACAAATGAAATAAATTTTCACAAATATGAAAACGCAGACATTCCTAGACTGTTGAGAAGGAAAGCGAATTGGTTTTCTTGCAGTAGAGGGGCTACAAGAAACCATACATACGTATACAAGGAGATGGCGGCGATGGGTAAGCGGTGGCTGCCCAGAAATAAATGCAGAATTTGGCTTGACCAACTAAAAATGTAAATAAAAACCAGCTGTTGCATTTAACTCAGTTTTGGTGGAAACGCTTGACAGTTCTCAAGCTTAACAGAGCCCTTAAATGCATTTAAGCGCTCGGTGGAAATAGGCTATAATACTTAGAACATAGAGGCAGCAAAATAGCAACAAATGATTAAGTCAGAAGCCGAAAAATAGCTGATCTATGAACTACGGCAAGAGGAGATGAGCATTGAGCATTTGACATTAGCTGCCAAACAAAATGCAAATGAGGCAATGTAAACACTTTGATATGACTCATTTGAAATTACGCATTTGGGCTCAATGTAAACGTAGTATTAGAGTAGCTGCTGGTGCACCGTGGAGCTGTATATTTGTTTTCTTTTTACAACCACACAACTCATGATTGGTGGGTGCGAAAGGATCATCTGAGAGTCGGAATTTATGAAGTGGGATATTTTGCTGGGCTAAGGAATATTTAGAGGACAGGAACAATTGGAAATGTTGGAAGAGTTAGGGACCATACAACAGGTATGAGTCGAACCCACGACCTCTGGGTTGATAGGATAGTGCACTCACGCAAAGCTATTGAAGCTGCTGTCACTTAAAAGAGATTTAGGAATTACCAAATTAGTTTCAACATATGTCTCTAACAATTCGAATTATTATGATCCATATATCATAGAAGTTTTAGTTATCTGAACGATTCGCCGCGTGTTTGACTGGATCAAATCTATATTTAAAAATCTATCTTAAAATTTCGCATGATTTCGCTTTAAAAAACTAAAGTCTTTCAATCATCTCATTCACTCGCTTCAATAACCCGACATTTCAGAGAACGTCTTGAACAAAATTTATGGCAAACGAGACTGCGCGCGCCAGTTTAAAAGGAAATTAAGGCGCTTTAATGTACCGTTTTGCTTAATGCATTTTTGTGTGCACATGTATGTATGTACGAATATGTTGGTATGTCTGTCGTTGAGTCAATATCTGTAGCCAGCGCGTGTGGAAATTCTCGCTATATAAATTTAATAGTCGGTCGTAAAAATTGCCATACAATTCATATCCTTTGGCTCTCTTTTCGATTTTCTTATGGCCATTCTTTTTGATTTTATATTTTTCTATGCCATTTTTTTTTGGGGCGGCAATGGTCTTTGGTGAGCATTTACTTGACTTTATACTTGCGCAGACTTGGGTGACGAAGCGGTTAAGAGGAGGTGGTAATATTTTGTTATCAAGTGCCGTGCAGAATATGTCGATTTGGAGGCAATGAAGCAGAAAACTCAACTGCAAACCTTACACAAAAAAATTGTATTTATGTGTGTGTGTATGTGAGAAAATATATTGCATATAGAAGCAACAAAATATATTAGAGTAACTGGCAGTGGACTGTCTAACGGATGGACAGACCGGACCAGTACGCACATTGCACTCAGCGCGCCTAAATTTTTTTGCAAAATTTCTATAAAGCGTTAACGTAATCGTCGTTGGTGCCGAACGATATTGGTAGCTGTTTTGTTTATCGCTTTGCTGTCAGGTTGGGCAGAATGCAGCGTGAAGTGTAACGAAGTGAAGTGAGGTGCGCTTTTTGGGGCATAATAAAGCCAACAATTTTCAGAACAAGTCGTGTGGCCATTGATTGATTTTTTGACAAAAACGAGAGCAAAATGTTAAACAAACGAGTCTATTGTTGGAAAGTCACACGCAACTGCAATGCGTTTATATGTATAGCTGCGTTGTGCTTTAGAGTTGCCATTGCGTGGAAAAAGCGCATGAATTTAATTTTAGGTGTGTGAAGTGTTAAATTTACTACTTAAAGGCGAGAAAAAGCCAATGCAAATTTTTAGAGGAGATATAAAGTTTAGATTAGATAGCAAAGGTTGTGAGCAGTTTTAGTCGCACTATGAGGCCTTAAAAAGCCCACTGTGAGTCTTTTTTTGTAGGTGAAGAAATATCAAAAAAAAAATTGCAATCCAATAAACCAATTAATTTTCTTTATAAATCGTGAAGAACTGAGCTTTTGCTACTTTTCTCAAACTAAGCAGGACCCTAGACTCCAAAAAGCGCCAATAGAGTTCGTCTAAAACTGAGCAGAGTTATAAAAAAATTACTCACAGTCTCTGTTTCTTGCTCATCACAGCTTCTGCAGCCATCACAGGACCAACGGTCAGTACTGATTATGCATTTTTTTAATAAAAGTGAGATAGTTATAGCTCGTTTTCTATAATTTTTTTAGTTTTCTGCAAATATCTCAATTCAAAAAATTGTATTTCTTTAATATCTTTAAGCATTCGTTTGTACATAACCAGTGCGCCGAGCGAGTGTGAGTCCGTTAAAATGTCCATTAAGCATTGTCGCAATGAAATATTTGTATCTTAACACTCCACCGACCCCGTTACCCGCTCGTCCGTGTGTCGCCGCGTATGTTCGTTTTTGCGCTGGTCGCTTCGTGCTCTCATTTGCTGCAATAATTTAAACGTTAATCCATAATGCGGGCGCTGCGGGCATTTATTTCGCCGCGCAGACCCGGCCAGACGCTGCGAATGGGTCCGGCGTATCCTGCGCATACTTTGCGTCAATAATTCAACATTGCAATCAGCTTTAAACATTTTGGGCGCACCACAAAAACACTCACACACACACACACACACACACACATACACTCGCACACAGACAGAGAGCTGCAAAGGGCCAACGCGTAGTCGTGCACTGTGCACAGCGCAAGCCGGATAAAATATAATGTGCGAGAAATAAAGCAAAAGCAGTGCACAAGAAATGAACCGAAAACACGAATGCGCACACGAAATCGCAAATTGTCGCACATAAATTGCACGCAGGCAGCGGCATGCCACGGCTAGTCGCATGTATAGTTTTCTTATACTTCTGTCTTGTGGTAAATTCAATTTTAAAATCACAATAAAACGGCGCAAGACAAACCAGCGAACATCCGCAAGGAGACGCTGCAATGTAGTCGAGAGTGCTAAATTTTTCATTGCGCTAAGCAGCTGACCCGGACAGGGCGCACGCCGGCGACAGGCGCAGGGAGTGGCGCCGGCATTGATATTTAGTGGCTGAGTAGGGCGAAACTTATTGCACTTGACAGCGCATTGAGTGCGAAATTTAAAAATGCAAAACAATTTTTATTAACGAAATTTGTGTGTGTGTTCAGGACTGTGCGAACAATGTTTTCCATGAGACGAAAATTCTTTAAATCGTTGACAAAATTGAGAGATGACTTATTCTGAAATCATTTAAAATAGAACTTTTAATCGTTCTCAAAAGGCAGCTTAACTCGTGGATATGTGCGGGTTTTTTTCCCTTCAAACCATAAATGTACTTCTATAAAAATTTCACTAAAAAATTAAAAGAGATGGAATATCTCCTCAAAGGTGGACATTAGAGCACAGGTGGACTTTTCTCACATCTTTCTTCCTTTTTCGATTTTTTTTTTTGCTTTCATACTCTTACAACTTAATTTCTTTACTTTCGTAGAAGAAAATTCAGTATAGACATAAAAATTCTACGTTAACCTAACTAATATTTCCTAACCTAATACTTGAACACCTCATATTTTTTTCTCACATCTCCCCTTCTTTTTCTAACATCTTCTTATTCCTTAGATCTTCTTTTTGCTTTCATCTTTTTACTCTTTTCATTTCTTTACTTTCATACAAGGAAAACTTCAGTATAGACATAAAAGTTCTAGGTTAACCTAACAAATATTTATTCACCTCATACTCACCTCATACTTAATACACCTTAAATTTGTTTTCACATCTCCTTTTTCTAACATCTTATTACTTAGATCTTCTTTTTGCTTTCATCTTTGTACTTTTTTCATTTCTTTACTTTCATACAAGGAAAACTTTAGTATAGATATAAAAATAGAAGGTTAACCTAAAAAATATTTATTCACCTCATACCAAATATATACTTGAACACCTCATATTTTTTCTCACATCTCCCCTCTTTTTTCTAACATCTTCTTGTTCTTTAGATCTTTTTTTTCTTTCATCTTTTTACTTTTTCAATTTTTTTACTTTCATACAAGGAAAACTTCAGTATAGACATAAATGTTCTAGATTAACCTAACAAATATTTATTCAACTCATACTCAACGCATACCTAATACTTGAACACCTCATATTTTTTCTCACATCTTCTCTTCTTTTTCTAACATCTTACTCCTTAGATCTTTTTTTCTTTCATTTTTTTACATTTTTCATTTCCTTACTTTTATACAAGGAAAACTTCAGAATAGACATAAAAGTTCTAGGTTAACCTAACAAATATTTATTCACCTCATACTCACTTCATACTTAATACACACCTCATATTTTTTCTCACATCTCCTTTTTCTAACATCTACTTATTCCTAGATATTCTTTTTACTTTCATCTTTTTACTTTTTTCATTTCCTTACTTTCACAAACAAAAAAACACAAACAAACAACAACAAAAAAAATTCAGTCTAGATATAAAAATAAAACGTTAACCTAACTAATATGTAATCAGCTTATGGACGCCTCATGTTTTTTCTCACATTTCCCCTCCTTTATCTTACATATCCTAATTCCTTAGATCTTCTTTTTGCTTTCATATTTATACTTTTTCATTTCTTTACTTTCATACTTTCAGTTTTCAAGGAAAAGTTCAGTATAGACATAAAAATTCTAGGTTAACCTAACTAATTTTTAACTAACTCACCTCATACTCACCTCATACATACTTAATACTTGGACACTTCATATTTTTTTCTCACATCTTTCCTTGTACCCCTTCTATTTCCGAAATTCCGCCCTGAATTCTCTGTAAGCCAAGGCGTCTCTTAAGAAAACCTCACATAGGTTTATTTAAACTTTTTCTGCTTTTCACCTCATCCATTTCACGCATTGCGTTTACACTGCTGCGTACTTCAATTTCCAATCAGCAAACTACCAGAAATCCCATTAACTGCACCAGTCGCATTGGCCATGCCTGCCAGCGCCACAGAATCCATCAATCACTTCGACGATCCTCCGATTTGAAGTTCCTTCATCAGCCCGCCGGGCGCTGCAAAGACCAGCGCCACGCTTAGCTCGCTGCAACTAATTCAAACTTTATAATTCTTTGAGCTAACGAACGGCACATGGAGCGACATGGAGTGAAGCACGGCAACATCAACAGCAACAACAACAAAGACACAACGATGAATGCGTGAAGTTGCCTGCACAACGGCAACCAGATCCAGGCAAAAGAAGCAGCCAACAACCGACAAAAGCATCAGAAGATTCTAAAATCATTCGATTTTTTGTTTGTGCTTCTCAGCAACAACATCGACAGCATCAACAAACAAATTTGTGCATCACTGCTTCATCGGCTTCACTCATTTATCATCATTTACGTTGGAGCAACAACACTAGCAACAACACTAGCAGCAGCATCATCAGCGACTGCAGCAACAATAGTTGCCGCCGGCAAAGGCAGCAGAAATTATTGCAGTTCACTGGATCAAACGGCGCTGCGCTATGCAATGTGCCGTGGCAAATTATCACAAAAACAACCTCAACGACAACAACAACAACACCTGCAACAACGAGTTGTGTAAACTTAAAAAACGTCACATTGATTGTTGTTTGTGTGGCTGCGGACTCTGAGTTGAGTAATGCGGAAAATTGATTAATTTCGTGCAATTTTTTGTTTTTATTTTTATTTTTTGGAGGGAATTTTTTTAATGCTTTTCCAACAACTTTTGTTTTTGTAAAATTTGAGTGCTTGGTGGGATGCGGCGCCTAATGGTATGCAAAATAATTTTAAATGACAATTTAAGCTTTTCGAGTTTTGGGATAATATTGGTTTTGCAAAACTTAATACAACTTGAAACGGATCATGAATAATGACACAGTACAAAGTAATGAATCAGAAATTATCCACAAAGTTTTCCATTTTGAAATTAAGCTTCTAAGTGCTACTAAATAGATGGATTAGGTGAGGTCATATAGTATGAGAAATTGTTTAGTTTAACTGAAGTAAGTTTTAGTTAGATTAGGTTATGTCATTTTACTTTAAGTTAGTCTAAGTTCAAGGTCGGAGGATATGGACCACTGGTTTTAGACAACAGATTGCAGACTATGAGTTATGAAAGATAGATTTGGACATCAGGATTTTTTTACCAGGTTATGGATTATTGGTTTTAGATCACGCCGTACGACAGCATTTTTCACACTGGGAAAAATCCATATGAGCGTGAAACTAGAGACCAAACATAGTAATACCGCGTACTCAGTTTTTCATTTCTACATCCTTTGTTCTTTTAAAAGGACTTCAAAATTTTGAAGGGGATACAAAATATAAAAAATAGTAAAAAAACTTAACCTTGTTAGAATACGGCGATATGTATATCAAATGAAAGAGGAAAGGCTCAAGAATTTAAATAAAATTTTGTTGTTATCTATTTGTAAAAAACGGATATGAAAAAGGTCCTTTGAAAATTTTAATCCTTTATATTCTTGAAAATTTATATAGGATTTTCTTGAAAAGTAAGTATGTTATTTCAATTCTTGAGCCTTTCCTCTTTCATTTGATATACATATCGCCGTATTCTAACAAGGTTAAGTATTTTTTATATTTTTTTTATATTGTATCCCCTTCAAAATTTTGAAGTCTTTTTAAAAAGACAAAGGATGTAGAAATGGAAAACTGAGTACGCAGTATTACTATGTTTGGTCTCTAGTTTCACGAACATATGTATTTTTTCCGGTGTGAAAGTTTTTTTTTTGTCGCACGGCGTTATATTGGTTATTTATTTATTTATTTAAATTACATATTCAAGGTCAATTTCTCATATAAAAGATTATAGATTATCTTGGATTAGGTGAGATGGGAAATTATATTGACTAATATCCCATCATCGACCTTTTCAAGGTTCCCACAGCAAATTTATGTGTTTCACTAATTTCCAAGCAATGAAATAGCAACCATAGAATTCCCCAGTCGACTAACACACAACTCACGCGTTGTAAAGGCGGACCGAACGGCGAAAAAGCAATAAACTTAAACAAGTCAATGCAGCTGCATGCAAAACAACAAATCAACCGTTGAATTGGAAAAACTTTCACGCTGCGCCATTAACAAATACAAAGTTCAAGGTTAAATAGTTGCGGCTGCGGTGGGACGCGTAATAGGCAGCAGGCGGCAGTTAGCATGCCGCAACATGCGACATTTTCCCCACCGCAAATATTCACAATGAAAATAAACGCACTGACAACGCATTGAATAAAAAATGCCTGAAAACAAAACAGGCAAACGAAAAGGGAAAACAAGCTGCGGAAATATGAAAACGTTTAGCGAGCACAACACAACTTTGTGTGCATAAAAACGCATCGACAATTTTTACAGCCAAAGAAATTGCCGCAACAATGCAACCATGCGTATTTATGCATTTGCGTTTGTGTGTGTGTGTGTGTGTGTGTGTGTGTGTGTGAAATTTGTATATCGACGCTGACATGTTGGACTTCATTCGAATCATCGGTGCGCAGCATTTGTGCTACTCGTTGTCTATTTGTGTCAATTGTTGTTGTTGTTGTTGTTGTTGTTGTTATAGAGTTGTGGTTTTATGTTGTTGCTACTTTGTTGCAGGCCCATTTAAAAATTGAAACCTTTCAACTGCGCTTCAATGCCGCTTTGCAGCTACCGCCTTTCTCCCCCCCCTTTCTGCAAAAGCCTTCAGTGAGTCGTTTGGAGATTTGGGATTTTCGCAGCTGTTGTTTTGTCACTGGCAACAAAAATAAACCCCACACAAATTCAAATTCGAATACCAGAATCATGAAAAAACAAACGCCGAGGCGGCAGTTGCCACTCGGCGCGGATTACAGGCACATTGTTGCAGTTGCAAAAACAACAACCAAACACCGCAACACTGACAGCACGAAATTGGTGAAAAAATTGCTGAAATTGCGCGCTGTTGTGTCGAACGTAGTGAGGCTGGTACAGTCACCATTGTTGTTGTTGTTGTTGGCAAATATTTTAGGCAATCAATTGAAAATTCATGCGCAAATGCCGCAGAGCATAGAATGCAGCGAACATGCGAGGGAAAACTACAATTCATTCAACATTCCCTGCTGCAAATACGACTGCAATAACATCTTAATTGAAGGCTACAGAGCAACAATACAGGGTGATCTTAGGTCGCATGAATATTTCAATTCTATTATATTTCGATCAACTTGCTATATTTTCATCAAACAAAACACTGACAACAGCCAACAACAAGAATACCTTTAACACTTCGCTGCATGGCATGTTAACTTTTTGTATGCAATGTTAACTTTTCATAGATTTGGAAACTATTCTATTCACCATTTTACAGTCATTCATTCTTTAGTTGTGCTCTTTATGTTAAACATTTAATTACTAAAGGAGTTTTCTGATTAGCGTTGAAAGTATGTGCAAAAGAATCGAAAAAACAACAATTTTTTCGATTTGGTGAAATATTTTTTTTTATTGATGACGATGCTGATATGGCGGTCACCATCGCTCAGCTGTTGAGTCGATTCCCCGTAGTAACCAACACTAAAATATAGATAAAACCTACTTTAATTTCGGCGGTAGCGTTCTCACCAGGAGACGGAAAATGTCCGTAAAACTTCTTGCGTAGATAAAGGAATTCAACAAAATTTAATTTTTAACATCAGAACTTAACAAGCAACAAGAATTACACCGTGCGACAACAAATTTTACACACGAAAAAATCGACATATCGCACACGCACTACAAAAGTGACACAACTCAAAATTTTTGATTTTTCAGGAAACGCAAAAAACTGTTTTTGAGGTAAATAAACATTTTTGTAAAATAACGTATAGACCGTTCAGTAGAAAATCCTTACAGATTATGCTTTAGGATAAGTTACAAGAATTTTTTTTTTAATTTTACACTAGAAAATCCCAAATTTTGAGTTGTGACTGTTTTGATGATATTTTAATTCAATAATTACGGAATTATTTTAAGTTATGTCACTTTTGCTGAGTTTTATAATTATAAATTACTGTTAAAAAGTCGAAAGAAAAATTTTGAGAATTCGAAATTAATTTTTTTATTTGAAAATATATACTAAAATTGTCAGAACTTTGCTTAAAATTAACTTCAACAAAAATTTATTTCGTCAAAAGTGTCACATTTTGAGTTAGGACACTTTTGCATTGAGCTTCAGCGATCAAATAGCATCAAACTTCTGACATAAAGAAAGACCTAACTGTATTTTTGCAACAGTTAACAACAACAAAATATACTGAGCTTTTGCTTATTGGTAGATAGATGCAATGTGTACAGTATTAACACATAAACCCGAAAATTAAAAATTTTTAGTTGTGTCACTTTTGTAGTGCGTGTGCGATATATACTTGCGAAACTAGGGGCCAAATGTAGTAAAACTGCGTTTTAAATTTTTGCTCTCTGACGTCAGTATTTTTTTTAAAGGACTTTGAAATTTCAAGGACTTGTGTATTTCAAAAAATTATTTCAAAAATTGAGCGCATTGTAGAATAACAATATGGGTATCAAATGAAAGAGAAAAATCCTTAGAATCTTAGAAAATTTAGTGTTTTGGTGCAAAAGGACGAAGAGGTATTGACAATGTCCTTTTAAAACTTTATCCTTGAATAAACTTGAAAATTTCCCATAGTTTGTTTTGAGAAAAATATATTTTACGGACTAATATGTACACTACCACATCCTTGAATTTCGTCCTTCTAACTTCATTAGTTTCGGATATAAAAAATTTAATACTTCTCTCTATAAAACAAAGATATGTATATTGCACCGTACGACAAACATAAAATATTTAATTAACTCACGTATAAATCGTTATGCTGCTAAAACTGGAGGTTAAATACACTAATTCTGCAATTTCGAAATTGCCTTTGAATTGCCTTTCATTTCATTGAAAATATAAAAATTGAGTTTTCTTCAATAAAACTTATTCAAGAGAAGCAAGATGAATGCATGAGGATACGTACTTACTGTGAATACTAGTGTTCACAATTTAATAAAAAAAATTAACAAAAGTCATTTAAAACGCATTTAGAATGCTTTTTATAAATGACTTATAGTATTTTAAAACAAATTGTTTAAGAAAAATGTATGCGTTTACTTTGACGTTTGTGTTTTTGGTAGCTGTCACGGCACAGCGACCAACAATACTCGAAATGTATGTGACACATTTCTTTTCCCCGAAAGCGTTTTTCAATTACCGCAATGTCTCCGTGTTCATCACTACCTTCACCTAATCATTTTGCAAATGTGTGCTCAATGTAAAATTAAATATTTATAGAATACAATTAAAGTATTTAAACCAATTATCATATGGTCAGTTTGTTATTTTTAAGTGCAAAAATGGTTCTATAAATACGATTTCAGCATCCTTACTGATATTGAAATTATCCATATCCTATAAAGAGGAGTATTTAATTGTTTATATCTGAAACTAATAAAGTTAGAAGGACGAAATTCAAGGATATAGTACGTATTACTTCTTAAGATATATTTTTTTCAAAAAAAACTATTCGAAATTTGCAAGGATATTCAAGGATACAATTTTAAAAGGACATTTTCAATACCTCTCCGTCCTTTTGCACCAAAACATTAAATTTTCTAAGATTCTAAGAATTTGTCTCTTTCATTTGATACCCATATTGTTATTCTACAATGTGCTCAATTTTTAAAATAATTTTTTGAAATAAACATGTCCTTGAAATTTCAAAGTACTTTAAAAAAAAATCCTGACGTCAGAGAGAAAAACTAAAAACGCAGTTTTATTACATTTGGCCCCTAGTTTCGCAAGTATATCGCTTTTTCCGTGTGTTTTGAATTTTTTTTACTTTTGTCGCACGGTGTTATATGACAAAAATGTTTTTTCTTAACGGAAATTAAATCATACAACGAAGGGTTAACTCCACCACTCGAGTGCCGCAGCGTCACCCCAGCGACAGCTGTGCCGCATGATAGACGGTTAATGTCCAGCGTGCTGTGCCGTTGATGTTGCATGTCCGCGCTGCCAATGGCAGGCGCCGTCAACAAACACATAGTTTGACAAGCTTCACTGCGCACGTCACGCATTCATGCACACTCACTCACACATAAGCAGCATGGCCCACAACAATTGTTCGTATATGTGGCAACACTGTCAGCACTAATCTCTCGATGTTGTCCGAGAAGTGCTCAAAGGGCATTTCACTTTATGAAAGCAAAATTATTTTCGTTAATGTTAGAAAATGTTGCAAGTGACATTATAACAACAGCGATTTCACTTTGTTGCACTCGGCACACATATTTACTCACGTTCGCTGCACACACACATACGCTCGACTCCTTCAACAATTCAACTACCCTCGAAAACATTTCACTTTTTAACGACTATAATTTCTACTGGCACTTGTTGTTGCTTTTGTTGTTGTTATTGCTGCCTCTGTTAGCCGTACTGACCTAGTCGTGCTATAATTATGTTTGTTTGTATGTACGTATGTGTGTGTGTGTGTGCACTCAAGAACCACTGCAACGCACAAACGTCGGCAACAAACGCTGCCAACACAAACAACCATAATAACAACAACAACAACAACAACCACAATAGGAGAAAGAGTGGTGCTGATGGTGGCAAGCACGCACATTAAATTTCGAAAAAATTAAAAAGGACAACAAACAAATAATGGAGCAGGATGATGTGGTGAACGGCATTGGTGGCTACCATATGTGCGCTACATTATCACATTTTTTATTGTTGTTATAATTAAAGATTTCATAGTGAAAGATTTATAGCAAAGATTTAATTGAAAATAAATCTTCTGTTTTTGCGCTCAGTTTGACTCTTAACCCTTAAGTGGAAATGTTTAAAACATTTGTCAATAATTCAACAATTTTAATAACAAGCACTCATTTCTAGAGACCGACCGATTAATCGGAATCGGCATCGGATAGTATCGGCCACAAAAATTGGCTATTGGTTTATTTTCTTGCTTTAATTTTTGTTACCAATTTTTTAATTTTTTTAAACTAAATCATTCAATTTTTACTATTAATTTTAATTTCAGTTTAATTTTTCTTTTTTTCATTCTCGTGTTATTTATGTGAAATATGTTATAAGCAGGGAAAGGATTTTGTGGAAATTGTCTTTTTTGTTTGCTGCTAGATAGAGCATTTCTGATTGAAAATGAGCACGAATTAGGTCCTCCTGATTAGAAATATACCACCCATAAATGCCTTTTTTAGGGCCTATTTCACCTATAAATGCCACAAAATGCCTTTTTCAAGATTTGTCGAGCGCCTTTTTATTTTTCTTTCGTTTTTAATATTTTCCCCCTTTTGTTTCGCAAAAATACCTTGAAACCAAAAGAAAATTAAGTGGCAACATTGCAATTTCGTTAACTTATCGATGATTTTACATTGATTTGATCATTCCTAAGCCGTTATTTTTTGTTGTGCAGTGGAAAATTTAAAGAAAAAAACATGCCAAAATCAAAAAGTTCGGTTAGCGCAAACAGTTTATTTATTTTTTTGTGATACAAGTACGGCTTTTATGCTTTTATATGAGAAGTCTACATTTCAATTAAAATATCTTAGTTTTAGTTTTTAAACTATCTTTGAAAACCTTGATGTTCATTTTTTTTACGAAAAACGAGGTTTAAATGTTGTTTGTTGCATACGTCAGATAGAATAAAATTATTAAAAAATACATACATAAAAAATACATATCGTTTCCCATTTTTTTAGATTTTTCTAGTATTTTTTTCTTATTTTTAAATGACTGTTTTTGCGTTTTGAACAGTTTTTAATGCCCTATTTTGCCTTTTTATGCAGTTTTTAGTGCCTTTTTCTGTCTTTTTGGCAGTTTTTAGTGCCTTTTCGTATCTTTTTTGCTATTTTATTTTGCCTTTTTTATAGGGTTTGAGGTCCTCAAAATCCTTTCCCTGGTTATAAGCAAATGTATATTTTCATTAAGCCCCTTTGTTTTTGTTCTTTTGTAAAATAAAATGTTTTTGATTGAATCTATTCGTTTTATTTCTTCCAAAGAATCGGCATTGGCCCTTCCGATCGTTTCCGCATCGGCATCGGCCAAAAAAGTGGGAATCGATCGGGCTCTACTAATTTCACTCACTGATGCTTGAAGTTCGCTGATGGAATAAAAATTTATTTCTAAAAAAATTAAATGAATTTTGAAATGTAATTCCATAGTTGGCTCTACCACGGAATTAGAATTAAAGGACTTTATTTGGGAATTTAAGTAAAGTTGTGTTGTCTGGGCATTCCAGTGTTAAGAACTCAGAGTTTCATTTGCAAACTTTGAAACCTCCCCATACGTAACATAAAAGCTTTATAGGTATAAAACAATACAAGAAAATAACAATAAATTAAATAAAACTAAACCAAATTAAACTAATTTCATTCCGCATCGCCAGTTCAGAACATTGTAGCCCTAACTGCACACAAATAATTTAAGAGAACTTCTTTTTGCAATTTTTGTTTTGCTATTTGTTGAAACCAGTTTTCGGACTGGCGCAAAAGCCAAGTCGAGCCAACGACGAAGCCAGCGAGGGAAACATTACCACCGACCACGCACTCACACGGACGCGCTCCGTGGATGTAGTTAAAATCAATAATGTATGTTAATGGCGTTTAATGTTGGCGGCGGTGCGGCTGTTACCAGCATAACGGCACACAGCACCCATTGCCAACACACAGAACCCAACACAACACAACACAACGCCGCACCGCATTGCACTCACCAGCAACACCAACGCCAGCAGGACAACATTTTGCACACCGCAGCGCAGCGCTGAAACGTTAAAACACTGCCAACGCCGCCACTGGTTACCATAACAACATTTCATAAGTAACAACGTCAACAAACAGCCAACTCATTAGTAGCGCTCGGCAGGCCGCGGTAAAGTGGCAACATTGTGTTTTGGCTTTCGTTGTTTCTTAGCCGCGGCATTTGTCGGCATTACACGGCCCTTTAAAAATAGACCACATTTTTGTCGCATTCATAAATTCGATAGAAAAAATCCACAAACACAGACACAGACACCAACACAAAGAGTCGCGTTAGAAGCGCTGTGACTAAGTTAGTCGTTGTGCCCGACAGGAATGCGTTATTTAATTTCATTTCATTTGCTTGTGTGTACAGTGAGTGTGTGTTTGTGTGTGTGTGCAGGTGGTAAGTGCGTCAGCTTTGCGCTGGTGAATGCCAGTTGGCATTTCAGTTGCAGGCGAGTCGTCAGGCTGCTGGCTTGCTGCGAGCAAGTTTCAACTGCAGCCACAGCCGAATCTGTTGTTCAGCGTTTACGGTGCAGGCAAAATTTTGCATAATTTTCATTCGTGTAGAATCTTAATGCAAATATTGTGGTGGAACATGTATCCGCAATCGGAATTGGATAACTACAAGCTGCAAGTGGATCTATTGCAGGATAAACTGAAGCGCAGGTGAGTTGATTTTGGGCAGAGAGCTTCGCATGGGAATTTGCGTCTTGCGTTGGCACACAGAGCAAATACTTTGGTACGAGTTTGATGTTGCGATTTCTGCTTCTTCTTTCGGTCAATATATTCTCTAATATGTATAAGCAAAATATTTATTTATACAAGAGTTTTATATGAATTGTAAGTAATCAATTCAGAAAATTCAATTCACCAGGACACCTTTTGCGAAGCAGTTACATTTTCGGTTCAGAGGAGATGAGCCATCTCACGCCATCCGGGATATTCCCCCGGGCAATGCGTTCGTACACGCATTCCACGTTGTCACGTCGCACAGTGTTGCACAGTAATGACAAAAAAGCCAAAATGCAATGTTATAACCACAAATATCTGAGTATGAGGTTTTGTTGGAAATACTTCAATTAAGAGAAATCCCAAGTTTTAAGAAAAAATATTGGATAATATAGAAGTTATGAGCTCTTAGAATAAACTCTCACAGCGTTGAAAAAAATTGTATACAAACAGTTGGGGAATTCTTTGAAGGGTGCCACTCTTTGTAATGTGCCACCCCTTCTCGATTGTGACGTTCGAGCAATCCAAGCAAAGGTATTTAAGGTATATATGACAACATCAATTTTAATGTGGTTTTTGAGGGAATATAAATGTTAATAGAATGGGTAAAAAAAAGTTTAAAATTTGGTTAAGAAAAAACTTAACCTTCACTTGCGGTGAAAAAGAAATCAAATACGTGTAAAAAACTAAGGTAAAATATCAGTGTTGGACTTAATTGTTAATGCTTTTTCATAATCCGAAATGATATCCAAGCATATCGTAAGAGGAGAACATTTATTTAATAATTTCCGAAATGGCATAAAAATTTAAAGTGCCACCTTTTTTTCTTTGTAAAGTGCCACCCCTTTTTTTTCATTGTTTTGTGATCGTATATCGGAAAAATTACTTTTTGTTGCTCGGAATCGTCATTCAAATTAATTTAAAGTGTTCTTAGTCAATTTTTTCTCGAATCTTATCATGAGGAATAAATTAGTTCAGTTTTGTTTATTAATTTCCATATAATTACCGTTTTATTCGTTACCATTCAGTTTGAATTTTGCTTTCGGTCATTTTCTATTTAATTCAAATGAAATTTAATACTTTTTCATAAAATTTCTAAATCATGCATTTTTACTTGAGATTTCTACGTTTTTAGCGATTTTTTTAGGGGGAGGCACTTTACATTAAAAAATGTTAAAAGAAATTCAAATGAGGGGTTTCCTTAGATCACAGTTCTTTAAACCCTCTTTCCAACGGTATATTAACATTGGCGATCAGTTAATTTTCTAACGAGTTATACCCAAAAAAAGCCATGGGGTGGCACATTACAAAGAATTCTCCTACAATTTTGATTTCATTTGAGGTTCAATATTTCAAAATCAATTATGAGCGAGTCCCTAAAACTTATTGTTGTCTTAAGCTTAATATCATTTAGATCTGGTAAGATCAAAATTTCGCTGATTCTTTTCACCTCTGAGCAGTACCATTATGAAGAAAATGAAACAAAGAAAACAAGTGAATAGAAACTGAATTAAAACTATAAAGGTTATTAAAAAAAACACTTTTTATCGCTTTCGAAATGTTTTGCTGTAAAATTTTCCGCTGCGCATATTTGCGCGAATACAAGTTATTGGCATTTTTCAGTGAAAACTTGAGTGCAAATTCGCGATATTTTCAACGTTTGGTGGATTGGTCAGTCAACTAATGCTCTGTTGCTGATGGAAAAAAATTTGAAGATAACTTCGGAAAATAAACGATTACTATTTTATAGGAAATAGATGGATTAATGGAGTTTCGACAATACACTTTGATTTTTTCTTCGTACAAACCCAAAAGTTGACAACCTCACAGCTTCATTTGTATGGGAGGCGCCTTTGGGGGTGATTTTTTATACATTAATTAATTTCATATTTTGTGCACTCAGGGACGTTGACAATTGTTGAATAAATCATTCAAATCGGTTCAGCAGTTTCCAAGATACGATATTTTCTCGCTTACTTTACTACATTTACAAGTAGCCAATTCCATTGAAAATTACTAGTTTTGTATGGCAGTCCCCTTAAGAGTTGGATAAAGCGGTAAGGTGTGTATGGAAAAAACATTTGAAAGGAAAAATAAATGCGGGTCAGTCTTACATTTTATACGTCTTGGGGCCACCTGAGAGCAGTGGGAGCCCACTTTATAAAAACGATTATTTTGTATGGGAGCCTCATTAAGGGTTGGAGATAGGGGGTAGGTATGTTCGAAAGAAATATTTAGGTGGGAAAATTAGTGGGGGTCAGTCATAGATTTTAACCCTCTAAGAGCAACTTATGAAGTTTTTTCAAATCCGTTTGTATGGAAGGTGTTCGAAGTTTTGGTCCGATTTTACTGAAATTTTGCGCAGTAAGTTCTTTACTCAGACAATAGCTGTATTCCGAATTTCATTTATGTACAATCACTCCTTCTATTTTTGTCACTACGCTATATGAACTCGCAACACTGTGCGTCGTTCGAGCGATCTACGCTTTACACAGCGTATTCGTTTTTGGCCGATTGTGAAATCGCCTCCCTGCAGAGATTTTCCCCGGCACCTATGACCTTAATGGGTTTAAGACAAGAATTCATAACTTCCTTACTCAAAACCCTGTCTACTAACCAATAGGTTTGATCCTTTCAGAACCAACGCAACCGAATGTGTCCGAATTTTTTTCTTTTGGATTTTGCAATAAAATTTGTTTAAGCAATTTGATATGAAAGAGGAAAACGACTAAAAGATTTTGCTTTTTCAGAGATACTTATACAAACATTATCTGTTTACTGCACCAATAAAACCAGAAGGTTTCTGTTTACAAATATGAATTAGAAGTTGGTCAACATGTTTTCTTTTTCATACAGTACAAACAAAAACAAAGATTTCCGAAATGATTACAATAACATTTTTTCAATCGCTGAAGACATATTTTAAATGAAATATATTAAGAATTTTCAGATAAAGGATAAAGGAATATAAGCGAATATTATGGTAACAGATTAGGTCAACATGTTTTCTTTTTCATACAGTAAGTGCAAAAAAAAACATACATTTCCAAAATGATTACAATAACATTTTTTCACTCACTGAAGCCGTGTTTTAAATTAAATAAGAATTGTAACAGATTTGGTCAACATGTTTTCTTTTTCATGCAATAATTTAGAGATTTTCAAATCCATGGCGTAAATATTTTTTCACATTACACACTGGGAACTGAAGTTATATTCAAAATTAAATAAGAAATTTTAGGAAAAAGATAATTTCCAAGAAATGGAAGAAAAGTTACGAGTAGGTCAACAGGTCGTTTCTATTTAGTAAAATTATTTAGAGAATTTCAATGTTATTCCATTAATTCTATTAGACACTACAGATTATACAAAATATGGTTCTTCAGAATAAAATAAAATAAATTTATTTTCACTTCATCTTGTGATATAAATATTTTTCCGAAAAATAAGACACATTTTCAAAGCACAATGTTTCGATTTCTATCACACTTATGAAAAACATTCGAATATAAGAAATCTGATAAGCATTCTAAAATATGTTTTTGTGTAATAGTGTAGTAAAATGATATGAATCATTTGACAACGAACCTAAATCTAATTAATTTTATTTGAAATTTAAATTTATAATCCTTGAAATTACTTATCTCAACTGTTGACATTATTGTTTCGTGAGAACTTTTGTGTAAATCTACACCTGTCAATAAATTTTATCGAGTTTTAAAATAGCTCAAAATTGTATCAACCACTAAATGCTTCCAAAATCGACTTTCAGGGTTGAATATTCTTTAACTCGCAGTGTTAAATTCCCTTTCAATTTCGAAATGCTCCCTTCTCCTAATTGCGCCAAACGAGCAACTTTAAAGTTCCACAAACTCAAAGTAATAATTATAAATATTTACAATAATTACGTTTCAAACTTTAATTCCTCCCTTTTCATGTGCGCTGCACCAACAACAATTATAATCCTCGAAAACATCAAAAACAACGCCACCACCACTGCGGCCGCCGACTACAACGACAACGACAACACCAACGTCGACGACGATGAGGACACAACACCAAAAACACACAAAATGTCAAAACAATAAAATTCGTTTGGTAATTTCCGGCTTTACCTCATTTAACGCTTTGTCTCACTTGGGCGCTGCGCCGTGTTGGTAATTATAACAATTGTTGGCTGCTGCTGGTGCCATCTACCGCCATCCAGCGAGGAGAATCGTCAGCAGTTGGAGCAGGAGCTGAAGCAGATACTGCAGAAACGTAGCGAACTGTGAGTGGCTGCCATTTGGATGCCGTGCGAAAGCGGGCCAAGTGTGGAGTGGGGGAAATTACTGAATGAGTCGCTTGTGGGCGTGCTTCCCTCGCACTTTGCACTTTCCTCATGATGTGTTCGGTGGTAATTTTGTCTTTTGATTGCAGCGATAAGGCAACGCGCGCCAAGCAACGCCAGAAATACCAAAGCTTCATGGACGAGCAAAAACGTCGCAACGAGCGCAATCAGCTGCTGCTGCAGATGCTGGAACGCATTGATCAGCAAACCACAGCGTTGACGGCGCGCAGCGAACGGCTGAAAATGATGAAGGTATGAGCAGGGATTAAGTATAGAAAGGGAGAGCGAAAGGACAAAGAAAATGCTTTAAGCCAATTATTGATAACACTGTGCGACAGCATTTTTCACACCCGGAAAAATCCAAATGTGCCTGAAACTTTAGACAAAATATAGTAATACTGCGTGCTCAGTTTTTCATTTCTACATCCATTGTCCTTTTAAAAGGACTTCAAAATGTTTAAGGGGATAAAAACTATAAATATAAAAAATACTTAACCTCGTTATATGGCGATATGTATGTCAAATGAAAGAGAAAAGTCTCAAGAATTTAAATAAAATTGATTTTTTATCTATTTGTAAAAAAAGTATATGAAAAAGGTCCTTTGAAAATTTTAGTCCTTTATATCCTTAAAAATTTATATAGAATTTTTGTGAAAAGTAAGTATGTTAAAACCCCAAATCTCCTTGATCACGTGTCAAAATTTCATTACTCTAACTTTAGTAGTTCGAAGATTATTGAAAAAAAGGCGGAAGCTGCAATTCTAATGAAGTAGAAAAATTCTAATTTATTTGAGTATCAGTATTTTAAATAATAAAAAGATACAAAATCAATGAAGCGAGAACAATGAAATTTTGACATGTGATCAAGGAGATTTGGGGTTTGAACATACTTACTTTTCAAGAAAATTCTATATACATTTTCAAGGATAAAAGAGATAAATAATCAATTTTATTTAAATTCTTGAGCCTTTCCTCTTTCAGTTGATATATAGTACATATCGCCATATTCTAACAAGGTTAAGTATTTTTTATATTTTTTTTATTTTGTATCCCCTTCAAAATTTTGAAGTCCTTTTAAAAAGACAATGGATGTAGAAATGAAAAACTGAGTACGCAGTATTACTATATTTGGTCTCTAGTTTCACGCCCATATGGATTTTTTCCGGTGTGAAAAATTTTTTTAATTTTTGTCGCACGGTGTAATTTCCGGATGTGCGGTACTATTCGTTGTAGTAAGTGGTGTGTCATGCAAATATATTTTTGATATTGTCTGTCCCCGTCAGTCTGTGTGTTCATCCGAATCTCTCTTGAAAATGAAATGTGGCCAAGACCAACTGAAATCAATTAACAATTTGTTCATGTTTTGTGATTGTTTTCAGCTGCAATACGAGCGCTACTTTGCAAAGTTGATGCAGACACAACCCATTCGTTGCATACAGGACACATCATTAACAACAACAACACCAGGAGCAACGCCCATACCCGTACTATTGCCAGCTGCACCAGCAACAGCAGCTGCGCCGGCACTTTGCACTTCAGCGCCAATCAAAAGTAATTGGCATGAGACAGCAATACCAACAACAACATTACCAACAGCCAACACAATGATGCCGCCAACAGCGACGCCGTCATTAACACCTCGCATGTGGACGCTGGCCATGGCGACGCCAACACCAGCCGGTCTATTGTTGACAGGTGCAGACGCAGCAGCAGCAGCAACATTACCGGCAACGCCAGTCGTGCAATCTGATTATTTGGCCAGCAGCGCCGCCAACAGCGGCTACGATTACTTGCCATATCCGGCCAGCTGCATGCCACTAATGCAGCAACAACAACAATTGCAACAACAAATACAACAACAATTACAGCAGCAACTGCAGCAGCAGCAAAAACAACTCTACGAACAACAACAGCAATTGCAGCAACCAACAGCACCGGTTACTACAATTCCCCGCCGCGACAATGCACTGCTGCCAGTGAACCGCAATGTTGCCGACACTGACCCAGCAACAACGTCGTCAGCATTGCAAGCATTCGAGAAAATGCAGGAAGCAATTGCAGCGCTTGCGAACGGCGAGGGAGATGCTGCCAGCACTTCCAGCAATTTAGCGGCTCCTGAATACGATAACGGCATCGCTGCAATGGCAGCAACAACAACAACATTACCATCAACACCAGCAGCAGCAGCACCTACAACACCTGCAGCAACGGCAACAACAGTGCACAAAGACAATGAGCAGCGACCGCTGTCAGTAATCAACAATGCCACGTCGGCAAAACCTGTCGCAGCCGCTTCACCATTGACATTTGATAAATTGCCAACGACTTTGACGGATGTGGCCGCCCCCTCAACGGCTGCGTTGCCGCAACTGAGCGAAAAAAATATGGCAAATGACGACAGCGAAAAGGATCGAACCGCCGAAGCGGAAGAAAAATTTCAATATTTGGCCAAAGCCCTGGACGTGGTCGGCCCCCTCACCGCCTCTGTCACTGACAGTGCTCGTTATGCTGTTTCTGGCGGCAATGTTACACAGCTGCCGCCACGAAAGTCGCCCGACCGTTGGCAGCCCGAAGTGCAGTTCAAAAGCGATTCAGTGGCTTCGCCAAATGGTCTGCTCGGCGAAGGCGGCGTCGCGTTGCCAGGTGGATTGTCAAGCAGATTCGAGGAAATTTTAAAGCACACAAAGGCAAACAAAATCAACGATTTGCCGCCGCTCGCCGCAGTCGCAGCTGCAAGCGCGGTCGGTCCGCAATTGAACGCGTCCGCGCAGCTGGAGACAAAAGCGCGACAGCCGACGACAGCGAAGGTGTCAATTGAGAATATTGAAAATGCCATCTACGGTGAGCTGGTGAATCCGCCAATGGAGGACGACGATAAGCCGCAAAGCTACTTCGCGGACTTGATGGGACAGCAGCAAAAACCGCAAGAGCCCCACTTGATCGCTGGCGCAGCAGATGCTCCACAACAGAAGCAGTTGCCGACCACCGCCCAGCAACGCGAAGATTACGTCAACTATGCGAAAACTTATGCTGACACAACTAACGCGAGCGCAGATGACACCGACGCCATTAGCAGCGTCTCTGAGTCTGTGAGCAGCTACCGGCCGGACGATGGCAGCGCAACGTATGCGCCAGAATATGGCACCACCAGCGCCGACGTGCATACACCAACGCGCCAAACTGACTACGCCAGCGATGCCAACTATGCGCAATACGCGCCAGAGGGCAGCGATCAAACACAGCAGCAGCAGTCGGAGCCAGAGCAGCAGCAAACGGAGCAACAGCAACAGGATTACGCACAGTTGGACTATGGCAATTATGATGCCACACAGTATACCAACTACGATCCGAATGCGTATCCCGGCTACACTTACAACGAGGCCACCGGCGAGTACACGCCCGATCCGCAGTACGAGACAGCTGCGGCCGACGGCTATGGTGAGCAACAGCAGCAGCAATATGACGAACAGCAACAACAATACGAAGCGCAACAATATGCCGACCAACAACAACAACAACAGCAACAATATGATGACAGTCAACAACAGCAGCAAGAAGAACAAGAGGCAAATTATGATTACGATGGATATGCGCCGCAGGAAACGACCGCAACGGCCGCTGACGGCCATGTGGCAGCAATGGCCGCCGAACCGGCCGCAGCAGCCGCAACTAGTGCAGCAGAGGCGCCAAATGCTGACAGCGCCGACAGCAATGTGCCAGCACCGAACGTCACTGCGGACACACCCAAAGTGTTAAAACCCACTTCGATACTCGCCAGTGCGGACAAACATGCGGCCTCCAATGATGCGCAGAAGAAGAAGAAACGCGTTAATTTCGTTGACAGCAGCGAAACGGATGATAGCTCAAGCGCGAAGCCAGCGGCCGGAGGCAAAGAGACCGGCAGCGAGAGCGATTTCGATTTTTCAAACAGTGGCGATGCACCAGCGGGCAACTGAGTTGCGGACCATTAGTTAAGCAGAATGAATACTGTGCAAACAGGAGAGGAAGAAATGGACATCAAGCGTACGCAGAGGCAGTTTTATTGGTAATCTGGTTGAAATGCACGATTAATCTGAAATCGATTTCTGAAGTGTGAAAACAGGCAGATTGGAGAGCAGGTTACACATTGTAAAATTTTTAAAGAAAACGCTTCCTGTTGAATTTAAAAATCAGCCTCAAAGTATGCCATAATGAAATTCAATATGAAATGCTACCTAACAAGCGAAGTCAGTAAACGTAAGCGGCCATCTTTCAATGCATACTTTTAGGTTGATAGCACCGTGCGACAGCATTCTGGAAAACTCCAGATGTGCGTGAAACTAGAGACCAAATATAGTAATACTGCGTACTCAGTTTTTTATTTCTACATCCTTTGTCCTTTTAAAAAAACTTCATAATTTTGAAGGGGATAATAAATACAAAAAAAAATATAAAAAATACTTAACCTCGTTAGCAGATAGCGATATGTATATCAAATGAAAGAGGAAAGGCTCAAGAATTTAAATAAAATTAATTTTGTATCTATTTGTAAAAAAAGGATATGAAAAAGGTCCTTTGAAAATTTTAACCCTTTATATCCTTGAAAATTTACATCGAATTTTCTTGAAAAGTAAGTATGTTAAAATCTCAAATCTCCCTGATAAACGTGTCAAAATTTCATTACTCTAACTTTATTAGTTCGAAAGTTATTAAAAAAAAGGCGGATACTGCAATTCTAATAAAGTACAAAAATTCTAATTTATTTGAGTTTCAGTATTTTAAATAATAAACAGATACAAAATCAATGGAGCGAGAATAATTAAATTTTGACACGTGATCAAGAAGATTTGGGGTTTTAACATATTTACTTTTCAAGAAAATTCTATGTAAATTTTCAAGGATATAAAGGATTAAAATTTTCAAAGGACCTTTTTCATATCCTTTTTTTACAAATAGATAAAAAATCAATTTAATTTCGATTCTTGAGCCTTTCGTCTTTCAGTTGATATAGATATCGCCATATTCGAACGAGGTTAAGTATTTTTTATATTTTTTTTAGTTTTTATCCCCTTTTGAAGTCCTTTTAAAAGGACAAATGATGTAGAAATAAAAAACTGAGTACGCAGTATTACTATGTTTGGTATCTAGTTTCACGCCCATATGGATTTTTTCTGGTGTGAAAAATTTTTTTTATTTTTGTCGCACGGTGTAGTCTGGTTGAAATGCACGATTAATCCAAAATCGACTTTTGAAGTGTGAGAACAGATTCCTTTCGGGTGCGTTTGGAGAGCAGGATACACATTGTAAAATTTATCAACTATTTTAAAGAAAACGCTTCTTGTTGAATTTAAATATCAGCCTCAAAGTATGCCATAATGAAATTCAATATGAAATACTAACTAACAAGCGAAGTCAGTAAACGTAAGCGGCCATCTTTCAACGCATACTTTTATGTTGATAGTTAATAGAAACAACAGGCTTTTTAGCAAAGTTTTTGTGATGACAAACTATTAACCAAAATGAACATACAAAACAATTCAACTCACTAGCATTAAAAATGTAATAAATTTTATTGAAAACAATAAGCAATAAGCAATACATATGAATATTTAAAAAATATAAAGAAAATATATTATTGAAATACCCATCAACACACACATCAGCAACTAGTGGCTGCTTGAGCATTCGCAGGTGGGTCGGCATTCTTCTTGAATTTACTTGACTTCAACCAAACGTTCAACACGGATAATTTTCAAAAGGCGACAAAATACAACAATTGCAAACCGGTCAACAGCGAACCGACTGCCCGCCCGCCCAAAAGTAATTTGCAATTATCCACTGTTTACAGCCATAACAGCCAAAGCAGCTTGACGAACGATGCCAACAACAATAACCAACGCCAGCAACAATGTGAACAACGCCACGAACCGCGACACAACGCGTTCGACCAACTGCAGAGCACTTTCAAGCGTGGCCGTAAGTTCGAAAAGCTTTTAAAGCTGGCAGCGGTTGTCAAAAGGATTGATGACTTGCGCTGTGACCAACGCCGACCGACCGAGCAACAGCTCGCCCGCCGGCTCAGCAACGAATGCCGCCTGGCAGCCGGCTGCATAATCGAATAATTGACGCTTAATTGAAAATGTGAAAAAGTAATTTGCATGCGTAATTTTTCAGTCAGCGTCCAATTAAAAACAACAACCAACAGCAAAACCAAATGTGAAATTAACATTTCGCTCCCATTGGTATTTAAGCCGTATTTGCCTGCGCAAAGAGACGCGTTTAAAATTCCTTTTTTTCACTCGCCAACAATTGCTGTTGCTGTTGCTGTTGTTGTTGCTTTTGGTGTTGCTACTGATGCTGTTGACCATAGTGTTGGTGGCGTGCGTGTGGCACCATCACTCACGCTGCGGCGTGTTAATTTGACGTTCTCCGCCATGATGCCGCTTGATTTATGGCCAATACGAAACCGAATTGTGTCGCAGCTGCGGCCTTGGTTTGCTCCTACCAAATACAACAAAATCAACACAGCTGGCTGAATTGTGAAGAAGATGTAGAGGACGGAAATAAGGTCGCTGGAGGTATAAGTCCTCAGCTTGGGTGAATTTAGTCGAAGGTTTAGTCCTGATCTGTCACACTTTGACCCGAATGTGCCGAAATTATTTGTCTCTCAAAAGTTGTGAAACAATTTTTCGATCGATTTAATATGAAGTAAAATTAAAAAAATACATTTGTTGGGTGCATGTTTACTGTGACCATATGGTCACGCTGGGCGCTACCAGGTTAATCTGGGCGCTACCAGGTGCTCTGAAATTATTTCCGCTGAGCTTGAGAATGGTTGGTCTGTTATGAAAATATTGAAGGAAAATTTGCAAACAAAAAAATTGTTGAACTAAATTTATTGAGAAAGACGGAGTGAACTGAACTTCTTACTTCAGTATCCTGACGATGCATTCTAACATTGGCAAACGATAGTACGAACGCTTGCCATACTCTCATCGATCATCACAATGCACAGTGATTCGTTCCATAGACAAAATTCAAAACATTTATGGTCTCAGAATTCCACCATTTCGATGTCATTTGAAAGGTAAAACTCCAACTAAGAAAACCCCAAAAAATCTGTGCGAAAAAAAATTAGTGCAAGTGCACGAGCTGCTCAAAGTCGGAACTTTTTTCACAAACACATTTTCTGTTTTTTAGTCTATTGATTAAAAAAAATTGTAAAAATATATGGTCACCAAGAAGTTGCTAAAGCTTTCAATCTAGATTAAGAAATGATGTGGCCATTTTCGCTTTTAATGTTTTCTCAAAATTTGTAAAGGTGAGGCTTTTACTTCAATTTTAATTCAAAATACGAGTATTTTTCTACATTAAAAATCTGAAAATTGGCAAAACTTAGAGGAAAATATCTAAAAAGTATGTGAAAGTATGTTCCTGGATTTTTTAATTTTAAGAAGCATTCTTTCTTTGTCGAATAATGTAATTATATCCTCCGATTTCAATTTGAAAAGTGGTCTAAAACCTATTTTTCGACAAAATTTATTTTATTCATCCCTAAAAGTATGCAATCAGCATGAAAAATTGGGAAAACTGAACAAATGCAAAACATACATCTATTATTATCATTTTTATTGCAAAACTAAGTGTTCCTCATACAATTTCGGTTACTCTTTGCAATTATCAATGTTGACGTAACTGATTAAATGTAAAATTTGGAAAATCTAGCCAACACACTCGTTGCTATAGCTCACCAAAAATGACGAAAATTGCATATTTAACTCTCAGGCATTGCCAAACTACAAAAGTATAAGAAAAACAAAATATAAATTTCACTTCAGCAGACCATGATTAACTCGTATACCAAATTCTATGAAGAACGAACCACTCCTTCTAATTTTGTCCCGCGGTTGTATGGATTCGAATCACTGTGCAACGTGTCTAATAGGACTCCATGTGTTCTAGAGTCCAGAAGTCGCCAAATCATTTATCTTACCTAATTTCACCTACGATGGAACGAAAGTTTGTAGCGAAATAAAACGACATTTAACGCTTTCGAACAAAAACTACTTTATGAAATTGAAATTTTGAGTTGCTGGTTTGGTTTCCGTTCTTCCGTAATCTACAAATTTTAGATATGATGTCTGAAAAGACTCCCTCAATAAATTTTAGAATGTATT
The DNA here is from genome assembly GCA_963668005.1 of Melieria crassipennis. Classification (NCBI taxonomy): domain Eukaryota; kingdom Metazoa; phylum Arthropoda; class Insecta; order Diptera; family Ulidiidae; genus Melieria; species Melieria crassipennis. Next base: position 118,926,688 of record OY764961.1, on the reverse strand, counting down.
ATCTCAATTAACTCAAAAAAGTAAAAAGAAAGATCTTGTTTTATTAAATTAATCTATGTAAATGTTGCATCTCCCTAACCCTACAATAACTTATAACAATCACATTTCCCATAACTACAAATGCCAATCGTAGCGTGCAAATAAAGTCATCTTTGGCCGCATCAACTTAACATGCACTCTGGTAGGCCAACGTTTTTGTGGCGAGCGCAGTTCGGCATTTACTGCCATTTTTCATTTGGTATTTTATTTATTGGGAATGCAATTTATTTTTTATTCTTGCTTGCAACATGTTTTTATTTTATTTTTTATTTGTATTTTTATTTGATTCTGAGTGCACAAGCAGTAGTATAAAGTGTGCAACAACAACAACAACAATAAAAAATAAAGCCTTTCTTAATTACTCACCACAATGCTTAATGGCATTGACAAAGAATTTCAACAATTTTTACAATCAACTCTACATTTTTCGCTCATGACTTAAAAAAAAATAGTTTTCGAGCAACAGTGAAGTTAATTTTCCACTTAAAATGAACTATTAACTGTTGCAATTTTTATGATTGTATTTTGCCTTTAAAATTACAGTTCACTATTAACAGCAAAAAGCGTTCTATTAAATTTTTTCGCAATTCTTCAGTTTATTTAATAATAGTTTGTGTCAAACGCACAAAATATATGGCAAAACTTTAACTTTAAATAAAACCAAAACGTAGTCTGGCTAAACGGACTTGTGCAGCTTAGCCAAAACTTCTAGCAGCGCCTCGTTGCCGCAGTCGTCTATGTGCGGCTGCTGTTCATGATCTTCCCTATCGATATCGGCGGCCGCTGTCATGTTCCGCTTCACACTTCACCTTCCGCTCCAGCGATGCGCCGCTGCTGTCGCTGGTGGCTGTGTAATTCGACCGCAATAATTCAACGATTACCACTGGAACAGCCGAACGACGAAAACGCCGCTTTGCGTGGAAACTTACACTAACAGAGTGGCTTTGAAAATTACACACGCGGCGACCACGAGCGAGCCGCGACGGAAACGCTACGCGTGCCAATAAGCGAAATTTATTGACAACAGCTGACTGTGACAGGCCTAACGAACCCGTGGCGACAACGAACCCGGTTGCCAACGCCAACCGCTGCCCTGCCCCTGTCCGCCGCAAGCACCGAGGCACAGTCCGTACAATGCCCATTGAACGCCCATTGGAGACCGTGACGCGACGTGGCAGACGCGGACGCAGCGGTGCGCAGGCACAGCGCACGTACGCGACTCATTAACGTTGCATTGGCTTTGCGATTTTTGGCCATTTCTGTTGATTTTGTGCAATTTTTTACTATATACGCGCGCGCCCGCAAATTGCACCAGTCGCCCACAGCAAGAGCGACACGAAACGAAACGAAAACCACCAACAACAACCCGCACGCCGCACTGTGCACTGCCCGCTTCGGTCAGGATTCCAAGCTTTTGCCGTTCGTTTGGCGCTTTTGTCGTGTCCTTGCTGCGTCCTGCCGCCATTCGAATATCGCGCGATGATGTGTGCGGCGCTGCTGAGCGCGACCTGTGTCTCGTACTGCCAAAAATCGCGCCTGCACGTGCCTGATGGGCCCGTTTTGTGCTTGGCTCGATTTTTGCTGGCCTTTGTCGCCGATTGTTGGCGCTGCCAATCGCATCCGCTGTGCGCTTTTGTTGTTGTCGCCGCGTTCGATTTGTCTTGTGTACGTGTCTGTGGCGCTGCCGCAGTCGCTGCCTTTAAACATTTTTTTTAAAACCCACCGCATCCTCCAGCTCCCTGTTTCTGCTCGTAAGCTCGGCGATTTTTCATGTTCGCTCACTTTGGCTGTGACCAACTTCTTCTGTTTTTCCATTTATGTTTTTAGTTTTGCTTTCGTTGTCATTTTTGACCATTCGGCTTCATTCTCCCACTGAACGTTGTGGCCTTTTGCATTTTTCACCAGCAAGCACACACACACACAGCCACAATCGGTACATCCGCCGCTATCAGCGACTGCAACCTAACCAACAAACCCAACCAAGCGCCACAACAAATTCAAAAGCAACTGCACCAACAACAACTACAATAAAAGCAACTAGTTGAGCGCAACCTTTGTCGCTGATCTCGAACCGGCGCCGTTGCTGTTGGTGGTTTATTTATTTCTGGCCAATGTGCTGCGTGGTGGCGCGCAAGTGTTGCGCCGCTGTCGCCGACGGCGCAGCGTCGAAATAAAGCAAAACAAATGCTGATGAATACCGAAATACGAGCATCGTCGAAATTATAATCCCCACGCTGATTGAAAAGGCTTTACATGTAGAATTATGTAGCATTATTATGTAGCATTACACGAGCAAATCATAGTATTTGCTCGTGTAATGCCTTTCGCTGTGTAACGAAATGGAAAAGCCTCTTTGCGATACATTAAACTTGTAAGGCTGATTGTGCTGAAAGCGCACAAAGCAGCAGTCCGACCCCAACCGGAGCAGGATGCGCAAAAAGCTCGAGTATAAGTAGAAGCAAGGAAGCAATGCAAAAGCAGACCAATCAGACTGCACAGTTGTTGGTTGAGCAGCTACTCAGTGCGTTTTAGTTGGACCTGCGTGCAGAAACGGCCAATTGCGTTAAGTCCATTTGAAATAACAAATCAGATTGCAATTAAGCGATGTTGATATGTCAGCAACAGTTCAATGTGTCATCAAGATTTGTGTGTAGCTAGTTAAAAGTTATTAACTCATTACTGTTGAGAAATATTTAACCTTAAGATGGTCTAGTGGCGCACACAGGTTGCGCCACTAGACTCCATCAAAATTCAAAAAATTCTGTTGAAAAATGTGGTTTGAAATGGTATTGGGCTCAAAAGTTGAACGCGAACCTCAAAAATGAAATCCTATGGGCAACCCCTAAAACCGTCCATACACATTTGCATGCATTTTTGTCTTTTAGAGAGCTTTACTAGTACACCTCAGTGTATCTGTCTTCTTCTTCTTCTATATATATAAAAGAAAGTGGATGTTTGTGTGTAAGCGCATCACGCTGAAACGGACCGGCCGATTTCGATGGTGTTTTTTTTGTTGGTTTTGCCTTGAGTCAGTTCAAGTTTATGCGAAAAGAAAACTCCGGAAAATTTATTGAGAAAGTCGGAAAACCTTGGCCATGTTTGACCGTAAATTCTGAAAATTTTCAGGCGATAACTTTGGAACCATAAATCACACATCAATGAAATTCACTACGAACTTACTATTTAGTCATGTCCTTCGACAGAGGGAATGGGGCGGGTATGGGACGAGGGGGTGTGGCACCATCCATACAATTGTAAGGTGCACAGCATTAAAATTTGGTATAGCGTCGTCCCATAGATGAGTCATTTTACCGGTAATAATTTATGGGCGTTGAACAAGGGGCGAGGCACATTTTTTATGGGCAAACAATTTTTCTGAACTATAAGTCGCTCAGCAATGAAACTTAGTACGAATTTTCCCTTTCGACAGAGGGCATTGTGCGGGTATTGAACAAGGAGGCCCATCTAACTTAAATCTCGTTCAAGTGTAGTCCATTTCTTTACTGAAATTTAGCAGTAACATTGCTGATTTGTGGGCCTCGATTGCGTTAATCAGTAGCTCTTCCTCTTTCTTTAGTTAGTTTTCTTCGTCAATTTACATCGCCATAGACCCGACATCTCGCATATTTCATTATAAAAAAAAAATGTTGTGTGAGACGAAGTTCACCGCGTCAACTAGTTTTATATAAACGCCCGTACAGATACTTTCTTACTGACTACACTTACTAGGAATAGATTTCCGTGACCAATTGTCCATAAAATCTTCTGTTTCATAAACAGTTTTCCCAGAATGCACATCATTCTACCAGCCAACCAGGTTTAGCTGTGCTCACCGTTTTAAAGCCAACAGTCGTCTAACAGCTGTTTGATCTAGAAAAAGAACTCTTCTGGCTTCACTGTCCATTGACACTTTTAAGTGCTTTCAACTGCCTACAGTTGATCATCCCATTCCACCTATCACAGTGCACTTAGATGGGTCACCCAACGGTCGATCAGACCCTCAACCTTTGAATTACTTAGTACAATTCTTGGGTCGGGTCCTCAGAAGTATTGATCTGAACCCTTCATAGCTAAACCATCTGTCAGCTCATTTAACCCTCCGCTGCATATATGCAATGTTAACATTTCATAGATTTTGGAACTTTTCTATTCAGCATTTTGCAGTCGTTCATTCTGCAGTGGTGTCTTTTATGTTAAACATTTAATTACTAACGGAATTTTGCGAATAACATTAAAAGTATGTGCAAAAGAGACGAAAAAACAACAAGTGTTTCGATTTGGTGAAATAATTTTGATTATTGATGGCGGTGGTGATATGGCGGTGGTGATATGGCGGTCACTGTCTATCAGCTGTTTAATGCATTGGATTACGAGTTTACAGTGACGACCGACGTAGGTTCGAATCCCCGCAATAGCTAATACTAAAATATAGATAAAACCGACTTTCCTTTCAGAATTCAACAAAATTTCATTTTTACCATCAAAACTTCACAAGCAACAAGAATAATATGACAAACATGTTTTATTTTTCTTTAACCCTTTCGACCCCGAATTTTAACCTGTGTCTCGATACTACTTTTTGGTATTTAAATCATGAAACACTCGCCTAAGAAATGTGCACACGACATTTGAAGTCACCACGCCTCTTTGTTAGAGTTCTAGAGCTAGTTTCCTTTTGCACAATTTTAGCTTAAAAATGCGTTAAATAAATTTTGTATCAATATTTTTTAATTACAAAAAAATTATTTAATATTTATGGAAAAATACAAAACTATCACTTTTTGATTTTATTTAACAGGGTTTTGATCAAACGCGCCCAATTCGTAGACTTCAATTAGAACACAAACTTTCTCTGATATCGCTGCAAATTATAGGAAATTATTTTGGGGATAACAGTAAATATTTTGTAATTTGCTTTGAATTCACTTCAAAAAATATTCATTTGTTGGTGCCTATTTAAATTAAACCCATAAATCAATCGTAGCTGTTGCTATAAGAAGACAAATGAAGACAGGTGAAGTTGCTCTCAGGCAACTTTGGGGTCGAAAGGGTTAAGCAAATTAAATCATGCATCGAAGGGTTAACTCCCTTCTCTCATGTTCTCAGAGTTATCCTGTTACCTTGGGCGCATTTGTTTAAATTTTGAACACATTTACGAAGAATCTCCCTCTAATTGTCCAACGCAAATAAACTTAAAAATACAAAAAATTTCTCATTTTTTATTTTATTTCCATCAAACCAGGAAAGCGTTTCAACTGCTTTCTTTCACATTACAATTCTTGCATTATTTACGGCTTTTAATCAAAATTAATTTTAATTAATGTGTGATGTGAAAAAATGACGCACATTAAAGTGATGGATGGAGTGACAGCTTCTATGTACACAAATTACAATAAAAACACTACTGACCACAAACATGTCGGCTTGTCCATGTTGGTGCATGCTACAAGTCGGTCAGGTCGTCAACGTCGCAACAGCGAAATGTTCCAGCCAGCGTCGCCTTCCATCTACAGCATAACGCTGCGTCCGCTCAAGTGCCTCATGTACCTGCTGGGCATTATACCCTACAACTGGGTGCGTCCAACCGGCGCCGACAAACACCTCCAGTGCGCGCACACCTGCGCCATACTGACGCTGATCGCGCTCATCTCTTACTACTGGTTTCAGTACCTCGACAGGCTCATCTACCACGCCGACGACATATTCTCCTCGAGCATCGACGTGCTGGGCTTCGCCCCGCTGGTCACACTGCACCTGACCATACAGGTGGAGAGCACCTGGAAGCTGCACTACTATCAGCGCATTTTCCGCAAGTTCGAACAGCTGCGTGCGCTGCTGCTCAGCAAGTTCGCCGTGCGCTTCAACTGCGCACTGCTGCAGTTCTACGTGCGTCTGCTGCACGCGCAACTGGCTCTCTACTGCGCCGTGATGGCCGTTTACCTTGTGCTGCTGCATCTGTCGCCGCTGCCCACGGCGCGCTTGCTGCTCATCGTGTTCTCGGAGCTTGTGCTGAAGCTCAAAATGTTCGAGTTCACAGCGTTTGCCATTGTTGTGATGGTGATGCACTCTGAGCTGTGCGTCGCAGCGCAGCGTTTTCTGCAGCAGCTGGACGCCAGCCGCTACGACCCGTGGCCGCTGCGACGCCGCTGCTTGACACGCTTTTTCGATCTGCAGGAGCTGCACTCGCTGCTGTGGGAGATCGTGCGCGACATTGCCGCTTACTTCGAGTGGAGCTTGCCGGGCATGTTGCTGAAGCAATTTCTGGACCTGACACTGATGGCATATTGGACGTATTTGGCTTTCGAAAACAACGCCCGACTGCTTACCAAGCAATGTTAGCTTTGTGACTTTTTTGCATGTCAGATGAGGCTTTAATGATTTGTATTTGTTTCACTGTGTCGCAGATATTGTCGTCATGTGGACACTGCAGGGTCTGGTACTGTCGGTGTCGTGCATCATATGCACCATTTGCGAGAAATCGGTAGGTATCAAGCAGCACGGCTTCGAATCACGTCCTTAGCATGTCGAGTTTAATCCTTTCACGGCCAATGGAATGTTTTTTTACATCAGGCATTTTACGGGCGTTTTTTTTGTTTTGTTTCTCAAAACATTTTCGGTCTATTTTCAGGATAAAAAATTTCGTGTTTAATCCTTTCACGGCCAATGAAATGTTTTTTATATAAGGAATTTTACTGGTGTTATTTTTGTTTCTCAAAACATTTTCGGTCTATTTTCAGGATAACAAATTTCGTGTTTAACCCTTTCACAGCCAATAGAATGTTTTTTTTCACATAAGGAATATCACTGACGTAGTTTTTTTTTGTTTCTCAAAACATTTTCGGTGTATTTTCAGGATAACAAATTTCGGGTTTAACCCTTTCACAGCCAATTGAATGTTTTTTCACAGAAGGAATATCACTGACGTTGTTTTTTTTTTGTTTCTCAAAACATTTTCCGTGTATTTTCAGGATAAAAAATTTCGATCGACATTTCATGGCATTATTGCAGATCGTCGCAATTTGTATTTGGGCGCATGTCTTCGTCGCATTTCACTACAACTAAAGCATGAACGAATTTATTTTACTGGCGGCGATTTTATTGTTGTTAATACTAAAACGCTGGGCATGGTAAGCATGGGTCACTGATAACGGTCATTTATATCTGTGGTCAAAAGCAACAATCACTTAAGTCCATAAGTTCTATTTTGAGCAGCATGCTTAGAAGGAATATTAACTCAATGATGTCTTAAGTCAACTTGAGCGTTTATAGTTTTTGACCACAGATATATTGAATCGCAGTTAAAATGTGATTTCAAAACAATAACTAAACGGTTGAGATGGCAATATCTCATCTGATCGCAATTATGATTTCGGAACGAGTTCATACTGTCTCAGCTGTATTTGAAGTACAAAATTAGGTTGAAACTGAAATGTATAATGTATACTCGTACGCAGTGGCGCACACAGGATTTCATTTTGGTGAGGAGGGGTTCTGTAAGTAACTTTTGGGCCATTTTAAATCGTATTTTCCACCCAAAATCCTTGCGAGACACAGATGTGTGGGAGGTTGAATCCCAAAGCATCATATATTACTTCTTAAGAATTTTGCCTGGTTTTCTACACTGTTTCAAGGTATTTTCTCGCTTGTTTATGTCTCGCTGTTAGTCAATATTGCACCTGTAGCGAAGCGATACTCTTTCGAACAATTTCCTATTTTACTATTTTACAATACCTACCTTCAGTGTCTTCAGAATAGACTGACTGTTTGCGAAAATCAAGGCTTTTCAGACTTTTCAGTATGAGCTCTGCTTTTCCATCTGATGGAAATCTCAAGGTCAAGTAGTCTTTTGTATGTATTATATACATTAAACATTTTGTATATTCAAATTCTGTATACCCGACTTAATTTTAATTAATTTTAAAATGAATTAATTTTTTTTATTTGCAGTTCTATTTCGGAGCTATAATGTACATTGTTATTTTAATACAATTTCGAATGTCAGTTTAATGTCAGTGCCACCACCTGTTTCAATGAGACTTGTAATTCCGAACGTATTTCATAATAAAAATTATAGTTATACAAGGTGCGTTCCAAAGTAAACAGGACTTTTATAAAATAAAGAAAACGGATGATTATTTTTGTATAATTCTTTTTATTTATTCAAAATACTCCCCTTCTGCTTCGATACAACGTTTTGCACGGTCCAAAAGCATTTGGAATTAGTGTTTTAGGCCATCGCCTTCAGAATGTTGGTACAAGCCTTTTGGATGTCTTCAACGTCCTTATAACGTTTTCCTTTCATCGGAAAATGCAACTGACCGAATAAGTAGAAGTCACAGGGAGCCATATCAGGCGAATACGGTGAATGATTGATGGTTAAAATGCGATTTTTGGTCAAATAATCGGTCGTAACTACGGCTCTGTTAGCTCTTTGTTCGATCGACATTCTCGTACCAAAGTTAAAAACATACTGTCACATTGAGCGGGATATTTCGGCTTCTACTAGACCAAATGTGAATGAAAGATGTACCTTTCCAACGCATGTCCTCACACATAGATGGCGCCACCAGAAACGTCCCTTGTACTTATCGCCGATGCCATGCCTCATTTGTTCAATACTTATTCAATTTTTCCAGTCTAGAATTCGCACCGAAAGTCATTCATGTGCGACTTTTAGTTCTAAAGTTACCAGCACATTTTTGTTCACCAACGGAACAACAGATCCATTGGACAATGATTTACCAAATATCAGTGCTGTGCGACTTATAAATCCGACGTTATTCAATATGATAGATTTGAGTTATATGGGCGGTGCCACACCCTCTTGTCCATACAGAACAAATAATATCCAGAAACCCTCTCCTGGACATATCAACCTCTGTGTCAACATTTTCAGATCAATCGGTCAAGTATGCCCTTTCTACTCATACCTACATATCTAATAATTAAAAAATATAATAATAAAATATAAAAATAATAAAATAATAAATATTAATATAATAATATAATAAAATTTTTAAAAAACCAATGAAATATCTATGGCAGCACTGTCAGCATAGAATATTCTGTTAGCATTACTTTCACATTACAAAAAACCAATAGTATCGATAGTGTCTAAAAACCATCGATAGTGGCGTCAAAATAAAACCATCGATACTTTGGATAGTCCTATCAATAGTTGTACACCTCTATTGTTTAATACAGTTGCTGATTATATTCCATTTCAGGAATCGGAAAAATTTGTATAGTTAAAAAATATACATATGTACATACTAATATAGGTAAATCAATTTATATCATTCCTATTAACTTATCCTATTAAGGGGTTATATACCTTTTTCTGTAGGGAAATACAGGGTTTTAATTTTTATTTTGTAAGCATGTTACCATAGTTTTATTCAAATGCAAGACAAAGTTGATAAAAGTACATGTCCTTATGTGAATTTGTATAAAATTTCAAGCGAAAATTCGAAAAATTAGGGAAGTTACAGTCCTTGCCGCAGAACTCCTTTTGTTAGCAGTGGTTGACGGTGAGCATGAAATCGAGGTAACGGCTCAGCTGAAAAAAAAAAACTACGTTAGTGCATAGTGTTACCTTGTTCGTGAACGAAGGATTTTACAAAAAAAAATTTTTACAGTTACAGTGCTATTTTTTCCAAAAATGTCGATTTTTTAAGGTCGAAAAATTGAGTTTTTTGCCAAAAAAAATAGAAGAATTTGTCGAAAAAAAAATTCCTTCGTTCACGAATTAGCTATTGTATGTACATATGTACAAACAACCCCTCAAAATTTCAAATTGATCGATGTAGTGGTTAGCGGGATATCGTGATGGCATTCTTTCAAAAATACGATTCCGAGATAATCGCGTTTAAAGTTTTAGGTGGACATTAAGTAGTCATGAAACTGCGCGCTATGAACGGCCGTATCTTAGGTTCTAGTGCCCCTATCTCGATGAAATTTTGCAGAAAAATTGTTAAAAGTATGTACTTCAAAAATAAGTCATAAACACATTTTTGAGCCACAAAAAGTTATATAACCCCTTAACCACATCTAATATAACACCGTGCGACAAGAATCAAAAAATTTCAAAACGCACGAAAAAATATAATATATATACTCGCGACACTAGTGGCCAAATGTAGTAAAACTGCGTTTTTAGTTTTTCTCTCTGACGTCAGGATTTTTTTTTAAAGCACTTTGAAATTTCAAGGACATGTTTATTTCAAAAAATTTGGTATTTAAAAAATTGAGCGCATTGTAGAATGACAATATGGGTATCAAATGAAAGAGAAAAATCCTTAGAATCTTTGAAAATGTAATGTTTTGTTGCAAAAGGACGAAGTGATATTGAAAATGTCCTTTTAAAACTTTATCCTTGAATATCCTTGGAAATTTCCAATCGTTTTTTTTTTTTTAATATATCTTAAGGACTAATGTGTACACTACCACATCCTCGAATTTCGTCCTTCGAAATAAACATGTGCTTGAAATTTCAAAGACCTTTTAAAGAAAATCCTGACGTCAGAGAGAAAAACTAAAAACGCAATTTTACTACATTTGGCCCCTAGTTTTGCGAGAATATCGATTTTTTCGTGTGTAAAATTTGTTGTCGCACGGTGTAATTAAAACGTCTTTGAAAAATTCACAAAAACTCAATTTCAAAAAAGGTTCTGTTCAGTCTTTAACAGTTCAGTTCTGATAGAAACTTGCTTGAAAGTCTTCAGTGTTGTATTCCGCGATGCCATGTTTCGCGATTCATTTAGCCAACTTAAAATGTTTTCAAATGCTTGGCAATGATGACATTTCTGGTTTCTGGTTTCAATGTGGCGTATGCTGAACATTTTTCCCATTTTCTTGTTGCATCCTCTGGTACGTTGGTCTCTAATGAGATCGTATCGCATTACCAGCGGCTGTCAAGAATTTATTGCCAATGCCAGATGTTGTTGATGAGAAAAAACACAACACCATGAATTGAATCGCAATGGGATAAATGACACCCACATGAGTCACGCGTAGCGAAGCGACATCGCCATCGACAACAGCTACACACACACACATGCAAATGCTCACGCACACAACAGCAGTGCGAAGCGCAATGCCACTGATGGTTGCTGTACACGGCGTTTGATTTCAATGGCCATTTGAGAGCAACTCCTGGCCACTGTCGCGCCACTACTTTCACCGACCAACACTCAACAGTTGGGCAATGTTAAACAGATTTTTGCCGCATACTCGCTTAAGCCGCATGATAAATCGAGCTGTTTGAATATATGCGCAAAAAGGGGGGGTCAAAGGGGTAATAAAATATGTCAATATCAGAAAATACGATAAAAACACGCCAAATAAGTAACGAAATCGCAATGAATTGAGTCAAGTTGAATGGCAGCGCAGGACAGGTGGAAAATCAATTTATAAGCACAAATATAACCCACAAATAACGCAAAAATAACGCAAAAATAACAGCAATAAAAAAATCGGCAAATTCAGAGAATTTAACAAGAAAAGGGCTGCAGCACGCATTATTTGTGCATATACTCGTATTTGTCATGACTCATGAGCAACACAAATCCTTTAAGGCTTGCTGTCGCCTCAATTGCCGTGGCGTGCGCTGATCGAAAGCGGCAAACGAGCTGCCAGCGAGCAGCAACAACTGCTACAAAATTGCGCAGTGAGCAGGAGGCGAGGCAGATAAAATATGCTGAACTGTTTAAATACATTGGGCGCAGATTGCTTTCAGATGGTATGACATGTGCGTACCCCTTTGGGAGGCGGCAGTTGAGAGGTGGGCAGCGCGAACATTGTTGTACAATAAGCTGTAAGCCGTCATACGTTCTCTGGTTGTGCTTATGGAATGTTTTCGGTGCAATAAAAGCGAAAGTCATTCATAAAATTGTATTTAAATTTCAATTTCGTTCGATACCAATTGCGAAGGCAAATCGAAAGTTCTTTGAATGCTCGATTTTATTCAATAATATTTATTTATGAATTTATATAAATTATTTTTGTTGTTACTGACTGTCGTTGCAGTTTTTGTGCGAGTTTTAAGTGATAAATATAATGCAAACTGGAATGAGCGAAGACATTCATGTTTTTTATTGACTTAAATGTGAGTGACAACATTCGTCCGGTTGACATATTGCAGTCACTGTGTGTTACTAAACTGCGCCATATTCATTTATTAAATAACGCATATATCTGTTATCAACTTCAGCACGATCAACGATCTTGCGGAAAACCTTCGTCTGAACTTTTTCTCGCCTTTCTCTCACCGTTCAATCACGTTTCGCTCGGCACAGTTCTGGCTGTGCCGCTGTTCCCAAACCGTTCTTCTCACTGTTGAGTCTTTTACGCTGTGACTGTCTACTCATTGAAGACTGACTTTCGGAACTGTATCACAATCACTGTGTACAGGATCACCGAGAACATGAACTGCAAGAAAATACATCACACAATAGTTAAAAGCTCTCAAGTGCTGTTTGGGCTGCTGGCACCCACCTTGCTAAAAGTGCTCGCATTTATGTCCACAAAACCGCCGGCTGTCAGCTGTATGGGCTCGTGTAGCAATTGCAGCGAGACGCGCCGCAGGCACGCACCCAAATACGGATTGCGTCGATCGTTTGCAACGCCATGCAACACTGCGTTAATTTTTTTGTCCTGCAAACACTGCGAATTGTTACACACCTTCAACACTTGCATGGCACCACAACACTTGCCCATTTTTCGCACATGCCACAAAGGCTGGTGACAAGCCAAACTGTAAAGAAGTGAACCACAGTCAAAGTTATGCAGTCTGAAAGTAAACACGAACGCATATCAGAGACGTTCAGTTCAGTCTTTGTAACGTCGGAAATGATTACAAATCTTCACATTCACATTCACATTTGTCCGTCTCGGAACCAGCGTCAAGTAGGTCCAGTAGAGCATCATCGTTATGTTGACGAAGTGCTTCAGTATCAAACCCGGCAGCGTCCAGGCCACGTAGTCTTCGATTAGGCGCACAATCTGCCAAAGTGTGGCGTGCGCATCCTGCAAGGCGAAAACGCGCGCCAAACAGCAACGTCGCTGCTGCCACTCATCGAATCGCGTCGCCTCCAGCTGCTGCACCAGCGTCCGCGTTGCGCTGTGCAGCTCGCGCATCATTACCGACACCAGCATCACGAGCAGCATGAATTCATACAGCTTTGCACGCAGCACCACGTCCGAGTAGAAGGACAGGACTAGACGATCCACCGGAAAGTAGTCGAAGCTCAGCATCGCGATGAGCAACAGCAGTATCACGCAGCTGATCGCAAACAGCAGATGGAGCAGGCCACAGCGGCGTTTCAGCACCTGCAGCTCAACGGTGACCTTGAGGTCACGATGCAACTGCAAGCGCAGCTGTTCGAGCTCGCGGAAAATGCGCTCACAGTGGGCGGACTTGCAGCTGTGCTCTACTTGCGCCACAAAGTGCATGCAGTACATGACGCTGAAGCCGAGAAACTCAATGACTTTAGTGAATATGTCAGTCATGGTGTAGTCCGATGGCTTGAGGCACCTGAGATATTGGCGAGCTAGAAAGCAGATCAGCGCACATGACGCCAACAGGTGCAGATACTTCCAGAGCAGTATTCGGCGCGTCGGAGCCAGCTGCAACGTGTACGAGAAGCCAATGAGGCACGTCAGGAAGCGCAGCGGTCGCAGCGACACGTTGTAAATTGCAGACGACCTTGGCATAGCTTGAATGGTCTTATGGGAAATTAAGGAGTTATTTTTATTATTAATGTTTAGGTAGAGGTTTTCTATTAGTACGAGGAGTTAAACGCTCTAATTGTGTAACGAGAATGAACTGAAAATGAGGTTAACTATGAACAAGCAAAGCGTTGAGCTATGCAACTCGAATTCATCGATTTTCTTGCGTTCGGGCCATCAATCAGGAATTGTTTTCAAGTTGATGGTATTTGTAACTGTCAATGCGATAAGATGTTATAAAAAGTGCATTAGCTAATGTTGTTAGGGACACTAATTCTCGCAGCGAAGTAATATTTGTTAGCAGAGATAAACGAAGCAGAACAAAAAAAGGGATGAAGAGTACAAAGTCACTAAGAATTAACAGACAGAAGCAACAATGAACATCAACTGCAACAATAAATGAGCGGATAATGCATGCTTAACCCTTTCGACCCCAAAGTTACACCAAGTAGGCACCAACAAATTAATATTTTTAGAAGTGAATTCCAAACAAATTACAAAATGTTTACTGTTATCCCCAAAATAATTTCCAATAATTTGCAACGATAATTTTGTATTTTTCCATAAATATAAAATAATTTTTCTGTAAATCAAAAATATTGATACAAAATTTATTTGATTTTTACTGATTTGATTTTCAATTTGCAGCGATATCGAGGAAAGTTTGTGTTCTAATTGAAGTCTACGAATTGAGGGCATTTGATCAAAACTCTGTTTTTTTAATAATGGTAATATAAAAACAAAAAGTGATAATTTTGTATTTTTCCATGAATAATAGGTCATTTTTCTGTAATTAAAAAATATTGATACAAAATTGATTTGATTTTTACTGATTTGATTTTTAATTTGCAGCGATATCGGGGAAAGTTTGTGTTCTAATTGAAGTCTAAAAACTGTTTTTTTAATAATAGTTAAATAAAATCAAAAAGTGATAATTTTGTATTTTTCCATAAATATTAGATAATTTTTCTGTAATTAAAAAATATTGATAAAAAATTTATTGGATTTTTACTGATTTGATTTTTAATTTGCAGCGATATCAGGGAAAGTTTGTGTTCTAATTGAAGTCTACGAGTTGGGCGCGTTTAATCAAAACACTGTTTTTTAATAATGACAATTTTGTATTTTTCCATAAATATTAAATAATTATTTTGTAATGGTTAAATTAATTATATCCTGAAAAAAGTTATAATAAAACAAAAAACCAAATGTATCATTTTTGATACAAAGCTCGATCTACGGTTAAGCTAAAATTGTTCAAAAGTAAATAAGCTCTAAAACTCTAACAGAGAGGCGTGGCGACTTCAAATGTCGTGTGCACACTTCTTAGGCAAATGTTTCATGATTTAAATACCAAAAAGTAATATCGAGACACAGGGTAAAATTCGGGGTCGAAAGGGCTAAACAAACACCGTCAGCCAAGTTAGCATTATCCCTTTGATAACCGCCTTTCAAATCATGAGAATTTTCAATATTTATTGATAGAATCGTCTTTTAGCAGCAATTCTAAAATTCTGGCGTTGGAGGTCTAAAACAGTGCCGCACAGAAGGGGGTAGGTTCAAACCTTCCCCACCCAAACAATGTGGTAACAAATATGGTTTCAAACTTATTATGGTCCACTTATGGCAGGAAGCGCACATCAGCTATCCTGGGTCTTAAAAGGACTGAGATCTCCATCCTCCCAAGGATTCTGACAGGACACTGGCTAATAGGAGCACACGCCATCAGGCTAGAAGTCAACCAAAGAGACTACTGCAGAAGCTGCGAGTGCGCAGAAGAGGAAGAAAGAGTACAGCATCTCCCCTGTCATTACCTGGCACTCAGTAGAAGGAGACTCCACGCTACAGGACAACAATTTCTAAGGAACCTCGGAGAGATACCATAAAGATACCGTTTCAATGGTTTGACGAAGTATCCTTACCTTAGGGAAAGCTGCATATGGTATCAAAACGGGCCTACTTCTTGGCCTATGTGAAGGATGGGATCTATTCAGCCATTTCAACCTAACCTAACCATTGCACAGTGATTCTACTCCATAGAACCGCGGGACAAAATTATAAGTAGTGGTCCGATCTTCATAAAATTTGGTATACTAGTTAATCATGGTGTGCTGAATTGAAATTTTCATTTTGTTTTTCTAAAACTTTTGTAGTTTGGCAATGTCTGAGACTTAAATTTGCAATTTTCGTCATTTTTGGTGAGCTATAGCAACGAGTGTGTTGGCTAGATTTTTCAGATTTTACATTAAATCGGTAACGTCAACATTGATTATTGTAAAGAGTAACAGAAATTGTCTTAGGACACTTTAGTTTTGCAATAAAAACGATAATAATAGACGTCTGTTTTGCTTTTTTGCAGTTTTCGCAATTTTTCATGCTTATTGCATACTTTTAGGGATGAAAAAAATAAATTTTGTCGAAAAATAGGTGTTTAGACAACTTTTCAAATTGGATTATTTTCTGAGATTGGAAGATATTGGAGGATGTAATTACATTGTCCGACAAAGAAAGAATGCTTCTTAAAATAAAAAAAAACCAGGAACATAAGTACTTTCATATACTTTTTAGATATATTCCTCTAAGTTTTGCCAATTTTCAGATTTTTAATTTATAAAAATATTTTGAATTAAAAGTGAAATAAAAGCCTCAGCTTTGCAAATTTTGAGAATACATTAAAAGCGAAGATGGACACATCATTTCTTAATCCATATTGAAAGTTTTAGCAACTTCTTGGTTACAATTTTTTTTACTCAATAGATTAAAAACAGAAAATATGTGTTTACATTTTTTTGTAAAAAAATTTCAACTTTGAGCCGCTTTTGCACAGAAACTTATTAATTTTTTGCACAGATTTTTTGGGGTTTTCTTAGTTGGAGTTTTACCTTTCAAATGACATCAAAATGGTTAAATTCTGATATTATAAATTTTTTGAATTTTGTCTATGGAACGAATCACTGTGCATTGGTGCCAAGTGGTATTCGACTGTAAAGTTGTATACAGAACTGTACCCAAGTTGAAATCCTCTGTACGCCACTGGACACACATACATATGTATGTCCTATTGTTTGCGATAGAGTTAAAGGAAATAATGGTAAGTTAATTTCCATACTAACAAAGAGCGCCACAACGACACATCCACTAAAATGTCCACCACATTTATGCGAATATTTTATTAATGCAAATGCTTCCCGGAAACTAATGTATAACGCATCCTTGATCTCGGTAACATTTTGCAAATATCTACTTGCAAAGTTTCGCCTTTGCTTGTTGTACCACACATGTGGCAACATTCTTGCAACATTACCACATTCGCATACACACTCACACACACACAATTTGTTCTTTCATTTCTTCATGCAATGCAAGTTGTATGTTATTTCACATATTTTTAGCGCTCCATTCTTCGCACTTGTTTGTCTATTCTGATAAGCCTTGCCGCACCGCACGCACGTTCCCTCCCAGACATCGGTTGCGCTACGCGCAGACGCACCATTGGAAAAGTATTAAATTAATGGATCAGCCATATGTGGTGAGTTGACGTGCTCGCTTCATTTGTTACCACACCATCTCAACTCTCAACTTTCCGCCAGTTGTGCAGTGACACTTTGTTGCCGATATGTTTTTTTCCTGGCGCGCATTTTTTCTTCACTTTGCCGAGTTTGCGCGAAAGTTTGTTTGTAGTTGATGCGCCAGATTCGCGCTTCGCCAGCGCCACATTCTTTGTTGCAACTTCTGTGTGGCCGTCAACAAAACGTGCCGCGGATTTGAAGCAGACCAAATAATATTGCCATGAAAAATAACTGCGGCGCGCGCAAAAAGTGTCGGCCCCCAGCCGAGCGCGCATTATTAACACACACACACTGCACATAACAACAACAACAGCAACAGCAGGAGCACGAAATCTTCTGCAGCGCAATTTTCAAATATAAAAACTCGTCCAAAAACCATCAGCAACAACAATGCAGCAGTACGAGTAGCGTGCGAATTGAGCAAAAATGGCTGCAGCAACTCTGCACAGCAGCCCACGCCCCGCGCGCCACATGTGTCATGCATACGAAAGCGCGGCGCGCCTCGCACGGTCGTGTTTGTTGGCAGTGTTGCTGTTTGCTGTTTTTGCTGTTGTCGATGCGTGTTTGCTCGCGTGCAACTTATGACACTCGAATTGAATATGAATTTGAATTTCAATATGCGGATTATCTGCGCAGCAGCTCGCGAGCGCAACTGCTCACCGGGGCGTGGCGCATTGGTCCGCTTTACAGCGCCCGCGTACCCAACGCACGCAAAGTAGGTCAAAATTTTTGCCATTTATTATTATTTTTTTTTTTTGCTCTACTGAAGCTTTTTGGCCTTCGGCAGTGCATTTGAAATTTTAAGAAATATGTACCGGGAAACCATTTTAAATACATACACACGTGCTGCATGTGTTGTTAGTTTGTCAACCATGCAGATATATATTTATTTGTATTCAAATATAAACTTCACTCAAACAGTTACGCAATGAAAGTGCACGCGAATTTTAAAGCCAGCAAACAAAACGTGCTTCCTTTTTGCTTTTTGCATCCTTGAAGCAACTCTTACCGCAATCGCTTTATGGTGCGTCGGTGTTCAAGCGCCTTTGTCAACGCGTCAGATGCTTTTTGTCATTGTGTTGCCGCTTGCTGTTGTCTGTTTGCCTAAAACTGACAACAGCTGTTTTCATTGTTGTTTCCTTTACCAGTGTTCGTCACAGACCAGTTTGCCGTTTTGTGCAAATGACACGTAAATCACGTGCACGCTCGACTGCTGCCGCCATTCCGCCAATGCATTGCAATGTCGTTGTGATGTTGTTTTCAAATTTCCACTACGTTTTTATTCGTTTTCCATATTTTCCGCTTGTATGAATTTAATATTTTTACACTGTTTTGTGGGGGCAGGAAAATGTTGCCAACATCAATCTTGACACGTATGACAGTTTTATGCCAACAACAAAAACATGCCAGCACAACTGCAACGGGGAGACTCTAAATGGTTGAGTGGCATTGCACAAATAAGCGACCAAATATACACACCGACTGTCGAACGGACCGACAAATGTGCAAGCAGCAAGCAACAATGAGACAGACAGATCTACGCTCAAATAAACCAACAATAGCGCCAAATGTGGCTCCACACAACCGATGGCTACAAAGATGCGGTGAAGGGACATTTTTTTAAACATCGCCATTTCACATTTTAAACCCCTCCCCCTCTCCGCCCGCACTCCTTTCGCTTTAACTGGGGCGCAAGCGTCGCTGCAACGCCAAATATGGCAATTGCCACAATTTGCAAATTAGCCTACAACAACAATGCTCATAGCGGCGCACAGTGTCGCGATCCCATATAAGCCGTGGCCAAAAATACTTAGCGTTATCCTAATTCGATGACACTTCGTGAGATTGTTTTCGTGGTAGAAATTAAGGAATTTACAAAAAATCATTAAAATTGGACCACTGCCACGCCCACCTCCCATACGAAAGGAACTGTAATATTGAAATAACTTTCTTAATATTAGTGATAGAATTATGAAATTTTGTCTTTGAGCTTTAAATAATGATATAAAAGTTCACACTAAAAATGGGCGGTCTGCCATGTCCACTTTCAAAAATATTCGTATTTTACTACAACTAAAACTGTATTTTTAGAAGGCTATTTGCGATACTCGTTCCACGATGTAATTTTAATTGTTAAGCTTTCTAAAACCTTAAAGTGGGCGTGGCAGCTGGAGCATATATATAAAGTGGCCAAAACTTTTCCTTTATGACTTCATGTTAAATTTTTTCAGCTTGTGATACCATATTTTGGTATAAATGTTTAGATTTTTAAAGTGGGCGTGGCATTCTGCCTACTTTTGATGATACGAACAATGTAAGCCAACCCTGTCCTTTATACAGCTCATCATTTCAGTACTTCGAAAAAATCCCCATTTTGGACTGTAGGAGCCACTGCAAAAAGTAAATGTTTAGGTGGGGACGCAAACTTTGCTTTTGTTCATGATTAACATCAACGTCCGTCTTATCTTTATGTAAATTAATAAGAAAATCAAGTGTTATTGACCGCTTTCTGGTTTCACCTTTACGCCACACTTCGAAGAAATCACGTATTTTTAGCGGAGGCGTCACTAGAAAAATGCGAATAACAACCAAATAGGCACTTAGCGGCAAAACATTACTACGGATTATGTTAATACATACTTTTTTGAGTAATTTAGGGTTGGAACTAAAAAAGTGCTTTTTGACGTTTTTTAAACCTTTTTCCACCAAACTGTTGGTTCTTTGTTAGAAGCAACCCGAAAACGTAATTTTTCAATGTAACAGGATTTCACAGTTATTTCACAGCTTAAAGCAAAAAAATAGCACTGCCATACAGGAAAAATTCCAAAGTTTTATTTAATATATAACATGACTATATTAGTACATAAATTATATTTTTATTTGATTTTTCATTCAGCATAAAGAATTACCCACAAACTCGGAACGAATGCGTATTTTTTAACATCAACTTTGAAGCTACATAAAAATGGAACGGAGTAGGATATTGAAGATCGGATAACGGATTTTTCTTAGTTGAGATATTGTTCATTCATCATTCATTTCGTAACATTGATTTTTACCATTTTGGCCACACTCGCGACACTGTGCGGCGTTGCCTGGCTGCACCAAAACGAGCAAAGAATTAAATAACAAATGACAGGCACCGTTTCACCTACTTCAAAATTCATACTTTTAATGCCTGCAACGCGCATAACTGTTGTTGGCAATAAAACAAGAACTGCTCCGCTCGGGCGTGCGCGAGTGCTGGGTTCAAATCCCGTTTATGCAGCAGTGCAACTATTAGTGTTAAGCCGATCTGATGTTGTTGCGGTGTTAGCGTTATGACTTTTGTTATTTCGCGAATGAGTGTGGGCGCGTACGTGTTTGTGTGTATGTGTGTGTGCATTTAAAATATTACGGCCACAAATGTCGAACACTTTGCTCTTTCCAAATGGCTTGATCTGGTTTTACGAGTTTTTTTTTAGCCGCTATCTTGCAATTTAAATTGTATGAGAATGACAATGTAGGTGGTGAGCGCGAGAATCATCTGAAAATTTTAATAAAAGTTTACGTTATTTTAGTTCGAAATTTAAAGAATGTTTAGAATTTTGAAATTCTAAACTTCACTTTGTAAGAGACTTTGGTGCCAATTGAATGCTGAAGAATATTTTCTAGCGAGCTGTACATTTTCAATAAACAAAATACTGTAAAAATTGTCTACTTACTGCACCGAAATGCTGCAGATTTATGTCAAAGAATCCAGCGCAGGTGAAGATCATTTTTTGATGCATCAACTGCAGCGAGTATTCTTGCACGCGATTGCAGAGCGCCAAGTCGGTGCCATGACTTCTGAAATTATGCAGCCTCGTGCCGAAGAGATCGTACTACAGTGTGTAAATATATTGGAAATTAGACACATTTTAGGCTTCGGACCATAGATCTGACTTACCACATCGAGACAACGTTGACTTAGCCAGCATGGAATCAGCATGTTTGCTATAAGCATGGCCACATTACCAAAGCGATCTAATAAGATAAAAGCAATTGTCAGTTGATTTAAGGACCAATTCATTATGCTTATAGATAGTCTGGGGTTCATCTCTCGAAACTGGGCCATACATTACTTATAACACTGCACAACAGCATATCTGTTGCATGGAGTTTTTTACATGAATCTGAATCGTTTTTCCACGTTGTTTTCAAAACCATATTCCGTTTTTATGTAACAGTTTTTGCAAAAAATGGGCGTGTAATTTTTTCGAATTTTCCTCGGCTTTTTTGTCGTTTTCGACTGTAATTTCTGAACCAATAATCCTATATACATGGATATATATATATAGTTGCACTAACAACATCTCACGCCATCTTTTCTGGTATTAATCAATTTTATGCGTTTTAAATTGGCGTTGTAATAAGATTTCAAAGTAGGAAAATATTGAATTTCAAGGCGTTTTTTCTGATGGCGAAAATTGTACAGATGCATCATAAATCAAGTTACGAAGTATATGAATATCTTAAGAAGAAACATCAAACAATACAGCACAGCCAAATTATTTGGCGGAATGCACATTCGCATCGAAATAATAGCAAAAATGTACCATAGCTATTTTCATCACTTTCCATAGATTTTCCTTAAAAAATATGAAAAGTTTTTAATTTTTTTTTATTTAGAGCAATTCAAAATCATTTTGTTCTTTGCTTGTGTTTCAGACTATAAATGTAACATATAAAAGAGCATATTTTGAGGCTCCTAGTTTTTTAAGGAAAATGTATGAAAAATTATAAAAATGACTATGGTACATTTTTGATATTATTTCGATGCGAATGTGTATTACGCCAAATAATTTGACTGTATTCTAATGTTTGATGTGTCGGCTTGCATTATACACCTAACTCGTTAATTGATTTACGAAAATTGTGTATGTTTTTGACCATCAAAGAAAACGCCTTAAAATTCCATATTTTTCGACTTTGAGGTCCAACTACCGCGGCATTTTAAAACTTATAAAAATAAGTTACATCGGAAAAGAAGCCTTGCGGTGTTGTTAATGCGATAAGTGAAAATCATGTCAATTGGTTTTTTGGTTTAGAAATTACAATCAAAAATATGAAAAAAGTAGAGGAAAAACTGAAAAAATTAGACGGTACCTATATCTCACAAACTAGAGCTGCTAGAAAAAATCTGAGAATAGATTCGAAATCAGCGCACCCAAATTATTAAGAAACAGTAGAAAAACGCCATGCAACAGAAAAAAGTGTTTTTTTTTGGTTGTGCTGTGTAATCAATATTCTTTCTTAACTTATCCATGCAATGACATTTCGTCGCTTCAGAAAACAAATGTCGTATGTCTTACTAGACTCAATCGAACATACGACATTCGTTTTCTGAGGCGACGATTTATCGCCGCAATACTCACACAGCCGCAGCATGACATCGTCATTTTCGAACTGTATGTACGCCCAGTTGATGTGTTGCGTTATGGCGAATCCATTATGAAGAAACAGCACCAGCATGGGCAGACCAAAGTAGCGCTCCACCGAGTTCAGCAAATTCCAGACGCGCGCCAACAGCAGCTGATTTTCCTGCAGCTCAGCGTACAGTGCCAGCCGCAACGGTCTGCGCTCGCAGCAGGCGATTTCGTGCTGCAGCTGCAGCAATTGCCGGTACAGCAGCTGCAGCAGCTCCTCAACCAGCTGCACCACCACACAATACTCCGCGCACTTTATCTGTATGAGCAGTCCGAAGAAGGAAATCGCAACTCGATTGGAGGGCGACAACGCTTTGGTGAGTAGGTTATAGCCCACTATTGAGAAGCCGCCACAGCTGATCAAGAGCCAAGCGCCCGAGCGCGCTGCTAGACGCAGATGAATGTCCCAATGCAGCTGTTGCTGCAGCTGCTGCCTGCTGTGCGCGTGTATGTCGCGCTCCAGTCGCGCAATGGCCGCGTAGATGCAGTGCAGCTGGCGATAGTTGCAGATGCCCTGCGCCTGCATGATGGCCTGCACAATAAAGACGCAAATGTTGCCGCCAACGCCCAGCCAGAAGGTGATGTCGCCCAGCGTCAATGTGTCGACTGCGTATTTGATGGCCTCGTTGTTGAGATGCAGTACCCAAAGGCTGAGCATGAGCAGAAGCAGCGCGTACAGCAGCACACCGCCAAAGAGGAGCCGCAGACGGCAGCGATGCTGCTGGCGTGCAGCGGGTGCGGCCAGTATGAAGACCGGCGGTAGGGATAGCGTGAATAGAGTGAAAATCCACTGATAGGGCACGACGGCGGCTAGCAGCCGCGACTTGAAGAGCGGCGTTGCGCCCATGTTGGCATCGTCGCAAGTGTCCACTTGTGGAATGCGGCCAGTTGGCGCAACTGGCATGCAAGTGCCCCCAGAAAGTGACAAATTATTTGATTCCGCATTTGATTAGTCGGAATTAATTTCTATGTCTTCGTGCGGCACAGATAATTGCAGCTTTTAATTAAATTGCATGTCACTCATACGTCGTGTGGGCTGCCGTCGTTTCTCATTTCTTTGTTGCTACTTGATTGCACGCCATTTTTGCTGCAGCCATACAAGCAGCACTCCGGCGACAGTTAAATAAGTTACATGCACACACACATATATACATCTGTGTGTATGTGTGTGTGTGTGCAAATGCTGGTAATTAGTGATGCATTAAATGCGGATTAAATATCTCGCATGCAATTTAGGTCAATTTTGTGGCTTACATCACTTTGCGCAAGCAACAGTGTGCACACAGCAGTAGAGCAAAGCAACAGCAATCATAGCAACAACAACTACAATAGCAGCATACATTCACATCTACGTAAAGCGCACAAATAGTGCTCAACGGCAATTCAGCTTTGATTATGTGGACTCTTTGCAATTGTCTCCAACTCTCCGCTGCTTCGTGGCACCCTCGCCCCTCCTACTCCTACAGCAATGCCACTTTATGCATTGAGATTAAGAGTTGAATTGCCGCTCGTACATTTGAGCTTCATTGAAATTTCAGTGCATTTTCTGTGCTGCCACTACTGTTCCGCATTTAATTGTTACCACCCGCAGCCTCTCCAGCCAACTTGCCACAAATTCTGTGCCTTTATGAAACTGCCAAATATGTTACAGCGCTGACTCAAGGCGGCTTGTCGGGAATGGGTGGAAGAGCAGTGCCAAAGTCGAATTCTCTGATTGTGCTGAATTCAAGTCTTTGTGCAGACACTTTGTAAAAATCGTTTAGAAGTTGGTAATTACTTAAACTTACCACTTACTGTTGGCGCAAAAAGTATAAACGAAGATGAATTTACTCTCAAGGAATTGCAAGTTTTCTGATTTCTTGTTGCATTTTTTGGCGAAAATTCAGCTCAAGATCGTTTTAAAATATGCAAACACGTCTCAGAAGCACAACTAAGATTTTAATTAAAATTGATTATTTTTGTCTCTCTTCTATGCAAGAAATCTAAATGTCAACAGCAATTAGGACATTTCAAATAAACCCAATGACAAACGTGATATGACTTTTGCACTGCACGTAAATAAATATATTTGATTAGAATTCATTGCAAAAGTTTACAGTATTTAAACAACAAAATTTTGTTTAATTAAATGTTAAATGTCAGCCACGAAATTGTGGTTTGTGAAATTGAACTAATTGCCTTTAATGAAACATTTTTTTTTTAATATTTTACATTGTTTTACTTTTTTGTACAAAATTTGGTAGTCCATGATGACAATTATTTTTTATGTTAGAATTAGAATGAGCTTCGAATGAGTAGTTGACACACAAATACTTCAAGTACTCGAATTGTTCACATTTTTCATCAGATTGAGTGTGTAATATAAATAATTCTCATTTATTGGCAAACGTGAATGTTAATAAAATAAAAATCAAACACGATTAAGAAATATTTAACAAAATCGTGACCACGACCTACTCATCGTATAATTACACTGCACAACACAAAAAAAATAACAAGGTTCTGACAACGGATTCTGGTAGAGGGGACCAAAAAAAAATATACGTGTATCGGCGTTTTGAAAGTTTACGTCTGAATTTTTTTTTAGGAGGGGTCACAGTTTTCCCCCCTTTTGCACATTCTTATGGTGAATCGGCATACGAAAATCATGTAACCTTACATTTTAGGTATATGATGGGTTCAGCAATTTGATGTAAAATACTACGAAGAATATTTTTGTGGAGCATTTTAACCCTGTAGCTACTATTTCTATGGGTCAATTTGACCCTTTTTTTCTAAAATGCCAAAAATGACCTGTAAAACAGGACTTTTTAAGGAAAAAATGTACCACGAAAATATTCGCCGTAAAATTCTACTATAGGTCTCTGAATACATCAAAGCGCAGAAATTATCTTCAACGCCAGAATTAAGCCAAATCTGAAAATGTGTTTAAGTGTTTATTTCGTAATTAATCAAAATTTTTTCCTTTTTGTTTTCCTAAAATGTAAGGTTACATGGTTTTCGTATGCCGATTCACAAAAAGAATGTGCAAAAGGGGGAAATTTTACCCCCCCTAAAAAAAAACGCAGATGTAAACTTTCAAAACGCCGATACACGTATATTTTTGTTTGGTCCCCTCTACCAGAATCCGTTGTCAGAACCTTGTTATTTAAAAAAAAAATTTGATTTTGTTGTGCAGTGTTATTTATGTTTGCAGATATTGATTAGAGTATGATTTCTAATTTCTGCATACATTCCACCACCAATTTCCGATATCAATATTGACTGACCATATTAGACACCACAAGTTGCTGCAACTGGAGTTCAATCTTGTTTGATTTGTTATTGAAATTTCCCTCTTCAATTCGTCTCATTGCAACACTTCACACTTTCAAACGACCAAGCAACAAGCAGCTTTTTCAATGTTGTCAATTCATTTTTACGATTGCGCGCCGCAGGTTAGAAACAACAACAGCAACGCCAACGCCAGTTGCAAGCGAGCATTAACCATTACAGCGCCACATTTGCCTCCACCCCACTCAACCCGGTGTCAGCTGTTTGCCATCGATGGCGCTGCTTATCCTCAGTGCTCATCTGACGAAATGTTAGCCGCATTTCAAAATTACTTACATCGTAAAAAAAATGAAAAAACCCGATTTAAAGCGGTCAGCGACAAAAAAATTCCATTGCATTCGCACACATTTCGGAATGTGGCACAACACTCGCAGTCCGTTCGGTTGGTTTCACTGTCGCTCCATCCAAATTGTCGCACTGCCCACACTGCAAATGCGTCAAGTGTCCGCTTTTAATGTTCAACCACCACCACTCCGCACACTTTCCACCACTCACTGTTTGTGTTCTCATTTGGCAGTTTTCCTTTTTGTGTCCTTTTGTACACAACTTTGGTAATGGCCGTTGGCATTTTTAATTTGCATAGGTACTTTGTAGTTGTGCTTACTGCTGTCCTGCGCCTTGTGCTTTTTTCCACTGTGTTCGTTTTTTCTTTTCAGCATGAAAGCCGTTTTAGTTTTTGGTGTTGTTGCTGCACTCTTTTCAAACGTTGATGAGCGGAAAAGTGTTGATGCTTTTCACTAGTTCCTCGCTTCGTTTTTGTTTGTGACGCTGTGCGAACACGTGCAATGCCAAATTTTTTTTTGCGCATTTTTGCTTGATTAAAGTGCAGAAATTTTCTTGGTGTCTAAGCTGAAATATTCGATAGTTTTCTTATCGAAATGCCTTTACCCCTTCGAATGAAAATCAATTAATGGATCATAATATTTGTACTAATATATAATATTTATTTATTAAAATTAAGTTATGAAAGTCAAAAAAGAATGCAGCAGAAAGCTCGCAGCGAAGTTCTATTACACTGTGCGACAGCATTTTTCCCACCGGAGAAAATCCATATGTGCGTGAAACTAGAGACCAAATATGGTAATACTGCGTACTCAGTTTTTCATTTCTACATCCTTTGTCCTTTTAAAAAGACTTCAAAATTTTGAAGGGGATAAAAAATAGAAAAAATACTCAATTTTTCATTTCTACATCCTTTGTCCTTTTAACAGGACTTCAAAATTTTTAAGGGGATACAAAATATAAAAAATGCTCAGTTTTTCATTTCTACATCTATTGTCCTTTTAAAAGGACTTCAAAATTTTTAAGGGGATAAAAATATAAAAAATATGAAAAATACTCAGTTTTCCATTTCTACATCCTTTGTCCTTTTAAAAGGACTTCAAAATTTTGAAGGGGATAAAAAATATAAAAAAATATAAAAAATACTCAGTTTTTCATTTCTACATCCTTTGTCCTTTTAAAAGGATTTCAAAATTTTGGATGGGATAAAAAATATTAAAAATATAAAAAATACTCAGTTTTTCATTTCTACATCCTTTGTCCTTTTAACAGGACTTCAAAATTTTGAAGGGGATACAAAATATTAAAAAATATTAAAAATACTTAACCTCGATAGAATATGGCGATATGTATATCAAATGAAAGAGGAAAGGCTGAAGAATTTAAATAAAATTTATGTTTCATCTATTTGTAAAAAAATTACATGAAAAAGGTCCTTTGAAAATTTTAATCCTTTATATCATTGAAAATTTATATAAAATTTTCTTGAAAAGTAAGTATGTTAAAAGCCAAAATCTCCTTGATTACGTGTCAAAATTTCATTACTCTAACTTTATTGGTTCGAAAGTTATTAAAAAAAAGGTGAAAGCTGCAATTCCAATGAAGTACAAAAATTCTAATTTATTTGAGTATCAGTATTTTAAGCGGGTCAATATGTGTAAACGGTATATTTTTGGAATCGCGCATACGCCGGAAAAAATTAATGCAATGTACAATTTTTTTTTTCATTCTTTTATTAAAAGGTAGCAGTGCAAGAAACAAAAATATTATTTTTGGCGTACTCAAAATGGCGGCGGTGGTGGGAGTCCAACGTTGGGCCCCCACTGAAAAAATATTGCTATTAGTTATTATGAGAAAACATATGTACCTTCTAAAGTAACTAACAAAAAAAATATTTTCTCGAAAATACAAAAATACGCTCCAACCGAAAAAATACCTTTTTTTTCTTAATTTCCCAAAAATGGCACCGCGGATTTCGGCAAAAACAATGAAATTTTTAGTTACTTTAGAATTACTATGTTTCAAAAAGGTGCTGCCCAAATTTTAGATCAGTGGGACTAAAACTTTCCGAGATATTCTGCTTCCATAATCAAAAACCAGTGTTTCGAAATAATTCGGTTTAAACTTTGCGTTACGGCTTCATGCGGAACGAATTGACCATCAATAAAGCGCTACTGCAGGGGAACGGGTCATCAGAATTAAAAACCACTTGAGGGGGGATATTCTTAAGACCCCCTGGAGTCTATTTCACAAAAAAAAAAAATTTGCAAAATTTGTAAATTTACACGTATTGATGCTCTTAAATAATAAAAAGATACAAAATCAATGAAGCGAGAATAATGAACAATGACATCCAAAATTAATTCTCAGCTATTTATACTCCTCGTCCTTGAAACTGATCCAGAAATTATGACTACATGAATAGCATTCTTTCTGAATAACTTCCAGGTGGCCAATGAAGTGGGCTCTAGACTTATCTAGAACAATTCGGTATCCAGATAAAATGTCCCCATGAAGTTCGTTACCAGTTAACCAGAGGTCTGTCGTAATCACCGACCTTCCTCCTCCATAAGTCTTTCTCTTTTGTGAACGGTTATCTCAGAATGCACGTACGTCTACCAGTCGCGTCACTGCCTTATCTTTCGTCCGAACACAGTCTGCAGGTAACTTCCTCAACAAGGTTTAGCCGTGGCAGGTATCCGCCCCGAAGCTACAATCTGAGATGTGAAATCACTAGAGCCCAAAAACCGCCTAATCATGGAAGAGCTCACCAATGTCTTGTCCAGAGACATTTCCCTCCTCCGTTTTCAGTGCTGATAACTCAGTGTTGTGGCGGATTGAAAAACTACTTAACTATACATAAATAAAATAAGACTGAAAATATTCATCAAACCACATGCGTATCCTTTTCGACACCGTCTATAAAGATTTGCCCAGATTATTCACAATGGATGGTAAACCCTTTTTCTGCTCTTTTCTGTTTCTGTTATGTTGCAAAATAAGACAATTAGTTTTAAAATGACCTTTGATACCATTTTAATTATATCCTAACCAATTTTATTTTCTTCACTTTTTCTAATCCGCATATTCATGCACAAACTTACTATTTTTTACTCTCCTCACTCCTTTTTCTAAGTCCATTTTTGTCTATCTTTCCTCGACAACAGCTACTCCTTTTATTGCATGTCCTTTCCCATACCTACTCAGCCTCACTTAGGTACGTGTTTTTTTTTCACTTTTCAACTTTTCAACTTTTCGACTAATCCCAACATTTTTCCATTCAATCGGATGCTAGGTACCCTACTCCTCCTCTGCCTTCCTGCATTTGTTCATTCCAACTACTGATTGACTCTTGCTGCGCTTCCGGTCACCCAACACTTATTTTCACTGTTTCTTTTTTCTATTTTTTTCACTTTCATACTTCTTCCAATACAATTTCACTTACTCCATTTATTTGGGTTACTTCCTGTGCACTTTCTTCCGCCTCTTCCTACTTTCCTATTCTAACTAAGTACTTCCATCTCTTCATAGTTGTTTTCAAAAAGAACATTTCCCACTCATTACTAGTGTGAATCAAATTGCTAAAGAACGCAAAATTGTTTTCATTTCACCATTTTCTTGCCTCTTTCTGCACCTTCGCATACATAAATATATATAAATATGTATTGACCATCATAACAATCACAAGAAATCGCACAATGGCGACACAATTAAATTTAAGTTGTTTCCTCTTTAGAGTCGCAGTGCACAATGCACCACGTTCCAATATAATCAAATAAAACCAAACCAAACGAAATGAAATGAAACGCAATGAAATGATTTTCAGCTCGGCCAACGGAAACGGAAGCTACACATTGTTCCGACATAGCCACACCGACACGCACACACACACACATGTGCATTCGCCACACGCTCACGCACACACAATTACGTGCGGTTTTTCATGCATTTTAATTTTTATTGATATTAAATAAGTTGCCAACAACAAAATTTTTATTTCATTGTTTCGCTCTCGTTTTTTGTTTGTTTTTTTTTTTGGCAGCAATTGCTTCATTTTTTCTTTGCTTCAGTTTATTTTTTTTATTTTGCACTCTCGTTGTTTTTGTTGCTTTACGCAATGAATGAAAACAAATGAATTTCATTGCAATCAAGTGTAACTTTTGCTGTTGTGTACGCCGTTGCTGTTGCTGCCGCGGCCATTGTTGTTGCCAACACGTAGTCAGCCGCCGTTATTGTTTTTGTGAATATTGTTGCCAAAAATAAAACTTCAATAAATTAAAATGCGACGATATGACAGCAAAAATTAACAAAAAACACCAACACACAACTACAACAAATGGGCAAAAAATAATACAAATACTGTTTTTATAATTCAGGAAAAGCAAACAAACAAAAAATTGACCGCATGTGAGACCGGAAAAAATGCGCCGTGACGGAAGCGCGGACGAGGAACGACTGCAGTTTGTTTGCACTTTTTCATCAGTTTTAGTTTAACTCGGCCATTTTTATTGCAGTCCCCAAAATCGCACACATAAACGGAAAGTTTATTAATAAAATTTCCAAAAATGCGTGCGAGTGTATTTGTGCAACTTTTTCCCAAATTTTTTCCACGCACAAAAACGCCGCATATTTGAAATAATTTTTAATGTTACTCATACGCCAGCGAGTGCTGACGCAATCGCAGCTTTTGGCTTTCATTCACTATGAAAACAATTGAGTTGAATAATATTTTGCATTAAATCAGCAGCAGCCAGTGAGTCATTGGAACAAAGAGAAAGCAAATTGTTTGAGTTTAAAATGAAAACAAAAATTTAACAAAAATTGTTTACATTTAGCAGTGAACGCAAAAGTGCACTCGGCACATGTGTAAATGTGTTGTTATCTGCAAATATAACTTTTCTTGATGGCTATTTACATATTCTTCAAGTTTGCTTGTCCACTCGTCGACTAGAAGTTTTACCAACAACAAAACTTCTTGTCAATGAAACGAGAAGTCTTCAGGTGAATGTAAAACATTCAAGTATTCCATGGAATACTTAATAAATAATTTGTGTAGCAGCAAACCTCAATTGTCATTGCGATGAATTCTTCGAATACAGTGGCGCACGAGGGTTCGAAAGGTGTGGTGGCTGCATGTCATCAATGCAAATAAAATCTTTCAATTGTCACAATGCAGTGGAAACCAAAATCTTGGACCTGGCTAGCTAATTTCATTAATTAATTGTTCTTCTTCATGCTTCTTTATTATATAATATTTTGATATATTTTGTTACAGTTTCTTGATTCTTATTTTGACTTTTTGTATTTTAATTCAATTTATTTTTTATTTTTTTTATGTATTTATTTTCTTATTTATTTTATTTTATAATGAAAATTATAACATTGATCATAATTTTTATTATTGCTTTTTTATTTTTAAAAAATTTTTTTTTTATTTGTATAATTTGATATATTTTGTTACAGTTTCTTTATTCTTATTTTGAGTTTTTTATTTTAATTCAATTTCTTTTTTATTTTTATTTATTTATTTATTTTTTTTTTATTTTATTTATTTTTATTTATTTTATTTAATAATGAAAATTATAACATTGATCATAATTTTTATTATTGCTTTTTTAATTTTTTTTAATTTTTTATATTTGCATAATTTGATGTTTCAATAATGTTTTAATAATGTTTTGAATGCATTATTTTTTATTCAAAAATGTGAAATAAAAATTAAAAATAAGTAAATAAAGTAAGTTTTACTTTAACTGAAAAGAGCGAAATAAAAAAAATAAATAACTTTGTTTCATATTTTTTTATTCAACATAATGCATTGAAAACATTATTGAAACATCAAATATATTTATTTTTTTTATTTTATTTTTTTATTTATTTTATTTTATAATGAAAATTATAACATTGATCATAATTTTTATTATTGCTTTTTTATTTTTTTTTAATTTTTTTTTTATTTGTATAATTTGATATATTTTGTTACAGTTTCTTTATTCTTATTTTGAGTTTTTTATTTTAATTCAATTTATTTTTTATTTTTATTTATTTATTTATTTTTTTTTATTTCATTTTTTTTATTTATTTTATTTTATAATGAAAATTATAACATTGATCATAATTTTTATTATTGCTTTTTTAATTTTTTTAAATTTTTTTATATTTGTATAATTTGATGTTGCAGTAATGTTTTAATAATGTTTTGAACGCATTATTTTTTATTCAAAAAAGTTAAACAAAAATTAAAAAAAATAAGTAAATAAAGTAAGATTTACATTTACTGAAACGTGTGAAATAAAAAAAAATATTAGGTATAATTTTTTCATATTTTTTAATACAAGATAATGCATTGAAAACATTATTGAAACATAATAATAAAAAAAAATGTATTGAATACATTATTTTCGGGCCCATCAGCCAAAGTTGCGCCCTCGTTCAAGTGTCAATAGCAAAGAACACAAATCAGTTTTCCGAAGCACATTGCCCTATTGCGGACTTCCGTTTGCTCTTCTTATTATTCATAGAATCTTGCATATCCGTGCAACATACATTTGAACACAATGCACACTTCATTTTCTGCTTCCACTGCCCGCAGAAAACTCATTTCAATAACACATTTGCAGAGCTCAAAATCAGCCTATAAGCCACAACGAAGAAGAAAATGTATGAAGGAGATAATGTTGGAGGGAAAGAGAGCCAGTTGTGAAGAGCTTAAACAATAAAAGTGAAAATCTATAAAATCTTCATAAGAACATGGACTCACATGCCTACATACAACAAACGAAGATATGTAGCTTCACATGCAAAGTGAAGGTACATACATACATATTTGCATTGACATGTCACACAATAAAAGTGTCAACCGGAAAAGTAGACGTACGAATTGTGAGAGAATATTTCTAATAAAAGAAAGTAGTCGAAAAATGTGGTGGAAAGCAGGACAGTTCAAGCTGGTGACTCATTCAAAATAGTTAATGATAGATAGATAGATTCTCAAAATTGTCCAGTTTCGCATTACCAACTAAAATAATTTCGTAACGTAACACAGCGAATCAAAATCCATGAATTGGCCATGTCTCCCGTATGAATGATAAAGCTCCGGCAAAAAAGGTGTTCGACGCGGTAGTTGGAGTTCGGCGACGAAGATTGAGATCGTGTCTCCGGTGGAAGAATCAAGTTACAGATGCTCAAAGCAGAGACGCTTGAGAGAGCTTTTTGTGACTAAAAATACTTCAAGTTCACAATCGACATTTGGCGACACCATCTGCTTGGTTCACTGCATTCCCTGGAATTGTAACCGTTGGACGTTTGACCAATCAACGGCAATGTGATTCTGCATT
This sequence comes from Melieria crassipennis, assembly GCA_963668005.1. NCBI lineage: Eukaryota > Metazoa > Arthropoda > Insecta > Diptera > Ulidiidae > Melieria > Melieria crassipennis. The sequence goes on along the minus strand of OY764961.1, from coordinate 118,892,953 downwards.
TTTGGCATTAAAAAAATTAGTCGATTACAAGAAGATTTTGTTTTACGCAAGTTAGTAGAAATAAACAAACTTTTTTCTGAAAATTATTAAAAAAAAAAATTGTGTAAACAAAGCATTTGAACCACGGACAAACTCAATTAGCTCCAGAATAAAATTATTTGGCAATCCATTTTTTCGAATACTGTAAATAATGATTTGTATTAAAACAAAAAAACAAAAAAATAAGATATATTATTAAGAATTGGAACTATTACCGTAGTTGCCAAAATAAAAAAGAGAAAGTGACTATAAGTCATTTTTTCAGTCACTGCCCGGCTCCCTTAAGACGCAAATAGAAATCCTTAGGATCTTCCTTCTCTTATCAGCTCAGTCTACATCAAGGACTTGCCAAGGTTCATCCACATGATCATCCCCTCCCTCCCCAATCCGTGTGAAATGTGTGTTGTAACACATGCTGAAAAAACAATGTTGCATACACATTTCAAATGGGTCGAATTTGTGGTTTCACAATGAGACCTAAAGGCCTAAAGGTGTCGCATAAACGTGGTGTCTTGTTTAAAAACGGGTCGAACACGACCCTAATTAAAATCAGACACACAAACTACAAAAATTGCAAAGCCAACTTAGTTTTTAAAATATAAAACAGTTCGATTTCGATAGATAACACCGTGCGACAAATATTGAAACAATTTTTCACACCGGAAAAAATCCATATGGGCGTGAAACTAGAGACCAAACATAGTAATACTGCGTACTCAGTTTTTCATTTATACATTCTTTGTCCTTTTAAAAGGACTTCAAAATTTTGAAGGGGATACAAAATAAAACAATATGAAAAATACTTAACCTCGTTAGAATATGGCGATATGTATATCAAATGAAAGAGGAAAGGCTCAGGAAAGGCCCTTCAAAATTTTGAAGTCCTTTTAATATGACAAAGGATATAGAAATTAAAAACTGAGTAAGCAGTATTACTATATTTGGTGTCGAGTTTCACGCACATATGGATTTTTCCCAGTGTGAAAAATGCTGTCGCACGGTGTAATATCCAAGTAAGAAAGTCATAAAAAACAGCTAAAAATAATAACAAATGTAAAAAATATTAGAAGTACAAAATAAAATTTGCTTTGTTAAGCTCTCCCACTTGCGGTAAGACAGATCACTTTCGCTTTTTTGTATCACAACGAGCCCATTTTTTGGCCTAAGTGTGCCGTTCGGCAAGTCCCATGCCCAGACAGCCATCGTAACCTAATCTAACTTAGTCTATGTTATATTTGCCCAAACATTTAGTCACGTCTACTGTTGCGCTACGACTGTTTTGCCAACTGGGAAGCGCTCACAAAGTACCACAATATGTGTGATTATGTAGCTGTGTGCGTGCGTGTGTAGCGGCGTTATTGTTGAACTACAAATACAAACATAAGAAGTCTGTGCGACCAGTAATCGAAGTCAAATCCACTTAAGCGCATACAAATACACTCACTCAAGCACACACACACACACACATCCACATTTAGGGGGGCCATGGACAATCACTTGAATTTTGCTACACTCGTTTGGCTGCTTACGGACGCTCAAGTTGACAATGACAGCCAGAAACAATTGTATTTCGATAGCTTTTGTCTTCGACCGATGCCACCGCACGTTAGCTCAGTTTCTGCATTTAATTTATTTGCCTGCAGCTTAGATGGGAGCCTGCTGTGGTTACTAAACACTTCCGCCGGCTGCGCCTTCCATTGTCACACTTATTGCTGCCGCAACTGATTTCGTATTTGCTTTTGCCGTTCTTCCATCTTCAATCGGCGCTTCATTACTGATTCATGAAGATACAGAACTCGCTCTCCTCCTCCTCCACTCACCAATATAGATTAGCCTTGCATGCATGCATGCATGCGCATATGTGAAACTTATGTATTCTATGTATGTATGTATGTTCTATGTATAATGCATGTTGTGGTGTAGTTATTATTCTGCCGGTGCCTATTCAATTTGTGGTTTTATTGACCTCGCCTTCTGTTCTCGAATCATTCTTCATGTGCTGCTGTCCTTATCGTTGCCACTTTCCGCTCTACTTGCACGCTTCTATTGCAACTTCTACTGCTCCTGCTGAAGCCAGCTTCGTTGTCTTGCTATCAAACCGATCTCTTTCACATAAGCGTCCACTCAGTTCCGCACACATACACACACATGCACATACACACGTTCCTATTGCTTATAGGTATTGCGCCTGGCTGCTGGTTTTGTTGTTGTTGTTGTTGTTGTTGTTATTAAAACCAATACAAAGATATTCATCTTCAACATTCACCACTTCGGCAAAGCAGTCCACTGTGCTCGTGTAGTCGCTCCTGTCTGCTGTCCTCGACACAAACACAAAGTTCTTTCAAACACAAAGCGCGCCGTAGCAGCAACCGACCGCAGTCGGTGTGCTTCCCCATTACTCCAAATATATCCAACTAATATTACCTATTGACCGATCTACCGCAGATAGTACATACACATGCACATGGGTGCATGCATCCGTACATAATGCGAACTACATATGCCGGATAAGTGCTTAACGACGGTCGCTGACTGCACATTGCATGACGCTGGCAGCTGCGCGCCAAGTTGTCTAAAGCGCAGCGCCAGTCAATCCATCTACTTGACTGTCGGTCTATCTAGTGGCCAGGCATCAAGCTGCTCATTGATGTTGTTTTCAAATTAATTTTGCAATTGATATATGCCAAACACCGATCCCCCTCCCCCGCTCCATATACAAGTACGCTTCGTGCTATATTTGACAAATTTCAAGTATGTGCTTTCCGCATACTCAACAATGTTGCAAGTGGATGCATCGAATTACACAAACACCAGACAAACACTCCGTCGTGCCTACAATTACGAAGAACTCCATTCGATGCGATTTGGTTTGATTTGATTTCAGCTGCTTTGATTCGCCCTATTTGTGAATACCTGTACATGTGTTCTTGTGTTGCAGTTGAGTGTTCTATGCATATTGCTACATAATCGATTGCTCCAACGACGAGTGCAACATTGAAGAAGTTGCCATCTTTGATATTAATATTAGACAGTTTGCTAAAAGATTTGCAACTACTGATGGTTCTTGTGTAGCAGTTGGAATTCGGAACAGCAGAATACGAACATATTTCATCACTGCTAACACCGTGCGACAAAAATTAAAAAAAATGTTCACACCGGAAAAAATCCATATGGGCGTGAAACTAGAGACCAAATATTGTAATACTGCGTATTCAGTTTTTCATTTCTACATCCTTTCTCCATTTAAAAGAACTTCAAAATTTTGAAGGTGATAAAAAATAACAAAATATATACAAAATACTTAACCTCGTTAGAATATGGCAATATGTGTATCAAATGAAAGAGGAAAGGGTCAAGAATTTAAATAAAATTGATTTTTTATTTATTTGTAAAAAAAAAGATATGAAAAAGGTACTTTGAAAATTTTAATCCTTTATATCCTTGAAATTTTATGTCGAATTTTCTTGAAAAGTAAGTATGTTAAAATCCAAAATCTCCTTGATCACGTGTCAAAATTTCATTCCACTTCCTCTTAAAAGGACAAAGGATGTAGAAATGAAAAACTGAGTCCGCAGTATTACTATATGTCGTCTCTAGTTTCACGCACATATGGATTTTTCGCGGTGTGAAAAATACTGTCGCACGGTGTAATATGCAACTCTACTTCAGTCGCCAAGAGCTGTAGCTCTCTTCTATAAACTATATATAAATTACATATATACCAAGGAATGTAAGCCTCTCGGGCCGTTTTGGATCCGCTGAACCAATACACATTTTAATAGTTTTTATTTGAACACTGTAATACAAAATTTAACGCATCTAAGAAGCTTTTTGCGAGAGCACCACCTGTTGGTGACAATTGACAGCAGATAAAACCTTCGAGCTTATGTACATAAATTAAGCTTTCCTCGAAAAGCTTCTCATCAATTTTTAATGGCTTTTCTGCACGAAAAGCTATGCTTACACACGCAACTTCGATTTCATAATGAATATGCTTTCAGAGACTAAACCATATTCACTATAGAGACTGGGATCTATTCATTACAGTCCAAAACAATATTCAATGTCATCGTATATATAAAACTATCAAATATAACTACATCAAATAAAATAAGAGAAAAAGACATTTCAATTCGTTTTTCTTCAATAATAATTCCGTACTTGTATATTTTTATTTTGTAATTATTGTATTTTACTATTATTGTACAACTATTATTGTACAACGGCAACGCACACGCGCGCACACTTAACAACAATGAATATAAAATATGCTTCTTCATTTACGCTTTTCTTTCTTTACGCTCTACCCAGCGCCTTTTCTCGTATAATAAAACAAAAAATGTGTAAATAGTGTTACAACTAAATCTCTACACAACTCGGTTACAAATTCAATTCTTGCTACTGCTTACTGTAGTACTACTGCTTGTAAAAGTCAGGTCGTTTGTATAGATTTCATGAAACTAAACATTAGGTATATGTATATGTATGATTTTAAGGTAATACAACTTGAAACTGGTACTTGGAAGTTTGCGTATTAATTGTACTTGAGTTGTAATTGCGACACAAGATTAATTTCATGTTACATTAACAATACGAAAAATAAAATAAATCTAACTTATGCTTGGAGATTTTTTTTCATTTGATTGTAACTCTCTGTTTGTGTGCGTGTACGTATAAGGCGAATTGGAAATTCATTTAAACTAAATGTACAACACAGTAACGACAATCTGTGGGCAATACAATTTACATTAATTTATTAATTTACACTAAATTTTAAGGAATATGAGAAAAATATATTAAATATCGTTTCTATTCTTGTTACGGAAAGTATGTTAAAGCTACGGAAAATCTATGCTAAATAAATGTTGCTCATCTACTGCTAAACTCTTGCTGCCTACCCAAAAAGTACAGTGTTCACTAAAGTCTTTACATATATTTTAGTCTAGTTAGTTTATAGTGTTTAGTCTATACATATAGAAAGATCCAATGTAAATTTATGTAAGCTCTCGTTCCAATCGATTCTTCGAATAACAATAACTACATTATACGCGTTGCTTACTTGCTAAACGTTTTGAACAATCTTACGACATGTTACATTTTTCAGTATGTTAACAATCGAAATTGTAAAATCAAAAAACCAAATTGACAAAATCTGAAATTCAACTATAAAAAATCCATTGTTAATGTCACCGTACCAACATCACTGACAACAATTTCGATTTCATTATTTTCATTTACAATTTCCAATTATTACAATTGTTATTAATGTTAGAAAGAGACTAATCACAGTTTATGCTGGAATTATGCCCTAAACATTACCGTCATCAATACTATGAATCAACTTTACCGAATCCACGTTATTGCTCGCATAAAAATTACATTCGATTAGCAAGTTTTTCTACATTTATAGAGTGGAAAGAACAAGATTTTGATTTTAATTGTTTCTCTGCTAAGTAGTGAAAAATTGAAAGCAAATTTCCTTAACAATAATGTTTAAGAGACAAACCTCTAGTTGTATATTTCGTTTAGTAAAAGTTTTCCTGAATAAGCCAAATGAGTTGAATGTCTGCCTTATAGAGCCTCGGTCGCGTACTGAGCTAAAACTTAACACTTACAATTGCTAACTGACACAACTGTCGCACTTAAGCTCTAAGGGCATGTAAATGAAGTGCTACCAAATCATTGCTGCAATTATTTAGTGTTAATTGGCTTTCGCTTCACTCGCTCATCATTGGCGCAAAGCACACTATATCACAACATTGAGGTTACAGCAATCATTGGAGCGCGTCCCCCATTGTCATATAACTTAACAAATAGTAAAAGTAAACTAAAAGACACACTGTAGGCAGGAGATAATTCAGCAGTAGAGTTACTATTATCCCGTCCCGTGCTTGCCGTTCTCGAACAAGCCTTTCTTGAAAAAAGGCGACAGCTGAGCGAGGGTGGCACGCGTCAGGCCCGGCCCGCCCGCCCCCTCATAAATCGGGCTCTGCGGAATTTTCGTGCAAATTACAAACAATCGTCGCAGGTAGAGTTCGAGCAGACGACGACGATGCTTCGCCACCGACTCGCTGTTCGAGGAAAAGATCTCGCGACGCGGAAACGGCAGTGCAGCAATCTGTTCAATGAAACACAAATAGTTTTAATTACAAATATGGTCACATTACATTGCCATACACATTTACCTTGGCTCCGTAGCAATGTTTCATGCTTAAATGCAGCTCCCTGAAACGACTATAACGCCGTAATATGTTCAACTTGCCATCGGGCAGCGCAATGCGCACTTCGTACTCGTAGTGTGTCTGCTTGCCGGCGCCGCGTATCACAAAGCTTGGTATCGTGATGAAGTGTTCGGCTTCAGCTGTTCATCGAGAAACCAGAGTATTTGTATTTCGGTAAAACTGCAAATTTACCATTAAGTACTTACGAAAATCACGTATCGACGGACAAGAGCGCGTCATGCTGGGCACGTACGTTGAATCGTCCATGCCACCGCCGGCACTCATAATGGCCGCCGGTCCGAGCTCATAGTTCATTAGCTGACCATCCAGATCTTGCTCAGCACCACAGCAAGACGCATACTCGCCATTATCACCGTTCGTCGACTCGAGCAGCTCTTTCTCCATAGTGACATAGCGCCGCTGCAACTCCTGCAGCTCCGCAATCTGTCCGTCCAGTTGCGCTTTGTTCACATTCATTTCGAGATTTTTCATGATCAGCGCTTTCTGCGTGGCAATCTTGCGCCGCAGCGCATGCATCGAGCAGTAAGGACGTGCCACATCCGAATTTCGGCCCATTTCGCACGACGAACATGAGGCTGTATCTTCGTCGGAAGTGCGCATGCCGCTTCCAATCGACGCTCCATAGACACCGTTGCCATTTCGTACATTTAGGCCATTGTTGGCGAAATTGCCATTGCCATTGAGTGGCGCTGGAGCGACCGGCGGTCGCAACGTATCCAAGCAGACTCCACTGTCGCTCATCATAGCGTTGGACGGTGTCAGATTGGCGCTCAGATTGCCATTCGTGTTCACCGAACTGGAGCCGGCAGTGCGCGTGCGTGACGCCAGGTTGTTGCTATCTTTCGAGGCATTGGATGAGGTGGCTTTTTCGGTGGCACTGCTGTCGTCATCCGCATCGCAAGACATTGTCGTCGAGCAAGTGCTCAGCGGCGAGGTTTGATCATCGGCAATAGTGGGTGAGCCAACGGTGGAGAAATTCGATTGCGCCGTATGATAGGTATCACAGGTTTCGTAGGTGTCCGTGTCTGTTTGCACATCGCTCTCATTGGCGACGGCGGTGGTGGTGCCCTTTGACAGGTTGAGCTTCATGCTGTAATTAAAGTTAATTTCATATGAATAAAGCCACTAAAAAAGCAATTATGACTGGAAATTTCTATTTCATTGAATTATAGCTAGAAATTCAAATCCAATTGCATTTACTTTTGCTTGCGCTGACGCAGCTCCTGCGCTTCTGCTTCGCTTTGCTCGCGCTCCAAACGTAAAGTCTCCAGCTGGGTTTGTATCTGCAGAATAGTCTCATCCACTTTTGCAATTTTGCTAGTGCTGGCATTGAGTATGCGTTCCTTTTCGGCAATCTGCTCATCCAACTTGCGTATTTCTTCATTCTGAAAAGGGGTACACAATTTTAATTAAACCTTAACTTTCGGAATTATTTTTAGCTTTACATTGCGCCGCACAGTGTCCTTAATGAATTGAGAAGCAAACAGATCCAGAGAATCGGCCACTTGTAGCAGCAGTTCATCGGATAATGGCGTTGCTTCGTCGATTTTGATGCCCACCTGAGCAGAGAGAAAATTTAATGATTTTTTTTAAAAGCAAAGTACAAATTTCTAAGCAATAAATGTTGACTTCAAAACTCGTTAACATGCTAAAAATTACTATTGTGGTTATATGTTTTAACTCAGTTAGTGTTTTGCTTTGCTGTGGCAGTCAACACAAACCTCGTCTAATTTTCCGCAATCTTGCAATTCCTGCAACTCTTTTGCTACGTACTCAGAAAAATCGCGTTTCTTTGAGTCGAGTTGTGTTTGAAATGCAGAAATTTGTCTACACACGATATCAATCTAAAATGAAACAAAATTAAAAGTAATAAAAATATATATGATTTAAACAGAAATGAAAACTTATAAAAAGTAACTAAACTAAATCCTGTTGAAGACATTAACAGTTTTTATTGAAAACTGATGCAAAAACGTACAAGTTTACTTTTCAGATAAATACAAATTAAATTAAAATTCATATGAAATCTTAAGTATAAAATTAATTAAAATTGTTTGCATCTTAACTAGAAAATATTCATAGGACATAAAAAGGAAGCACGAAAATTGAAAGTTTGTCATATCAGAAATTCATGCAAAAACTTTCAACGTTCAAAAAATATTGAATAGAATTAAATATTTTTTAGAAAGAGCACTGCACCTGCACTTTCTCATTGTTCTTCTCCCACAGCAGCATGTCCTTGCGCGCTAGCAGCTCTTGTTCGCGACAGCGTAATAGCTCCAAGTTGTCCATTTCTTCTTTTTCCACCCGTTTCAATTCCTCCGTCAATTTTCGTACTTTTGTCTTATACTGATCGTGCATTTGCACTCGTTCCTTTACAAAAAATTGTTTATTAATCTCTAATTAGTTTCAAAATAATTAAATAGAAATAGTCTAACTTTGATTTAGAAAATCCTACAGATTTCATGTACCATTTTTTACTTACAATATTCAGTTGCTTCAGTGCATTCTCAATGGTTTCCAGTATTTTACGATTCTCATCTTGCAGCTCGGGATCGTCCCGTGACATAGGCTTAGTGGGATAGTACTGACGGTCGGCGCGCTTGAAGGGCGACGCATTCATGCTGCTGCTCATTGAATCTTCCTCCGAGTAAAAGCTCGAAGTGAGCAAATTTTCGCGTGAGGAAGTAATTAACGAGAGGCGCGACATGTCCAGCTGCGAACGGCTAAGATCTTTGCGCAACTTGGCCGCTTCGGCGGGATGATTGAAGCGAAAAATGTTAGTGCGTCCCAACAATATAATGTCGCCTTGTGAAATATTCGTGGGCTCGTCAATAAGACGCGCATTCAGCCAACACTGCGCACCGGGATGCGGATGCAGCGTAACAATGCCATCTTTAAGCACAATACTGCAATGCTGCGGGCGTATTCCATCGCCTGTCAACTCAATATCCTGTCTCACATCGGCGTCGTCAGTGCCTATCAGAGTTTCGCCATCCTGCAAATAACAAAAGACATTAATTTTATTTGTTCTTTCAATTTCTTGCCGACTTCTACACACTTTCAAACTGTACAGGGTTACGCCGGTGGTCACATCGTTGTGTATGCCTATTAGATGCGGCATTTCGGAGTCCAACACCACACCCAAGCCAGACTTGCGTAGGCCCAAACTCTTCTGTTCCTGCAAAATCGACTGTGCTTCTTTCCACTTTTCGGTCCACTCCTCGGTCAAAACTTTCTCTTGCGCTTCTTTCTTTTGCAAATCTTCTAGCATCTTCAGCGAAGGCTGCAGTGAATCCTAAAATTAAAAAGAAAGTCTGTGAAGAAAAGTCTGCTAAACCTCGCTGCTTTACAAACTTACTATATCGCCAGTCAACATCGACTTGAGCTTGTTGATTTCGTCGCGCAGCTCTCGTATCAGCTTCACATTCGGATCCTCATTGATGGTCGGTTTGTTGATGATATTCTTTGCCCGATTTGCATAGCGCAGCGTGCTCAAAGTCTCACTGTAATTGCAATCGGCCGGCGAAAGCGCCGCTATCATAATCGTCTTACTGTTGCCGCCCAAGCTGTCCTTCAGCAGCCATGTCAGTATGGAATCACGATACGGTATGTAGAGGATACGCTTGGCATTGCCGGTGGGACTGTTTAACGTGGCCAACGCCGATGGCGCGCTACCAGTTTGCTCTGCCAGCGCTGAGATTACACTGCCCAGCGTGACGAGCGATTTGTTAATGTGCGCTCCCTCCTTCAGTCGCTGACCGGTGGCGCCGGTGGCGTTGGCGCGTTCACTGCGAATACAAAGATTGCAAAAATTACAACCAAACAAAACTTGAAACAACTTGTAAAAATGTGTTCATGTCTATTGTACAACGCGAATGGATTTGCATGTATAGGCAATGTGTTGTTGCATGACTTTAACTTGTTTAATTTTGCGAATAGATATAAATAAATGAAATTGCTGAAAATACGTGAGCTGTAAAAGACATGAAAGCTGCAGAGTCAGAGTCAGAGTCTCTCTAAATTGAATATTCAACATGAAAATTCAATTATGATGTACATCTTTGTGGTATCTCAAGATTTAATAGACGATTTTTTTTAAACTAATGCAAAAGTATACTTTTAACATAAGTTGCAATCAACACTTGTAAGAACAACAGAAACAACTATTGTTGGAAAAATATCAAAAAGTTAGAAATCCACACTTGAAGCTCAACAACACAACACAATTCGGTATGAATGAAGTGTACATTGCAACCAAAACTTCACACTCCGCAATTCGTGGCCCTCGAGTCGACTCACCTTCCCGCCAAATCAACCAAATGTATCTTCGAAACGGTTTCGCTTGGCATGTCATTCATGAAGACCGCCTGCACAAATGTTATGGTAAAAATGGCGTGACTGCGACTGCTCGTATCGTTCATGTTCGTGCTGGCGGTGGTGCGTTGAATGTTGCCGCGCGCAATGCATTCCTGCAATACAATAAAAAGGCACATAACAAAATTATTGCTCATAAGATTCGAAACACACTCGCTCACCTGTATCTCTTCGAAATTGGAAACAGCGTGCTGCGAGAGATTCTCCACGTACGGGCCCAGGCTGCGATGTTCGCGCACACGCAAACCATGTCCGGCACCCTGCGGCCCCAGCAAGTCCTTCACGCGCTCGTTGTAGATTTCCAAGTAGCTGGCGTGTGTCTTGTAGCCGGTGCCGGACTCCTGGCCCACGCGCATGCGCGCAAACAACTCCTGACAGATGCGCGGTATCAGGCCGGGATTGTCGGGCGCGCCCATCATGGTGAAGGTCTTGCCGGAGCCAGTCTGTCCGTAAGCAAACACGCAGGCATTGTAACCTACAAAAAGAAAACAGAAACGTGGCAGAGTTTAGTGAAAGGCAGACAAAAGAGGCAAAGGGAGCCTAGAGACCGAAACAAGACACTACAGCAAACAATCGCTGCACTCCCTTTTCCGCCATTTACGCTGCCACAAGTGAAAAGTGTGTGACTGTTTGTTGTCACTGGCACATTTAATTGCTTGACGACAACAAGTGGCGATGGCCGCGCTGGAAGACGGCCCGTTAGATAGACAGCCAACTTAATCAAAATCGAAGCAGCTAAGCAGACACAGCGGCTGTGCGAAGTGGCAATTAACTCATTTGCAGCACACTGTTACACTTTTACAACAAATGTGCTACTTGAAACCTCAACTGGCTGCCGGTTTGTTTGTACGATTGTCAATGTGTCTGCTTGGCTAGGAATGCCCGTGACTAACCATCCACTTAGCAGACCACACAATGCGACAACGTAATGGAGATTGTTTATTTATTATTTTATTGCTTGGCTTTTATGATAACAATTATTGTATGCATTTATTGCTTGGGGTGCTTCTAGTTTATTGGTGTTGCGGATTAAATTGTCAACAACAAACAAACAACAGCAGCAGACATGTCATGTCGGATTGAAGTTCGTACAGTTCTGAGTATTATTTTTATGAACTTTAATCCAAAGTATTAAATAAGAGTATGAAATAAGTATTTCGTAGTTACTATATTGAGCATCACTTTGTATTGCATTTGTTTTTTTAAATCTTCTTTGATTACACTACTCGACAAAATATAGGTCATTCGCGTGGACCTCAGTCTGTAGATTCATACAACTAACTTGTATTCTATTTTAAAGTTCAAAATAGAAAATTTAGTAAAAAGGAGACAATTTTCCTCTGTCATCTGGTACCCATATCTTCATCATTGCACTACCGCAAATATTTAAAAAAATATTTGAAATGTGTACGTCCTAAAAATTTTAAAGTCCTTTAAGAAGGTTTTTGGGTCAGAAAATGAAAAACTGATTATGCCAGGATACTATAAATGACGTCTAGTTTCACGTCTATATCAACATTTGGATGGGTCTCGGCAAAAAAAAAATTGTTTCGCACGATGTAATAAATGTAAAGTTGGTGTTTTCACTCAGTGCATCATAACTTTGTAATTTCTCTTTCAATTCTATTGATGCTGAGCTTAATATTTGCTCAAATAATATATATTTCATCTTAGATTTTAAAACCAGAGGAGATAATTTATTTTATCTATAAAAAACATTCAAAAATTCATGATTTTTTAAATTGGTCGAAAAATTCACTTTTTACAACTTTCACCGTCAGTAACTGCCCCAAATCTCATCTGATTTGGACAGTCTGTATATCGTTGGAAAAGCTAAGGTATTATCTTCTGACCGCCGGACAGTTTGTGTTAGTCGGATGATTCGTTTACGACATATGTACTCAAAGAAGAAGAATGTATTCAAAAACATTTTTTGATTTACAGTTTCGTGTTCAGCGGCCCAAAGTTTGTCTAGAAAACATTTTCATTTTTAGGTGCATTTTTCGTGTCGAGTAGTGTTATTGGATATGTTTACATTGAGTTAGGTTGAGATTCGTTCGATACAAAGGACTTTAGTAGTACAAAGGACTCCAGCTGCGATAAAAAAACTGGACTCGTCTATTAGTTCTTGTAAACTTCTAGCTGTCGAATATCGACGATAACGAATGAGCCAATGAGCTGACATGGAGATCCGGTCTTGTTGAAAGTTAAACGTTGACAGTAACACGCTCTACTAAACTCAATCAAGAACGCAGTCTTCGAGAACTTCCTTTCTAAAGCAAACATTAGATGGTTGAGGACGGAATTCTGAAAAATTAGCAGATTACTTTGGCCTAAATATAGTAAAGGCAAGCCCGCGGACCTCCTAAACAGATAACGCCGAACGGTTATCACCAGTCACTGGTCCAAATGGGCATCACCCACAATACCTGCTGCCGCAGCTGCGAAAATCCGGACGAGAAACAAACCATTTTCCACTTCTTCTGTGACTGCCTCGCCTGGTGAAAGACGTTAGGAACATGGGCTTTTTTTATACAAAAGTGTTATACAAAACACAAAAAAAGACTAACGTTTTGAGTGCCATCGATAAAAATTTCAATATAAAAGTTCTGTTTTGCTTTTGTGTTAAAAAAACAATTTACCAAAAACATAAAATGGTCCTTTTTTCCACTTTGGGGATTTTTTTGGGAAAATTTTGGTACCAAAAATTTTAGGTGAGTAGCAACCGTGGTTGTGAAAGCCATCTTTCACCGATTAAGAAGATAGATTAGATTCAGAGTTTAAATTCAATACCATTTAAAACCATATTTGCCAAACATAATTGTTGTAAAAGATGAATATTTGGAATGATTTGTATTCTATTGTTGAATTAAATTAAACTCCATTTTTGATTATGCATGTTTTCTCACTCCGCGCACACACAGCCTCCGCGCGGCCCTTCTGGATAGCTATTTGGCACCCGCTGAATAGTGAACTAATGTGTGCAGCGTGTCCAATCCCCAGGACTTGAAATTTGGGTTGTGCGCAGGGTTTGGTGCCCGCCACGTAAAATCTACCACCAATGAAAGCCAAAAACAAAGCCTCGGAAGGAATCCACAATGTTGACGACCACAGCAAACGATTTAAGGACCACGATTTGAGGATATGCACCTGGAATGTCCGGACCCTCTATAGGGAAGGTGCCTCTATCCAACTGGCGGAAGCCCTCACAAAATGTAAGGCTGACATCACCGCCATCCAGGAAATGCGATGGACAGGACAAGGTTGCTCCAAGCGAGCAGACTGCGACATCTACTACAGCTGCCATGCGGAGAAGCACGAATTTGGCTGCGGATTTGTGGTCAGCAAGAGACTTCGCCACCACGTCTCTCGGTTCACTCCGGTGAACGAACGGCTGGCTTCGATCCGCATCAAGGCTAAATACTTTAGCATTAGCCTAATTTGCGCGCACGCCCCGACGGAAGAGAAGGACGATGCGACCAAGGATGCCTTCTATGCGAAGCTCGAGGACGTCTACGACGGGTGCCCGGCCCATGACGTCAAAATTGTCCTCGGGGACTTCAACGCAAAGGTCGGGCGAGAAGGTATCTTTGGCCCCACAGTCGGGCAGTTCAGCCTCCATACGACCACTTCGAACAACGGTCTGAGGCTGATCGATTTCGCCGCGGCACGAAACATGGTAGTTAGTAGCACCAGATTCCAGCACCTCGATATCCATAAAGCCACCTGGCTATCCCCCGATCAATCCACCCGCAACCAGATTGATCACATTGTGATTGATGGAAGGCATGCTTCTAGCATTCTAGATGTGCGCACGTTCCGAGGACCCAACATCGACTCGGACCACTACCTTGTTGCAGCCAAGGTATGCATGCGTCTTTGCGCAGCGAAGACCGCGCAACCTAGTTTGCGAAGAAAGCTGGACATCAGTAAGCTGCGATCACAAGGGGTAGCCGAAGCTTACTCCGCTCAACTCTCCAACCAGCTCGGTCGCTCCCCCTCTCCACCTGATGACATCGGCGGATTATGGGCTCACTTATCCCACTCTATGCGCGCCGCCGCAGAAAATGTCCTTGGTTTTCGACGCCCACCACCAAAAAACCAATGGTACGATGAAGAGTGTCGCGCAGCCACTGCAGCGAAGAATGCTGCCTACAAGAAGACCCTGCAGTCGGCTGCCACGCGAGCCGTGACAGAAAAATACCGGGAGGAGAGGAAGAAGGAGAGGTCCCTTTTTAGACGCAAGAAACGGGAGCAAGAAAGGCGCGAGCGTGAGGAAATCGAGGTGTGCAGGTGCAGGAATGACGCCCGAAAATTCTTCCAAAAAGTTAAGCGTCTCACGGAAGGATTTAAGCCCGGGGCATCTTCTTGCAGAGACGAAAACGGGGATCTGGTTACGGATGCGCAGGGTGTACTGAGGTTGTGGAAGGAGCACTTCACCAAGCTGCTCGCAGGCGACGAAGGGAACAATACCGCCAGTGGTGAAGATGTCCAGATGGCACCAATCGACGACGACGGTGTGGATGTGCCACCGCCCAACCATGACGAGGTCTGGGTCGCTATCCAGCGACTCAAGAACAATAAAGCTGCAGGGCCGGATGGGCTACCAGCTGAATTGTTCAAGGCCGGCGGCGGTGAGCTGATTGGGTGCATGCATCAGCTCATCTGCAAAATATGGCTGGAGGAACGAATGCCCAACGATTGGAACCTCAGTGCCCTTTGCCCTGTGCTGAAGAAAGGCGACCCAACAATATGCGCCAACTACAGGGGTATCAGCCTACTTCCCATTGCATACAAGGTCCTGACGAGCGTACTATGTGAAAGATTAAAGCCACTCGCCAAGGCGCTGATTGGACCCTATCAGTGCGGCTTTAGACCTGGTAAGTCCACCATCGACCAGATATTCACTCTACGCCAAATCCTGGAGAAGACCCATGAGAACCAAATCGATACTCACCATCTCTTCATCGATTACAAGGCAGCATTCGATAGCCCGATAAGGGATCGCCTATATGCCGCATTGTCTGAACTTGGTATCCCTGCAAAGCTCGTGAGACTTTGCAGAGCGACGTTGAGCAATACGCGCAGCTCCGTCAAGGTTGGAAGTGACCTCTCCGACCCATTTGATACCGTTCGAGGATTCAGACAAGGCGATCCTTTGTCCTGCGACCTCTTCAACTTCACCATGGAGAGTGTTCTGCGCAAGGCCGGTGTACATCGTAATGGCACAATTTTCAACAAAAGTGTCCAGCTCCTTGCCTACGCTGATGACATTGATGTCATCGGACGTAACAAGCGAGATGTCACCGCTGCCTTTGCGGCTATCGAAAGAGAATCTGCCAAAATGGGTCTGGTGGTAAATGAGGGCAAGACGAAGTATATGCTGTCTACACGCAGGGACTCGCAGCGGCTAGGGTCTCACGTCGAGGCCGACAGGTATACCTTTGAAGTTGTCAAGGAATTCGTCTACCTTGGCACCGCCATCAACAGCAGCAATGATGTCAGCCTGGAGATAAAGCGAAGGATTACTCTTGCCAACAGGTGCTACTTCGGTCTCGGTAGGCAATTGAGAAGTAGAGACCTCTCTCGACCGACAAAACTTGCGCTCTATAGGACGCTTATCTTGCCCGTGCTTCTCTATGGCGCTGAAGAATGGACAATGACACGAAACGACATAGCGGCCCTTGGAGTGTTCGAGAGGAAGGTACTTCGCAAAATCTTCGGCCCTGTACGTGTTGGTGACGACTATCGTATACGAACCAATAACGAGCTGTATGCGCTGTATAAGGACATGGACGTAGCGCAGCGAATTAACATCCAGCGGCTACGCTGGCTCGGTCATGTCTGCCGTATGGACGACGAAGCTCCGGCGAAAAAGGTGTTCGATGCGATGGTTGGAGGTCGACGGCGAAGAGGGAGGCCGTGTCTCCGGTGGAAGGACCAAGTTGAAGAGGCCCTGTCATCACTTGGTGTGACCAACTGGAGAAGGCGCGCGCAAAGCAGAGGCGCCTGGAGAGAAGTTTTGCGGCAGGCCGTAACCCGATAGCGGGTTGTTATGGCCAGTTAAGTAAGTAAGTATGTTTTCTCACTCTTCATTAAAAAATGTTCGTGTACACTTCCGTCTATGAAATGCATACATGGAATTTTTAAAAAAAGATATGTACGTTTTGTACCGAAGAATTTTGTGAGCCATTAACTGAACTGTGCCGTTCTTTTCATATACGAAAGTATAAACGGAAATTCTTTAATTAAAACTCATTAATAAAATTCAGAGAAAGATAAGTTTCTAAATTCATTTTATATTAAACTTATTCAATTCTATAGAAATTTGTTCACAATCGATTGTTTACAATCGCATTTTGCAATTTGTTACAATTTGTTTACAATAGCATTCACAGAGCGAAATTGATAATGAACTTGAATATATTTAAAAAGAAAATACATATAAATGTATAAAAATTTTTCATGCATTTTTCCACGTAAAATCTTTGAATAATTTGAACAAATTCGCTGCCGTTTTGTATTATTGTATGCAACGTTGGAATTATTATTAGCTAAAGTATAAAAATTCGAATTGTACTTAAATAAAATCATCAAATAATGTTGAATACTGCACCAAAAGAAAATTTGGAACAATTAAAGTAAGTATTGGGCATTTAACGTTGACTTTTCGTTTTCGTTTTGTTAAAAATTTTAAATTTTGTTAGTTCATGGAAACAGTTACAACGAAAGACATTTTGCATTGAGCGCTTTTGGCGCGTGACTCTTGGCTTCAGACTTTGGTTTCGGTTCAAGTTTCAAATTGCTTGGCTGTCAGGCATGCAGCGAAAGTGTGTGTTGGGCTACAATTACAATTGAAGCGCTCCCCCGCCGTGCTGTGCGCTGCGAGCCGACCGAGCGGCCGACTGACTAACGCGCTGGATGGCCACAGCTGTACACGTCAGCGCGCACTTTGTTACTAATATTGACTTCTTGCTACTGTTTTTACACTTTTGGCTGCTTTTGGTGGTTTGTTAGCGAAAGTGAAGCAATTTCAGCTCAGTTTTTGTTTTGTGCTACGAAAATTTCAATTTAACGCATTTCGTTGCGAATCGAAAAAAAATTCGCGCAACAAAAGGCGAAGCTCAAAAGCAGGAAAACGCGCTCGACTTTGGTTGTGTTACGAATTTCCGCATGTCTGCGTTTTGTTATTAACATAGATGTTGTTGTTTAGTTGTAGTTATTTTCGTTGACTACAAAACACCTAATGTGAGTAGAGCACGCGAAAGCTTATTGCGTAGTCCTGCAGGTGAAACTTTGGGAACTGCAACCTTTTTTATGCAACATTGTTTTTTGTTCGGCGATTATTGGGCTACTCGGAATGCCCAGCGAATGCTTCGCAGCACATTATTGTGCGCAATTAGTAGGAAATCAATAGGGGGAACTTTGAAAACGTTCACCACGCAAAGTGTTGAGCGTTCAAGCTCAACACGTTTCATTTGATTATACACAGCCCGACAAAAAATTGACTGATTGTTTGCTGACAGCGAAAGGAACGGCACAAAATACGTCAGTAAAAGATTTGTATGTATTTGAAAATTCCCATCATGGTACAAATATGTCAAAGTTAATAGTGATTATTTGTAATTTGCATTACTTATAATAAAACAAGTTTTGAATTATGTACATCAACAGACATTGCCTGAAAATCAAAATTGAAAACGCACCGATTATTGTTAGTTAACGCGAGGCAAAAGCAAAATTTGCACTGCAATACCAAAGTACATAAGCCAGCAACCGTGCAGTGATATGTGCTCGAGTTTGTAAATATGTATATAGAACGGAAAATCGTGTCAGAACGAACTTGACCACACAAGCGTCAGTCATCCGATATCACGGCAGCCATTAGTTTCTGTTAGTGATGTGCCTTTTGTTTCGTGTGGTTTGCATTTCAAATTCAATTGCCAGGGGAAAATGTTTTTTATTGGTTAGAGTATTAAAATTAATGAATTCTTGGTTAGTGCGTTGGAGTGTGATGGGGTCGTTGACTCCGCATCGCAGCCACATCAAAATATATTGAAGGAAAAAAAGTTCCTTTGGCCGAGTGTTCACTTGTTAGGAAAAAGCTCCTGAACCACCGAAATCGGCATTAACCCATTGCTGCCTAATGGGTAAAATTGTACACATGAAAACTGACTTTTTAAAAAAATCACAGAAAAGTTCGTGGTAGGGATATCTCAAAATCATTAATAGGGATGGTTGGGGTAAAGATGGAACTACCTTAGTCTAGTAGAGGTCACCCTAAAATTCCGCCATCTAGCTAGAGTTACCAGACTCCAAAAATTGTGAATTTTCCGGAGGTGGAAAATGTGGCAAAACGTAGTGGCCCTAGAACCTCACAAAAATCTGCCTCCTAATTTACCTGTAAACAATACATCGTTTGTTTAGCTGATCACTTTAAAAAGTATGGAAAAAAGCTACCATTGCTGCCTAGTGGGTGAAAAATACCCAATGAATATCTCAGTAACGTGCAGAGATAGAAAGCTGAAATTTTTGTTTCTGATCATTTTGGGTCAATTCCAGGTTGTGTATGAAATTTTATCAAAATCGTAGGGGCGGAACTGGTACCCGGCTTTAATGGGTTAAACCGTAGATCTCAAGAGACATTTTTGTTTCCTAATATTAAAATTGGCTATGTCGGCGCTCGAGTTCCGACCCTCAATGTCGCGAAAAACTAACTAACCACTGAGCCACTGCAGTCAATATGATTATATGTAAGTACTTATGGGTTTTCGGGACGTTAACTTATCACATTCACTATTTCTCTACACTTTTAAGTAACAATTTTATTTGCTTAATTTTTTTAATTTAATTTTTAATTGACTGGCACGACAGCCCGCCTACGCGAGACTAAGGCCTAGCTTCCCGCAACCACCCGTGTTGTGCGTGTGAATTTGTACGCGGGTGGAAGGGACCTACAGTTTTATGCCGGTTCCGAACGGCAGGTTGGGAGCTTTTTCATAAGCAATTTTTACTCTCAGAGGTTTGCCATTTCCAGCTGAGAGGACAGCCACCGAAAGAGAAAACGAGTTTTCCCGTTTTTTTTTAGGTGTTATTACAGGCAGTATTTGAACCTGCGACTCGCGGTCCAACGCACTAACCAACTGAGCCACGGCGGCTGCTTACTGTATCCAAAATTCCAAATTCCCAAATTATGCAATTTTAACCCTAATTCCCAGAAGTGAGCCTCACAGTCTCACTAAAGATTTCAAATGGTGATAAATTCAAAAGATTCTCGATTTCATTATTTTATGTAATTCTCTAATGGAATGTTAGAATTATATTGCATTTATAAATTTAACATTTTAGACAGTTTTTTACTTTTCAAACAAATGTTTCCAGTAATTTAGCTCATATAAGCCTGAAAGTCTCACTGCTGGGTTTATGTTACTTTTAAAATTCTGGGAATTAGGGTTAACCCATTAAGCCCTGAGCGTTGCGTTTGCGCAACGTTTGGGAATTTCGCTATATTAAGTAATTCATAAAGACATAAGACTTGAAAATGGGTAGAATTGGATTAGAATTGATCGTTTTAGATTCTGCCATACTCAAATTTCAAAATAATTTAAATATTCATACATTTTTTTCGATCCAAAGTCAAAGGTTTTTTTTGGGGAATTTTTGAAATTCAATCAAAAATACTTATTCTTCAAACCTATCAAAATCCCTTGGTGGGCTGCATTTTGCAATGCTAAACTATTTAAAAATAAGTTTTGAAAATTTTTTTTTGGGATTTTTTAAACAAAAAATATGCTTTAAGTTTTGTGTTGCGCGAATGCAACGTTGGGCCTAAACACTGCCAATTTTCATAAAACGCAACGCGTGAAAATGTCAAAATCCAAGCAGCTGATATTTTATTGGCACATTTTATTTTCCGCAAATGTTTGATTTTGTTTATTTGTGTAATGTTTGCAAAAAACATGACAAAAAAAAAACATGGTATGCATTTTTTTCTTGATTTTTTTTCTTGATTAGGTCAATTTATAAGATTGTGTAAAATTTTATGGAAATCGCACAAGCCTTTCTGGGGTCAGGTTTTAATGGGTTAAGCATCATAGCCCCTCCGTAGACTACACAAAACATGAGAAAAAACAATATTTCACTTAGGTACTTTCATGTAGGTACACATTTGAATTGGTCCTTTAAATTATTTCGAACTTAAACAAATACTTCCCAAATCAATTAGTTACGTGTACAATAAGCCAGATGAGACTTTAAAGTTTGCTCGAGTTTTGGCTTGTAACGTGCACAAATTTGTTTCAGATATTTCAAAGCCTTACATCAGTCTTTTCATCCCCATTTCAAGACAGCCCTCCACGGCCGCAAATCTCTCAACGAGATTTCAGAGCAGTACAAAGTGCACCTTTGGTGGCTGCCTGGGCATAAGAACATAGAGGGTAATTGTATAGCCGACGATCTGGCAAGAGCAGGCACGGAGCTACAAGCCATCAACGAATTGAAAGCAGTGGGTACACTAGTCTCCACATGTAAGCTATACCTTGAAAAAGCATACTAAAACAGAGCAAACATTAAATGGCTCAATAAACAAACGTGCTCCACGGCAACACAGAGCTGGCCTGTGACCAACCAGAGCAGATCTAAGGAACTGTTCCTGCTGACCAAACCCTCTATAGGGATTGTTTTGAGAGTCATCCCTGGACACTGCCTCATTGGACTACATGCTAACAGACTTGGTCTGCCTTTCAGCGATTTCTGCAGAAGCTGCAGGGACGAGGACTGCGAGGAGACCGTCGAGTACCTCCTCTGCACATGTCCAGCGGTTGCAAGAATGCGCTTTCAATACTTGGGCAGGCAGTTCTTGAGCTGCTTAGCAGACCTAGAGAAGTTTCCACCGAGTGATATTTACAAATTCATCAGAGCTGCTAAGTGGCTCTTATAAATCGGAAACGGATAGGTGAAGCACAATCGACCGCATGGCCTAAGTGATGCCCTAAAGACGGCCACATAACCTACCTTTTTTTTCTTCCCTTGTCGGAACGATCTAGCAAGCGCAGCACTCAGACCATTATACGCCCATTGTACTACGACTTGTTGTTCCCTGTTAATATGTTTTACATCTACCCGACTTCCGAAGAAACGTTGATAGATCCTGGGGTGCCAAGGAGCCAAGGTATCCGCTTCTTAGCACATCAGTGCCAAACGTCTCAAACCTGATACGAACGCGGGGCAGAGACACAGGAAGTGTTCCGCCGTCTTAACGTCTTCCCCACAGGCAGGACATAGGGCACTGTCAGATATGCCTACCATTTCCATGTGCTTTGCCCATAGAAAATGGCCCGTCATTAACCCGACTATCTGCCTGCAGTCCCTTCTGCCTAGTGACTAAATAAACTGTGAGCATTCGTCGGATATGGCGGGAAGCATAAGTTTCGTCCACCTGCAGCCGCTCTCAGCCTACCATGCTCGCTCCTGGGTCATAGTGACCCATTCGTTAACAGTGGCTTTGATGGCCGCAGATGAGAGTGGCAGAACAGGCTCAGGGTCGACAAAAGCAGCCTCAGAGCCCATTCTAGCTAAGGAATCCGAGGTCTCGTTACCCGCAATTCCTGCATGTCCCGGAACCGAGGTGAGCATCAGGCTATTGTATTTGCCGACATATTTAAGCCTGGATTTGCAGGACTTGACTAGCATAGAGGTGGTTAGAGGGCTATCGAAGGCCATAAGCGCAGCTTGGCTGTCGCTACAGACATAGATAGACCTGCCACTCCACTTATTCTCTACGACAAAGTTCATCGCCTCAAGTATCGCATGCACCTCTGCCTGAAACACAGATGCGTGCGAGCCTAGGGCAAAGAACCGTCTAGTCTCCGTGGATTCAACGAAGACCCCAGAGCCAGAACCTTCTTCCGTTCTGAAGCCGTCCGTGAATATACGGAAACAGTGTTTACCGGGCTCATACTCAGGATCTGACCAAGAGTGAACCTCAGGCAGCAACACCATGTACCGCTGTTTTAGTATGACAGTTGAAGGCATGGAGTTCTTCGGATGGCCTTAACCTACGTACCTATATCAGTCTTTAATTTCTATTGTTCAAGTCTAGAAAGCACAACCAAGTTTCTCTTTAACATTTTTACTGCTTTTAGAAAATCTTCTATGCCAAATGTATGGAAGGGAATTCTGTGTTTGCTTGAAGGTATAAATGCATGTAGTTTTCTTAGCGAATCCCCAACCACAAATGATGCTTCATTAAATGACGTCAAACGATTTATACCGAAAAGAATTCACTCAACATTGAAATGCTCAAGTCCGATAACGAAGGCAACGAGTGCGTGAGTGGAGCACCAGCTTTTCTAATTGGAGCGCAAAAATATCTCGACCTACAATTAAATTTATGTGCTGCCGTTCTGTTGCGTATGCAGAGCAATAAAAATAAACCGTCTAGCAATTGTGCGAGCAAGCGAACAGCACCAGCGAACGCAACGCTCAGCTGATACGAACGGGTAATCAATTACGGCGGCATTAAACCGCAACGACAGAAAGACTAACTTTGAGCGGCAACACAAGAATCGCCGGCAACGATCTGCTGACTTGATTCTCCGTGCCTATAAGTCAAGCAACGGAGAGAGTAGGCAATAAATAAAGCAAGACCTGAGCGAAACACCAATGAAATCATTAAATATATGGCAAGAGAAATGTGAGATGAGCTGATAGGTGCAGTGGGGTGAAGTGCAGGGGCAAATGCCACTGGGTCACTTGCACAAGAAGAAATGTGCCGTAATGCGTGTATTTTTAGAGCGAAGCCACGCTTGAAACGGCAGAATGTAAGCGCCCAGCTGCCCGCATTGTATTTCTTCTAATTCCAATGACCCATGCTATGGTTTCTTGGCAACGCTAAAATTCATGGCGTATCAAAGCCCGGGCAGAGTGGTGCCAACAAAGCGATGGTATCAGCGGCTGTCCGCCTACGCACACTGAAACCGTTAAGCATTATTGGAGCGAGCCACTGGCAAAACACGCAGCACTCATCCGCCGCTCGAATACAAAGTAAAAGATTTTGATTTTGAAAATCAGTGCATTATCCAGCCATCAGCGCTGCGGAAAACCAAACTGACTGAATGACTGACTGACATGTTGACGTGCCGTTTAAGTTTATGGTATCGGCTTTGGTGAACCGCCACGAAAGCTGCAATGCATTTCGCTCTGTATTTTTTTTTTGCCGGTCTGTTTTGCCTTCTCTTTTAGAGTCCGACCGATACCAAATTTTTTGGCCGATGCCGATGCCGATTAATCGGCCGGAAGGGCGAGTTGGCCGATGCCGATTAATCGGCCGAAAGGGCGAAAATCGACCGATGCCGATGCCGATTACATAGAAAAAATAACACGAATGAATTCAATCAAAAACACAGTCTACTCTATAAAATAACAAAAGGAACTATTACATATTGTTTGTAATATTCATCACAAAATAACAACACAACGAGAAAAGAAATAATTACAAACTAAATAAAATAACAAGAGAATTCAGAATTCTAATACATTAACATGTATTAAAAAAACTAAAAATATATCACATCTGTCCACTGAGAGAGAAACAAAAATAGTGACGTTAATATTGCATACAAATTCAGTTTTTTATTCAACTTAAAATTACGATTTTTATATTAAAATTTGTACTCTCAAATTGCGACCCGTTGTACAGATGCAGGAAGAAGAAGAAGTCAGAAAACAAATTTGGAAAAAATAAAAGGCCTGTTAAAAAATGCTTCCAATTAAAAAAGATGGATAAGATTGAAGAATTAAATGCCCCTTCTTCTGATATCCACATTAAGAGACGAAATGCATAGAAATTTCGAGAAAATCTGTGTGTTTAAGAATTTAAATATTAATAGTATCTAGTATATTAAACAGTATCTAAAAATACATTACTGAAAAGGGGTATAAGAACCCATTGGTACGAAAAATGAAAACAAAAAAATGAAAGCAGAAAAATAGACCGATGCATCATCGACCAAAAACGGCCAAAAAAGGCCGATACCGAGCCGATACCTATTTTGTTGGCCGATGCCGATACTACCCGATGCCGAAACCAATTTTATTGGCCGATACTAGCCGATGCCGATGCCGATTAATCTGTCAGACTCTATTCTCTTTATTATTGTTGCTATTGCTGCTATTTTTAAATCCACTTAAGTCAAAGTACGCTTTACTAGCAAAACAACAGAAATAAAAAAAATAAGAAAACAAAGAACCGACGCAAATCAACGCAACAAAAGAGGGCAAAGCAAAACCAAACATAAAGCGGAAAAGCTGCAAAAAAAATGAAACAACAGCAGGAAGCAAATCGCGAAAACGCCAAACGGCCATTGAGGTTTATTGGCTTGCAATGTAATGCGTAATTGTTGGTATTTTGTGTTGTTGTTGTAGAAGTAAGTTGCTGCATTTTTGCATGCTAGCTGCCAGCCGCTTCATAGGAACACGGCGAAAAGTGGTGGGCGATATTGTAATTTAGATGGCCACGTTTGTCAGTGTCATTGTCAGGGTCCGTCGGCAAAGAGCACAACTAGAAAGCAAACAAACCACTAAGTAGCCAAGCGACGACGAAGCACTCAGCAACGCACCCAACCCGGCAACCAGCTGCACACAGCGCCAACCAACCATAGAAACAAACAGCCCCGAACGTGCCGTCAGACCCTGAACGCCAAGTAGCAAGAATTAATTTGTTCTTATGCCCAGCGATTACTCAAGTAATACCTCAACATTTAGCAGTTGACCGATGAATTTGTGTTGGTATTCGAAGGCAGCAGCCGCCGTGGCTCAGTTGGTTAGTGCGTTGGACCGCGAGTCGAAGGCAGCAACCACAGGTTCAAATACTGCCCGTAATAACACCTAAAAAAAAATAACGGGAAAACTCGTTTTCTCTTTCGGTGGCTGTGTCCTCTCAGCTGGAAATGGCAAACCTCTGAGAGTAAAAATTGCTTATGAAAAAGCTCCCAACTCGCCGTTCGGAACCGGCATAAAAAACTATAGGTCCCTTCCACCCGCGTACAAATTCACACGCACAACACGGGTGGTTGCGGGAAGCTAGGCCTTAGTCTCGCGTAAGCGGGCTGTCGTGCCAGTCAATTATTATTATTTATTATTATTATTCGAAGGCAGTGACGAATCAATCGTACATACATAATGTACATACATACAAATACTTATATGAAACAAAGTTTGCTTGTATGGCTTATGATGTCATTAAGCGCATCAAATTATATAAAAAAACTGTAGAGACCTGTTTAATTTGACACCCAAATTACAGACAAACACGAAAAGAAAGTGGAATGAAGCGATCGCAGAAGATACTCACTCGAAACACGTTTTGGGTTTTGGCTTCTCACTACTTGTTCTGTAGTTTTCAAGGCGCATTTTCAAGGTTGTGTGTATAAAGTTAAGACAAAAATTTGAGAGCATGTGTTAATTTTATGGGACTGAACGCTTTTTCTAATTTTATCTACATAATTGTGAATCAGTGAATTGTGAATTATTGAATCATGTGAAGGTTTAATTTGGACTTTAACTGTAAATATAGAGACTACAGCAGATTTAACGCCGAATCTGAGACGCGAATCTGAGTTTTGGCAATTGTCCGTTCACACTTGGAGGTTTTGCCATTGTCTGCCAAGAGCGCACTTGTGCGATTCTTGTAAATTGCATCTCCTTCCTGTGGAAAGCAATAGACGTAGACGAGTGTTTCACCAGCCCGAGCTAGGAATCGAACGTAGGGCCTCTGTTGTGAGAAGACAGCGCACTACTCGCTGGACTATCGAGAGTTTAAAAGACATTCAAAATCTTATAGTCTTCCAACATTCAAGAACTCAATGACTTTAACATCTAATTTTACAGAAAAAACATGAACACATCTTAAAAAAATCAGCACGTATGACAACCCTAACAAATTCTACATACAAAGCGGAAGTACTAAGGATGCCATAAAGTTATGAAAGAATGGACAAATGAACCACAGTTAAGCCATATTGAGGTGATTTGAATATTGCCAGGACAGGAATATTAAAAGTGCCCGGGTTCAAAACAAAATAATATAGGTACCGGTTAATTCATGCGGTTTTCTAACAGATGGCGTAACTTGATTTTGTGAACAGTGATTAACCTGTCCAAATATGTGTTGGAAAGGTATTGTCATATAGTTTCAGAATCAGTATGTGTCATTTAGCAATACTTTTTTTTACTCTGAAAATGTCGAATTTTGTGCCGAATAAAGTGTTTTTGCGGGGAGTACTTCTTCATTACTTCAATATGAAGAAAAATGCTGTCGAAAGTCATCGTATTTTGGTGGAAGTGTATGGTGTGCATGCTCTAGCTGAGCGTACGTGCCAGAAGTGGTTTGCACGGTTCAAAAGTGGCAATTTTGACTTGGAGGACGATGAACGGCCCGGACAGCCAAAAAAGTTCGAAGATCACGAATTGGAGACATTGCTCGACCAAGATCCAAGAACTTGCAAAATCACTTGGCGTCGCTCAACAAACCATCGTCTAAAAGGAATGGAAATGATCCGGAAGGTAGGCCATTGGGTGCCGTATGAATTGAAGCCAAGAGACGTCGACCGCCGATTTTTCACGTGTGAACAACTGCTTCAACGGCACAAAAGAAAAAGTTTTTTGCATCGAATTGTCACTGGCGATGAAAAGTGGGTCCAATATGTTAATCCAAAACGTCGAGCATCGTATGGATACCCCGGCCATGCATCATCATCGACGGCCGTTCAGAATATTCATGGCCTGAAGGTTATGCTGTGTATTTGGTGGGACCAGCTGGGTGTGATCTATTATGAGCTGTTGCAACCGAATGAAACGATCACAGGGGAAGTCTACCGACGACAATTGATGCGTTTGAACCGAGCACTGCGCGAAAAACGGCCGGAATATGAACAAAGGCACGGCCAGGTAATTTTGCAACATGGCAATGATCGGCCACATGTTCCACAGGTCGTCAAAACCTACCTTGAAACGCTCAAATGGGATGTCCTACCCCATCCGCCGTATAGTCCAGACCTTGCGCCATCCGATTACTATCTCCTCCGATCAATGCAACATGGCCTGGCTGACCAGCACTTCTCCAATTATGAAGAAGTCAAAAATTGGATCGATTCGTGGATAGCGGAAAAGCCGGCCGAATTTTTCAGAAAGGGTATTCGTGAATTGCCAGAAAAATGGGAACAAGTTATAGCTAGTGATGGGCAATACTTTGAGGATTAAATTTGTAACCATTTTTTCACAATAAAGCTTCAATTTTCAAAAAAAAACCGCACGAATTAACCGGTACCATCTAAACAGGAAGACAAGTCTTGAACTGAACTATTAAATTATTAATGCATACAAAATTAAATTATTAATACTAAAATTTAAATTAAATGACTAATTCGAAATCTGGCTCTGGTTGTTTAGCTAACAAAGTTTATCTTATCGGGTAATTAAACACCAGCTAGCAGCTCCACAACGTGCACACACACTCTCATACTTATATACGTAAATATGTGAGGTGGCCGCTTGCACTTCGGCAGCGTTTTCACCACCAAATCAAGTCAATAAAAACAACAAATTTATGCGATGTACGCTGATGGCATGAAGTGCTTGGGGGCTGGCCCAGCATCTGAAGTGTCATGTAATTTACTGCAACAGCAATAACAATCAGCAACATCAGCAACACCACCAACCAACAACAATAACATACTATCACATTCACTTCGCACTACGGCGGCGGCTGCCAGCGTGTTAACAAACTTTCAACGGTGGCTTGCTTTGTTTACAACTTGCCAAGTTTTTTCGCTAGATTAGGTTTAGACGAGCAACACTGGCTGCCACAAAAAGATGAGCAGCGTTGGCGTTGTCGGTGTCGGTGATGTATCCATTGCATCAGCCACTTGCAACGCCGAAGACAGTACAGTAATGGATGCCATGGGTGTCGAGCAGGGCGTTCACCAGCATCGCACACACACACCAAACGAACATAAAATTATGCATTATGTAATTTAAAGTTTAACTGCAGCGAGTGAATCGAAAGAATGACGGCCTTCGTTACCTTCGTAAGCGCAGTCGATGACGTCCGTGCCGAGATCGTTGTAGACCTGCTCCTGAGTTGCAAAGTGGCTGTCGTGCTTGTCGAACGACCAGTACGAGTAGTCGAATGTGAAGTCATGATGATTGTCGCGACCGGCATCGCGTATGGATTGCAGCTTCGGCTTGAGTAGGCGTGTCTTCTTGGCGTCCATCTGCACAATCAGCTGCGCGTCCATATCGATTTCACTGCAACGAGAGAAGCGAGAGGGAAACAAATTAGAAAAGTGAAATTCAAATGCGAAACTGCATTAGTTGCAGAATTTATTGGCAGCAAACGAACAATGATGATAAGTTAAACAAAAGCAAATGTGATGAGAGAGAAAATGTATTTCGTAAAAGATACAAAAGTTTGCAGCAGACATGCAATAGAAAAGTTTCAAGTGGCAAATAATGAGAGCCACAAACAGCTCCCAACGATGGCCGATGGCAGCGACTGAGTGAAGAGTGGCGGAAGTGAATGGTTTTTAAAATTAAGTGGTATGACCTCATACTTGTGCGAAAAAGTAACAATTATCAATTGTTATTGTAATTTAAAAATTCATTTAAATTAATTTTATGAATGTGAATATTTGAAATACTATCTCATTTTCTTTGTAGTTTAAATTTTTATAGGTTTAAAATTTTATTTAGCCATTCATCAGAGCTTTGAAATTGAAGTCAGAGGATAATGGGAGCGCATCTGGACTCAACTATCATCAAACAAGTGATACTTTCGTTGCCCTTTCACAAATACAGGGTGTTCCATCTGTACTTGAAACATGAGATCTATGAATAACTTAGTGAAAAATGCAACAATTTCGATTTCCTTCGGTTCAAGTTTATTTGATTCAATACAATTTATTAGATCAATGAGCTTAAGCAATATCGAGAAGATGGTCACCATTTCCAGAGACGCACATTTGGGCTCTTTTTACTGCATTTTTCATAACATTTTGGAGCATTTCTGGGGTTAGTGTTTGAGGTTTATTATACACCTTTGCCTTTAAGTAGCCTCACAGGAAAAAATACGGCGCTGTTAAATCGGGCGAGCGAGAAGGCCAGTCGAAATCGCCGTTTTTGGAGATCGTCTGTCGCGCCATCCTGCTGGAACCCATAATTCTCCAACTTTTTTTCCTCGATAAATGGCTGCAAAAATTCGGTGATCATGAGCCGATTTCATTCACCATTGGTGTCGAAAGGAGGTCCCGGGGCTCTCACGGACATCTTCACGAACGGCCTCTATCTCCAAACTCCGCGATGTAAGTAATCGCATAGGTTGAAACTTTCGCACGACGCGACTTTCCGCACGAGGGACTTTATTGTGTTCACTGAAGGCAAAGGGCGATTGCAGTATTTTCGCCGGTACCCACGCTGAGATCAGATATTCGAAGAGTTATTTTCAAAATAAAATTTCACGATTTCTGCGCGTTCTGCGGCTGTGTAGCGCTCCATGGTTAAAATTATATTGAATAGATATTTCTAAAACGCTACAGAAGAAGCAAGTTGTGCAGCAATTGTCGAAGTAATTCATAGTTCTCATGTGTCAAGTATAGATGGAACAGCCTGTACTTCTGCCAATTGGATAGTCTGGTTGGGAAAGAACACTCGCGACGCAGAAGCTCTACGAAAGAGCTTCTGGCGTCGGTTATAACTTTTTTACTGTTTGTTCTGACCACATTTGTATGCTGTCGACTCAACAAGCAATGACTAATCTTCTTCTAAGCCGACATTTGAAATCGACAAAAAACTGCTGATATCTCTCACCCCTTACACCAACAAATTTTATTTATATATTACTTATTATTATTTAATTATTATAAATTTTCAACCTCTACATTCTGTGCGCCAGTGTAGAAAGTCAGGAATACTTATTTTGCATAAACGAAAAAAAAACTCCACTTCGCTGATTGCCATCTATGGCAATGCAGCACACCTTGTAGGCGTCTCGCCCCTAAGCCACAGCAACATAAAAGCGCAAATGGAAGAAGTTGTAAACTTAAATATGCTTCCAACTGAATGACGACTGCACGTTTAAGAGTTGGAAACTGTAATATTTTATGTGAATTTCAGCACATTCGTCAACTATTACAGCACCTAATTAAAAACTTTCAAAAGTCAAACACTTTATTGTGCTGTGGTTTTTGTGGCGTAGTGAAACATTACCTCAACAAGTAAATTACAAACAACTTAACAACGTATTAAAATTATGACTTTTTTATTAAAACTAATATTTGATGTTTTTAAGCAACTAAGCTGGTAAGGTGGCAAGGTAAGCAACTATGTTTTTAATTTGATTAGATGAGTTTTTATTAAATTTGTATATCATTTTTTAAACTGTTAGGAGCATGAAATCATTTAATATAAATTCAAAGCCTTACGAACAGCAAAATTGAAAATTGCAGCTTTCTGAAAAGGCAAGCAAAAAAACCTTCAATTTCAAAAGTTAAGTTTTACAATTTTATCATGTTTGCATGTTGAATTTCGCACCTCACAAATACTTTTACAACATCAAACGCAGCCGCCATAGCACTGCTGTGGTCTGGCAACCAATACCACAACACAAAGTGTGTGTTTACACAGTTATTTTGTAGATAACATGCGGCTACAAAAAGATCAGACTTGTTGCCCTGTGCGTGTAAGTATGTGCACCCATCAATTTGCAAATACACAACAACAACAAAACGAAGGTAGTTAGGTAGTTAGATGTGGCGGCTCTGGATCACTATCCCCTTCATGGTAGTAGGTCTTAAACCATCCTGAACAGTTAATGAAGCGTATTAGGCCCTTAGTGTCCACGTCTGATATATCGGCGAGGTTGGCGGTGTGGTAAAAACTAAGTGTTTCTTGCGAGTCCTGCAAAGAGCAGGGCAGGTGCAAAGTGTAGAATGGTTTCTTCCTCTTCTACGTCTCTACAGCTTCGGCATAAATCGTTGGCTAGATGGTCCAGCTCTAGTCTTCTGGCATGGCCACCAAGGCTGCAGTGCCCAGTGATTACCCCGACAACAGCCATGAGCGTGCCCCTTTTGAGGTTTAGCAGACTTCTGGTGCGCTTCCAGTCCAATTTTGGCCAGATTTGTTGCGCTGTCTTGCCTGTCTCAGAGGCCGCCCAGGCGGTGTTGGCGGCTTTAATTACGACTTCCTCTATCGTCAGCTTGCAAGTACTCAGCGGGACAGGACAGCGAAGCCAGCGAATTCTATGGATAGCTCTTTGGTTGTACCTAGTCTGGCCAGTTCGTCCGCCTTACAGTTCCCCGGGATGTCTCGGTGACCTGGGACCCATAATAGATGTATGTTAAGCTGCTCAGCCATCTTGTCGAGAGATCTGCGGCAGCTGATCACTGTTTTTGATGTTAAAACATGAGATCCCAGGGCCCTGATAGCCGCTTGGCTGTCGGAGAATATGCTGACATCTCGTTCTGAGACACTGCGCTGGGTGGTCAGCTTCAGGGCGGCTGCAATGGCCGTTACTTCCGCCTGGAACACACTACAGTGAGTCCGAGAAGACGCCTCCACCATCCATTCACCGGTGTTGAGCCGTCCTCCCAGCTGCTCCTATCTGGGATGGTACAGGAGAACTTCTTGTTGAAGAGAAGTTGAGGAGAAGAGTAATCGAGTTTTCCAGTTTGTTTAAGAGAGAGTGTATCCTATTGTGACCCGTACTTGATTCCGACCAATGGCCGGAGGCCCGTAGTCCTTGGCTTGTAATTGCCGTCCTTGTAGTCCTTTTTTGCAATATAGATCTAGTGGCATGAGGTGAAGTAAAGCTTCTAAGGCTGAGGTTGGGGTAGTTCTAAGAGAGCCTGAAATAATCACACAGGCTGCCCTTTGAACTTTTTGAAGGTGTTGGAGACAAAACGAAAGTCATGCGAAAAATAAAAACTTTTCAAATAAAGTACGAGTAAGAAAAATTGTAATTACTGCTCATGGGACAGCAGCAAACCGGCCTAAATGCGCTTCGAGCTATTCATCGAAAATACACAATTTTCGTGTATTTGGACTTAAAGCGCTTTGACTGCATTTGAACTTTGATCCCAAATGTGACAGCAGCAATAAGTTCGACAGCGCGCTGCCGTCGCATTGAGAGTTAGTTGGAGGCAATGGCGCATAGGCAGCAATCCAGTTTGGAGTTTTTAAAGCATCGAGCAAATGGCCCGGGACACTGCAGAACAGCAGAGCACAGTGAACCGGTTGGCAAGCGGGTTCAGCTATGCCAAAAACTGAACAACTCAAGTAGGAAACAACTAATGCTGTTCCCGCCGCACCAGCATCCAGTCGCCGCAGCTCAACGCCAACACGCCGCACACAGTTGTCTGTTGGCCATAGACCTGCCCGTATCGCAGTGCAGTCATCTTTGGCTGTGCTCATTTTCATACAACAAAAGGTACACCAAACTACAGCAAAGCTCAACGTATCCGATATCAGCGCAGCCAACAGTCGACAGCCGCTGCGGCTGCGGCTGAATGCGGAGCATAGGTACGAGTACATAGAGACGCCGACTCGATATGGGCAATGCTACACTTACTACTCGTATACTTTTACTGCTTTCTTCCCGCTGTCGGTGGCTGTGTTTTTGTCGTTTTGCTTTGCATACAATAAATGATACATACTTAGTTGTTGTGCCTGGTGATAGTGACTGCTGCTGCGCTGTTTTTGTGCATTTTACTATAACTTTTAATGCAGTATCTGCGCCGTTCTGGTTGTTGTGCGTTCTTGTTGTGGTTGTGGCTGGTGTAATGGGTCGCGTGCATTCAAATGTTTAATGCGGCATGAGAAGTGACTGCAAGAAAAGCTGTGGGATGCCTAAAGCCGGCTGCCATACTCGCCGAGACAATGCAACAGCCGACGTCAATGGATGAGCATGTCAGAGTTTTGTTGCGGCATATAATACATAAATAATAGATAACCGTTATGAACGCTTAGTAAAAATTTAAAGCAGGGTAAGAGGCAGCGAAAGTTGGAATTAATGCTGACACAGATGAGAATGCCAAGTCATTGGGTGTTGAGGATAAAATGAAGGATTTGTTCAAGACGTGCATCAGAGTGGATGCTGTTGCAAACACATAATCAAGCAACAATCATACGAACTGTGGAACTATTTCTCATTTCTTGTATAATAATTTATACTTGTTTTCTTTGTTTTACTATTACTTAAATTTTTATTATTTTTATTTGTTATTTATTCAAATTAATTTAATTTATTTTTCATATTTTTTTATATTCAATTATTTTTTTATTTTGCATTTATTATTGTTTTATGATCTTTTACTTACAATTTTTTAATTTGCAGTCGTGTCTGGATATAGTGAACTAATTATTGCAAGGCCTGTTCACAGTATTGAGGTTGTTCATTATATCAAGGTCAACATTTTTGTTCAAAAACTCGTTTTTTTTTTGCTCAAAATACACTTTTCGTTTTGTGCTTGAAAATTTTGTCTCTATATTTAGAGGCTCGATGTCAAAATTTGGGTTTTCACTATATCGAGGTGTTCACTATATAGGGGGTTCACTATACCCAGACACGACTGTATTTCAAAACTCTGCAATGAACAAATAAAATACAAATATATATTTTTTCCTTTGATATGTACTTACTTTCATTTATTAATTCATTGTTATTGTTTTTATAAGGCAATTGGTAAAAATGTACATATTAACATACTTTAAAATTACATACTTAAAATTACAATATTAAAAAATCATTCGATTATTCGATTATTTTCCATTTATTTCGATTAATTGCAATTAATAATCGCTCTGTTTCGATTAATCACATGATTCATTAATCGATTAATGAATTGTTTTTCACATCACTAGTGTTCACTATACCCAGACACGACTGTATTATACAACTTTTGTGTTTTTATTTTCTGATTTATTGTATATATTTTTTAACTTATATTTTAATTTTTATTTGTTATAATTAGTTTTTTCTTTTTATGTATTTTCAATTATTGTTTATTTATCAGTTTTATTTAATAATATAAAACTTTTGTGTTTTTATTTTCTGATTTATTGTTTATATTTTTTTTAATTTATATTTTAATTTTTATTTGTTATAATTAGTTTGTCTTTTCTTATGTATTTTCAATTATTTTTCATATTTTCATTTTTATTTATTCTATTTTTATATGATTTATTTAATTGTTTTAAGTATATTTAAGAATAACTTATTTTAAATAAAATATTATCATATATAATACTTTTGTTTTTATTTTGTAATTTCTTTTTTTTCGTTTTTATTTATTATTTTTATAACTCGTTTCTTCTATTTTTTAATAATTTTTGGATTATGTTTTATATTTGTGCATCTTTATGTATAATTTTGTTATATAATTTATTTAATTATTTTATTTTTAAGAATGATTTATTTTAAATAAATTATTTTATGTTTATATTCATGTTTAACTTTATTTTTTAATTGATTTTGTAATTCTTAAAATTTGTTAATCCTTTTAATTTTTATTATATATTCATTTTTATTGTGTTATTTATTTGTAATTTTTCTGCACAGCAATTTGAGAACCATTTGCAATCATAAACATGCATTATTACCTCATATTTTCACACCAAAAGCGTTAAGCAATTGGCAACAACAATTTTCTGTTACTGCCAAGCATGACGATTTAGAAGCTATAAATGGCTCCCAACTACGCAAAGTGGCACGGATCCGTAGCAATGCTCACACCTGGTGCTGCTAATGCAGAAAAGGCCACATCTGATAGTGATTTGAACTTAAAAGGTCATTTGCCTTTTTAGTTCAACGACAAGAACTTTAACGGTTGAGAATTTTCCTCACTGATTGTTAAATTTGCATTATTGAACGGTCAACTTTTATCGCCATTTAAGGGTAGAAACTATAACTGGGGTTTGCCTACTGACTGAATTTCTAATTCATAGATACAAAATTGCATGTGATGATGAACTCATTCGAGAAGGGAAAATTCTCCCTTTCTGCCGCACCACTATGACAACGAAATTGTCAACTAAGCAAATGCAATAAAAAATCAAATTTATTTGAGTGCGCTTTTCTGTATTGTTTTATTTTTACTAGTAAAACTTGTTTCTGTTTCATTATATGCAGATGTATTCTATAATTGTGTATAATGACCGACTAGCTGTCGGTGTGCGTGTATAAAACGAGCGAACAAAAAGATCTGAGAAGAAATCCACAAACATAAACAAATTACAAATAGCAAAAAGGAGGAAAACGACGAACACGACGCTGGTATTTGGCTGGCAGTGAATTTTAACAAGGCGAATTTAAAAGAAAACAACAACAACTTGGCGGCTAGCAATAGGAAACAAAATAAACAGCCTCGAACACGAAATGTCTGCAAAGCAATCTTTGCTCAAATTAACAAATAAACAGACAACAAATGTAGCATGCTATTGAATCATCTAATGGCCAATAATGTGTGAGTTTTTGTATAATTTTGAGGTGGAAGTGTGGTGTGAGGCAACTTTGTGCAGTGCAGCAAACAGTCGGAAATGCGGTCGGCAAAGAGGCGTCGATGGAAGATGGCTGTTATACTTAATTACTTTGGAAGTTCTGGGAAAATTATGAAAATGCTAATCAAAATATAATTTAGTGGGTCGAGAAAAATTAAGAATTAAATTAAATAAAAAATCAATTTCATTTTATTAAATACTAACAGTTGGGCTGAAAAGTTCGTATCGTTTTATAGAAAAACACATTTTTTTGGCAAAATTCGATTTTATTATTCAACATAGTTGCCATCGAGGGCGATACACCGATTATAGCGATCTTCCAACTTTTCAATACCATTTTTGTAGTACGATTTGTGTTTAGCCTCAAAATAGGCCTCTGTTTCGGCGATTACTTCCTCATCGGCTTTTAATTTCTTTCCAGCGAGCATTCTCTTGAGATCTGAGAACAAAAATCTGAGAAAACAAAAAAAAAATGCACTTCTATTGCGGTTGAACAGCTCCAAACATTGCTCTGAAGCATCGACACGTTCTTGGTTTTTGTCGATTGTGAGCTCGCGCGGCATCCACTTTGCACATAGTTTTCGCATACCCAAATATTCATGAACGATATGTCCAATACGTTCCTTTGATATCTTTAGAGTGTCAGCTATACAAATCAACCTCAATTTACGATCTTCCAAAATCATTTTGTGGATTTTTTTGATGTTTTCGTCCGTAACAGCCTCTTTTGGACGTCCACTGCGTTCATCGTCTTCGGTGCTCATATGGCCTGTACGGAATTAAGCAAACCACTTACGAATGGTTGCTTCATCAAGCCACTTTTTGGTATCAGCAGCACTTTTTTTCATCAAAAAATAATGTTTCATTAAAACACGAAATTCCTTTTTATCCATTTTTTTCAAAATAAAAAAAGTTGCTTCACTCAAAATGCTGTATCTCACAAACTAATAATCAGACAGCTGTCAAATTTATACACGTTTCTTTTGAAGGTTGGTACTACCTAAAAATAATACGGATTTTAATCTAGTGGCGCCATCTCATAGAAACGATACGAACTTTTCAGCCCAACTGTTACTAAGTGCTGTTTATATCAATTGACCGCTGGTTTTTTCAAGTAAAATGTGGTTGCATGAAAAACTAATTACAAATTAATATTGAGGGTTTATGCAAAATAGTTTGCAACGTGCTTAAATTGTGAAAAAACTACAAGAAGAGTAAAGTGCGAATATCCATTGCACTGATGAAATCATTGTGTTGATTTATATTAAATATCAAATATCATTAAATGTCTATTAAATTCTATACCAAGACATTGCTCAAGTACTCAAGAACGTCAATCAATAACAATTCGAAACCGACCGCAAAGCGACGGTCTTTGCTTTTTAAAACAATCCAGCTTGTAGAAAACAACTCTATAAATGTAAAGCATTGCGTTGGCTTAAGAAGGATGTGGAAGATGTCGTTTTGGACTTTCAATTTAAGTTAGACTGCTCCTGAAAACGAAAATATAACAAATATTGCAGAGTTAGGGAACAGATTTGTGGTCTCTCAACCAAAAACGATGATGATATTATAGCAATTTTATTTGAATGGATGTCACAAACAATTTTAAGAACAGAAATTCTCG
This sequence comes from Melieria crassipennis, assembly GCA_963668005.1. Lineage (NCBI taxonomy): Eukaryota > Metazoa > Arthropoda > Insecta > Diptera > Ulidiidae > Melieria > Melieria crassipennis. The sequence goes on along the minus strand of OY764961.1, from coordinate 118,855,120 downwards.
CCATTACTGGAAACCAGCTCACACAAATCAAGACAATTAATGTAGCATGAATACTTTATCCATCTCAGTTAGGTTCGGTGTACTGTAGGAAGACACTTGAATGAATTTTACTGCAAATTCATTGTAATTTCTACTACTTAAACTGTTCACGTTATTTTGGAGTGTGTCTGTCTTTCTAAGGCAAGTTAAGTTTTCCTATCACTAAGAATTTCAAGTCCGTGCTGTCCGATTCGTCACTTAACGTAATTTCAATTTTCAACAGTTCTGGGTACAACTCACAACTTCAGCTCTGTTTTCAACTCATAATAACTGACAAAAAAAACCATACAGTGATATTGAAAAGTATTTGTCCGGAGCGTATAAATTGGAATTTAACCAATTAGGGTAGCCAACTTTCCAGCGAGTCATACACAACAGGCCGGCCTACGAATCATCAACGTGCGCTGATGGCATCGGAAACAGACTTTGCCACACACTCGCAAACAGCCAAATGGCACAAAATGGAAATGCATTGAAGCAAAGTGAATGACATCATGGCCGAGATTTTTGTTTTATTACTATAATATTTACTTAGTTATTAAAAAACCAACAACCACCACTTTGCCGAAAATGACTGCAACAACAAAAAGAAAGAGCAACTTCCATAATTAACGCACAGATGGACGCCTGAAAAACCCACCAGACAGATAGACACACATCTCCAGTAATGCGCACATATTTGTGTTTGCGTATTTTTACCGTTTTTCTCATTGCGCTAAAAAATAAATCTAACAACAGTTTTATTCAATGTTTTGTGTTTTATTTTTTTTTTATATTTTGCGCTAATGACTTTGGAATTATTTTTTGGTGATTTTTTTTTTCTCAAATTTTAATTTTTATTGTCGCTTTTTGCCAACTCTTTTCAACAATGTTTTACGGTGGCGCGGCGTCACTGCCATATTGCAAATGTTGGTTTTGCTGTTGTACGACAGACAGCTGCCTGCACACTTTGTACTTGCTCGTGTGGCAATTAGGCAATTTTCTTGCCACATACCGTAGCGCTCGTGTTGTACCGAGACTTTGGTGGCGGCGGTTGTGTCCACATTTTGTTGCAATGCCGTCTGCGCGCTGGCCGAGTGGTCGCGGCGTTATTACGTTGGCCTACCACGTTTTTATTGCATTTGATTTAATGATGATTTTCGTTTGGTTTTGTTTATTTGTGGATTTCTTCTTCTCGGGCGTATTTTCCAGATTTCAGACGCTCACCAAAGCGTAACAAAGTCGATTGAAGCGAGCGGCTTTTTGAGCATTGCTTGTTGCGTTGAGCTTTGAGCAATAGCCAAAGACGACAGCGCGAAAAACGAGGAAGACGTTTAAAACAGAAAACAGAAACTTCTTTGCGTAATTAAATCAAACAGGTTTACGAGTTGGCAGCGACTCGTTTTCTGCGAATCATTAACAAGCAAACCAAATGGCAGAACTGTGTGAAATGGAATACGTACTAATGGAATGGAAGAGAAAATAAGGCCTGATCAAAATGTTAAACTTGGAAGAAATTCATACGGCAGTTTAACATTTTAATAAATCACGCGTTATGGCTAATCAAATGAAGTCTTAGAAAGTTTGAGTGAACTTTGCCATATTTTATAGCGCAATCGTTTTTCCAGATATTTAAAATTTAGAATTTAAAAAAAAATCCCGCTGACATACTGTTCACAGTCATTTACATTTAAATTCGACACTCGAGTGTGGGCTAAAGAAAGCCATAAAGCTAGTGTAAAGCCTGTCCGGCGCATTCAATAAGTTTCAAACGCAAAGCCATCATAAAAAAACGCCCACAAATTGTGTATGTTTTGTTGCTGCCCGAAATAGCAGGAAAATTTAAACGCTTCGCGACTATCGTCTTTTACACCCACAGACCACGGTGCCAGAAGCGCTGCAAACGAAGTTCCCCAGAGCCCACTCGACGGGCAAATGTTAGCAGCAGGTCAGCGACCTATTTCACGCTTGGAGATGTTCCGCACATTCAACGAATGTAATGTACTGTTCTGTGTTGTTGTGAGTCACATGTAAGAGGTAAAAAGTTCTTGCAAACAGTTAGGTACAAGCGTGAGATTTCCTCGAAAGTTTGTAGGTAATTAACTCATTTGTTATGTTCATGTTAAAGTTAGTACGCTTTTTGAAATATTCTTTACGCGGGAAATTGTAGTAATTGCGAATTTCTTAATCTCGACTGTCTGCCATGAGAGCAGTTCAGAAAGGTTTAATAAATATGAGTTTTATTTATACATATTTATTTATTTATTTAATTCAGTCAAACAAAAATAAATTTTTAACAGACTAGCTAAAAACTGTAATATTACAAAATAATAATGTTAAAATTAAAAAAATTCAACAATATTTCTTAATACTATAAATCTTGGAAGAAAGAGATCTAAGTATGGAATAGAAGATATAATTGTGTTAATGTATAATTTGTAATAAATGGGTAGCGAAAATGATTCAAATTAAAATCCTGCGCGCCACTGGTTGTGTTGTTATGAACCAAAAAAAACTACTAAAATACATTAACCCTAATTACCAGAATTTTAAACGTAACGTTAACCCAGAAGTGAGACGGTCAGGCTCATATGAGCAAAACAACTGAAAAATTCAATTTATTTTACTTCTTTCCAATCCAGTTACTACTTAAAGACGTATTTATTAAAGTTTTTTTATTTTTAGTACGGAACTTGTAAATACAGGGTCCACAGGAAAACAATTTCTACTGCAAAAGTATAATTTATTAGTCCAGATATTCACATCTTTGTCCACATTGGGTGGAAGTGGAATGCAGATTTGTTTAGTTTGTTGTAAACTTGCTTCTGCGTTTTTGAGATGGCTGATGGACAAATATGACACCGATTTTGTTTACGTGTACCAGAATTTGGCGCCTGCGAACTGACCTTTTGCAGTAATGCAGCTAAAACCAAAAAAATACCAAAAAAATTCCCAAGTTATCGTAAAACCAACTATTTATTGCTATCTGTACCCTCATTCTAGTGAGGACGTGTTTCTAGCCATATGACAAATGTATAAAGAAAGCTAGAGGCCATTCATTAGGTTTGCGTTTTTTGAAGTAGCCATCATACAAATTTTTTCTGTTTTTCTGAGTGTACGAACCCCGCTTCCAATAAACTATCGGCTAATTACTTACTGGTGAACTAGCTGGTCATTATTACATTTGTGTTTGTAAGGCTCACACAGTTTTTCAACACCCTTTTCGCAAGACCCACAGCTCCTTGATTACCGTCTTTGCATGTGTATGGCATTTCAGGAAGTATTAGCACCATCGCACTTTCATATTCTGATTACATATTTATCGGGATTGGAAGACATAAACTGTATGAACTAACATCAACTTCGGCAAGGCATAAATTCTTCATAATACGTCGTATATTGTAGTATTTTCAAACATTCTCATAGACTTCATCCCATGCCGACTAGATGAGTGCTAGGCTCAAAAACTTCGAACTTGATACGATAAACATGAAAAATAAAAATATGCTGCCATATGGTGGACAAAAAGTCAAGGAATTCTGAGTAAATCTTAGTTTTTTGTTCAAATGAGCTTCTGAGGCTTACTTCTGGGGTTTCGTTGCATTTTAAAAAAATTGTAAAAGTAAAGTACAAAAACTGTCGAAAAAGTTAAATTTATAAATGAAATATAATTCTAACCATCCATTAGAGGATTACATAAAAAAATTGGAATCTTTTGGTATAGGATTTATCACCATTTGAAATCATTAGTGAGACTGTGAGGCTCACTTCTGGGAATTAGGGTTAATCACTTCGCCATTTTCCATACTGAAATGTAGGTATGCCAGTCTAACCAGGTAAAAAGAGTATTTTTTCCAAGAATACATTTTAAATGTATTATTTTAGTTCGTAAAACAATAGAAATGTTATTATGAGGCAGGTTTTCCACCTCAGATCCTGAAAACTATATTCTAACGGACTCGCTAGAAGTTGGTACATCGTCGGAGTATTTCTGTATCGATTTAGCAAGAATTGTCATACATTTTAAATATGCTATTTTAGTTCTTAAAAGAATGGAAATGTTATTATGAGAAGGGTTTTCCATCTCAGACCATTAAGAACCGTTAGGAGTTGGTACATATATCGGCGGATTATTTCTGTATCGATTTAGGAAGAATTTTATTTCCGGTTGCCTGACTGTTTTTCGTGTCTTTTTAGAAAAATATTGTATTTACTTATTTATTTAGTATTGATTAACCAATGAATACAATAAAAATTCGTATAAGCTAAGTTGAACACATGAAGCTACTTATAAAAATTATTTAACGAATAAATGAAACGATTTTTTGAAACTGAAAAATCAATCTCAACATTTTTGGAGATTCTATTGAACTCAATTAAGGCTCTGGTGATAGGTGCATTTCGCGCATACAGAGCCCTCACAACACCAACATGGAAGAGCTGGAATATTTAAAAAAATCCTCTCTAGGAGTGTGGGACAGTCCACCATGCCACGGAGTACATCAAAGATGAAGGGCAAAGACAGGATTGTTTTCCTACTTTGCAAAGATTTTAAGATATTAAAATCAATATTCGTACGAACCATTAATGCAATTCAACTACTCAAAGTGACTAAAATCGGTCATCACTAGCATACAAATCAAATAAATAAAATTAAAAAAAAACATGCTAAATGTGTTAGGTCGCTTACGGCGCTCGTGATATATAAATTTTACCAATCTATTCAAAATTATCACTTAAAACAACAAGTTTGTTTTTCAACGCAGAGACAAGCGAAAGAGCACCGTAAACACGACCAGATAACACATTCTCTCTTTAGACAGAGGACAGAATTTGGGGGCGTCAAATACCAGTTAACCGAATGTATGCGATAAATTTTAATGGTGTACACGACTGCGAGTTAAATCAAAATGAATGAATGCACTGTGCGGCATTGGAATGCCATTTGAAGTAACTTACCGGGTATTGAAGGGGCGAACCCGCACAGCAACCTTCAGTGACGACATGCTTGCAAGTGGGACGGGACTCGATTGGGTGTGAGTTCGAAATGCGGGTGTTCAGTTGTTGCGGTGTTGCTGCTGCTTGTTTGTGAAGTTTGCAGTCGAGTATTTCAATGTTGCGGCGCCGATGCGGCGAAGTTGCATACACACAGTGTACACTCAGCTCAGGGGCGACACCAGTTCCAATGCCAAATCCAGTGGGTGGTGTGGCGTGTTGCGCACGCCATGAAGCGCGTTCGACGATTGGAGGTACAAGCGCCACGAGGTTTGTGCCGTGTTTTTTTTTATTCTTTTGTTTTTCCGATTTTTGCGTTTGTACAGTGTTCTGTAGGTTTTGTTTTTTTCCGCACGTTACTGCTGCCAAGGCACGAACAAAACTATCAGCGCACTGTTAGGAGATGTTAGTCATTTGCAGCTAGTTTTTTTTTATTTTTTTGTTGTTATGGTGGCACAATTGTTATTGTTGTTGTTTCTCTTGTGCACAATTGGCCTGATTTGGTGCCTTCGTTTCGTTTTCAACGCACGCAGCGCGGCCGAGTATTCCAAATCCACCACAGCAAGTGGCACAGAGGCGGTGCAGCGGCGTTCAGATGGCTGGGCGATGAAAGAAGCAGCAGTGTGGGGCAGCAGCCGCCGCCGTTGCCAAAGCGCAATGGAGTTTCGAAATTAATTAGCACAAATGCAACAATGCAATTCAATTCTAATGTAGCGCACTTTATTCGCACTTGGCACTGGTTTCTTTACATAATTTTCGTCGTAATAGCGCATCTCCGCTGCCAATTAGCAACACACTTTTTGTTGCCCGCTGGCATTTGTTGGCATTATTCACGCAAAGCACTCACTTGGTCACACACATATTTTCACTGTTGTTGCCGTTGCTGTCACTGCTGCTGGTGCTGTTATTGCTGTCGTCATTCACAATACATGCCACCAGCAACTGCACTCCCGCACTTTCCAGGAAGCAACGACCAAAACACACAAATTCCTGCGCCCTTTACCGCTTCCTAAATCTACCGCAGCAAATGAATTCTCAACATTACAACATAAAAATTAACGCAACAATGGTCGTAGATTTTCAACACGTATTTCTTTTTAATTAAATTTTGTGCCTTTTTCACTTTACGTAGTTGTATTTGTTTTGCACTCTTATTATTTTATCTCACTTGCAAATAAGCAGCAAAGTAAAACAAGCAACCGAAAACGCAGGCAAAGATTGTGCTTCCTTGTGTTCTTCACAAAAACAAAAGTTAAATCGCAACGGCCGCGCTCATCTATTCGTTGGCCACTCACTGTCGCACGAAAAACCAAACTGAACTGCGCTGAGCTATGCTGAACAATTCGCTGCCGTCAACTGCGAATCGTTCGTTCGTTCGTTCGTTGGCGCCCCCACCCCGCAGCGCACGATGGAGCTCTGAGTTGCTGTTGGTGATTCATTGGCGCTGCAGCACTCCCCACCTCTTGCCAACTCCTCTTACAAAAAACACACAACCGATTATGTGTGTTCTGCTGTTTTGAGCGGCCTTTGCGCTTTGTGCAGTTCTTTCGTGTGTGTTTTCATTACTCCATTGTGAATGGCCAACGCACCGCTGACATTGCACTGAACATACCTCCCACCATTTTGTTGTGCTCTCTTGTTCGTATCGTGTGTCGGAACGTTACAGATTGAAGTGAATTGTGATTGATGTAATTTACAGCGAAGCAGAGTCGTTACAACCGATTTTTAACATGCAATTCTGACAACTCTGAACAGATATTTGTTTCAGGTTAGATTCAGTAAACTGACTGCACAAGTCGGCTGCGCATAGAACTTGTTGGGTCACTAGTGGTACCAGTTAGAGCTTTTTAGTGTTGCGAATCGACGTAGGAGTGATCGGTGAGATTGTGGGCAGACTCAGTAAAATCTGTCGGTTGACCGACCATTTAATTGTTTAATAGATTCAAAGTAATAAACTGGCTATAATCTTCTAAGCGTGAAGCGTTTGACAGACATAAGACCTTTAAAAAATTGTCTTAAGTAGAAAGAAAAGAAAACAGAAAAAGACAAGAAATCAAACAGAAAAAACTTTTTAATTGAATTTAAAAAAAAAAATTATTATTTTATTCTTACTATAGCTTTTTTTATTAACAATCGTGCTTAGGTAGAAGGCGTTGCTGTGCAAAAAACATCATAAAAACCTCAAAAAGTCTTATAATTTAACTCTTATTTCATTTTTAAGCACTTACAGCACATACGTCAAGACCTCTCTGCAAGTTCCCTAAGTAAATTAGTGCCTTTTTTCATTTAATACAAAATACATTTTATATATACGAATCATGGAACTTGTGACACCACTCCAACGCATATTCATAGCCCAAAAAGGTTGCTGCATTCACCGGCATTGCACGCACCACCAGCATCCAACTGCCGCGGAACAACCGACGCCAGCCGTAACGCTGCAATTCGAAACCAAATTTGCAATGCAAATTAAAAATTGAACAAACAATGCGTTTGATCATTTGAAGTACCTTGAAGTTCTTGACCAGGCAATGCCTTATGTTGCGATATTGACTAGTATCCTCCGACTGCATAATGGTCTTGACTACATCAAACGGTATGACGCACACCCACGAGATAATGCCCGCCCAAGCGCCCGACAGCGTGGTCACTATAAAGTCCACCTCCGATGCGTCATCGCGCTGGTGTCGCTCCTGACGACGTTTACGCACCAGGGGAGTGGTCTCCAGAAAATCGACCGTCTGCTGATAGACCATCATGTAGATGCCGTAGGGAAACACGTCGCTAAAATATGTTGACATTTTGTGTTATATTTTACACGTATTCTATTTTCTAGGAGATGTTAAACGTTACCGGCACATCATGGGCAACAATCCTCTGTACAGGCCCGACACACCGTCAGTCTTTACAACCTTTCGAAACATGCCCCAAGGCGTGCGACGTTTCCCAAGTATGTAATCATTGTAATCTAAACAATATAAAGTCATTTTTTATATACTTTTTTATTAAATACTTAAACTAAATACTTACAGCAATGCGTTTGCAGTCGCACCTTGATCAACTCTATGGGACAGGCTATGAACGACTGAAAGAAGCCCGCTATGGAGCCGGCAATGAACATGTGCTGATACTCCAATTGTTCGCGCTGATAGTCGCTATGGCAGACGCGCCGCAGCTGTCGCAGATGATTGCCATAGATGCCGAACAGAATCGAGTTGATGGCGCCGGTGGTGGCGAACGGAAAGAACATGCCTCTGTAAAAACCATTCAACTTTAAGGAGTTGACTTGAAGTCGAAATCTGCATTCAGTCATGTAGTCACAAGTGGACTTACACCATTATTGCGGTGATAGATTTGTCGCACAGCACTGGGCACTGAGGAGTTGGACGCCTGCTGCCAGGTTTTGATTGTGTCCAATGGGTGGCCGAGTAGAACGCCACAGGCTCCTAGAGAATGAAGAAAGAACGGGAGCAAATAATAAATTATGGAACTTAAGACTTCCCTCCCTCCCGGACTACTTCAGCATCTCCAAGGAGACTGAAGTAGTTTGAACTGTCTGTATCAGTTTTGAAATATCAAAATAACACTGAGTGGGAAAAGAACTAAAAAGATCTCAATACTTGTAAAAGGCTGAATTTCTTTCAAGTGTACTACCAGTTTTCCTTTTCTATAGCTTCTACCAGAGTCTGAGACTCATAGACTCACATAGACTTCATAGACTCTGCTTCTACATTGATTGCAGAGCTACTAGCAAGACAGGCGTAGCGCTGGGTAGAAAATTTAAAAAGAATTGCCAAAAATCACAACTCTGTTGCCTTATATTTTGAATATATATTTCAAAAGTTCAATGAACCAGTCGCCAACAATTGCAAATTACTTCTACCTAAGCGGCTTCTTTCGAACTAATTTTAGAATCTGTTGAATTTTAAAGCTTTATATTCTGTTAATATTTTCAAGGCCATTAAGGGGGAAAGCCACTGTGACGGGTAAAAAAAAAAATTTTTATTTTTTTTGTTTTAAATCAAAGCTTATATATTCAAAAATATGTGTACAAAATTTCAAGTCAAAATTTCAAAGACTCGATAGTTTAACACACGTATGAAAATTTTAAAAGATACATGATTTCATTACGAGAGAAATGGACTCAAAACTTTAAACGCGTTTTTCTCGAAACGACTTTTTTTGAACTGGCGGCATCAATAACTCGAACAATTATGAACCGATTTCTAATTTTTAAGGTTAAGGTTAAGGTAGGTTAAGCGTAGCCGATTTGGAAAATTTTGTTTTTTACTATTTTTTAAACTGTCTCAAAACCAAAAAAACAAGGTCGAAAACATGGAAATATTTTCAATCGGTCGCCATTTTGTGAAAAATCATAATAAAAAAAACGGCTACGTACAAAGATAGCTACATTCATACAGATTACAATAAAATTTTATTTTTTTTTTTCTGAGTACGGGTTTTTGAGAAATCGATGCCGCCATGGAGGGGGAATTTTTTTTCAAGCGCTACGGGATCATCTCTATTGTTTAAACTATTTAATATTTTTTAATAAAAATTTGTGGAAATATTATTAGATGTCTGCTTAATAAAATAAAAAAAACCCGATCCAAAAATTCCTATATTTACTCGGTCAAAAAAAATGTTTAAAATCACTAATTTTTTGACCCGTCACAGTGGCTTTCCCCCTTAAACCATTGTCTGAGAAAACAAGAATAAATTAGATATTTTTAAAAATATTTCAAAGCAACATAATATTTAATTAACCTCATATTGCAACCAAAAAACATTGCCACCAACAGCAACAAACGACATCAGTCCAAGCATTATATGCCTAGACCACTTGTTCTGCTAGCAGTTCGGCCAGCTGCCAAATGAAAAAGTGGCCGAAAATGTAAGCTCGCAACAATTAAGGGAAATTAAAAGCAGAGACGCGGAAACCAAGTGTCGAGACAGTTGTCGTTTTCTATTTTTTAGACAAATACCTAAAATACCCACCGAGATCAGGGGCGCCTGATACAATACATGAACTTGACCAGCTGGGAAATCGAAAAACTCGAATAATTAGCGAGCGCTGGGCGGTTGGATATTTGCATTAATGGCGACGCCGCATGGGGGTGGCGATGTGTGGTGGCGATGCAGACATGTGCACCGCGCCACTCCGAACTATTGCGTCATGCTTTTCGGGGCATTTAGGAAGCGTGTGTAAACAGCGGCGTGGAAAGGATAGAAGCTGGGGGCAATTAGTACGTGTTGAGTTGTAGAAATTAACAATGAATTCTATAAATCCGTTGAAATTTACGCTAATTAATGATGTTTACTTACCGCCAAAACAGCCGGCAACGAAATCGCAGTAATTCTCCCATTTCATTTTAAATTATTTTTTTAATTGAATTTGTTTCTAGACCCTTATGTATGAATGTATTTTATCTAAAATAAATATAAAACAACGCGCAATTGAAATTTTACGCATTTAAATTTGCGTTTTAAAAATTACAATTTTGAGAATATTTTTAATTAAAATTACGCACAAATTTTTTCGTCGCTACGGCACAATTTCGTTTGGTCACTTTGGTGCTGCAATGGTCGCAGACCGTCGCCGTCCACCGTTGGCACAACAACTGAATAAACTTTTGCATGCGCTGCTCGAGTGCGCCAATTGCAAGTTTCTTAGGTGCACTTTGCAATTCTTTGGTTTAAACTTTCGGCAGCCGCTGAAAGCTTTACATGCTGTCGATGTTTTAAAGCACTCAACAAGTAGCCAGGCAGCAGGTTGTTCGTTCGTTTAGTTGCCTTGTGCTGCAGTCTGTCAAGCTAAACTTCTAATCCAATAATGTTAGCAGGTTTCAACACCCAAATATAATATTAGATATTTGAAATTGTCACGAAATGTTCTCACTGTATCATCAGAGGTGATAGGCTAGAAACAAATTAATAGCTTTATTTGCATTTATTGTATTTTATATAATTGCGCGCGCGTACCACAATTTTCTATGTGGTTTATTTCTTTTTTACTGATTTATTTCTTTAGTACTGTCAAACATTGTGCCAGCTTCAAAAAGTATTCCTCGTTACTATAAACACTGTTTTTATTTCTTTTTAAACTTAAGTTGTTTAAAATGCAACTTTAACTGTTTCACTGATATGAAAATATTTATTATTTAGAATGCCTTGCCAATCCAACCTTCCTTAAATGCCCATTTGGAATCATGTCAGAAAGAAGCGTTAACAAATTTCTAAGAATGTTTTTTGTATTTTTTTTTTAATATAATTTCGCTTCAAAAAATAGTCAAAGTCACAGCAGATTTTCTTTCAAAACACGATGCAATAAAATTAAAAAAACGTCCATGATGTTATTTTGACTATGTTGGGCATTCCAGTGTTAAACGCAGTCGCTTTATGAAACGTAAATATATAAATACAATAACAAATTTAATATTTTCACACAGTATCTGCCGATGCATATTTCGTACACATTTTAACAACTTTCTCATATTTTTTTTAATCATGGTGATGCTTCTTTTTAATTTTTAAGTAAAAGACGTAATAAAAAATTACAAAATATTAAGTAGTAAAACGTAATAAAGTAAAAATAAAGTTTACTGTCGCCAGATCCGAAGTTTGAAGAAAACGTCAAGGAGGGAGTGGTGGAGGGACTAGCCTCGAAGGGGGTAAATGAACTGCATTTCCATGAGGTTTTCGGAAATAAGATGCTTTTTAGCTTTTAAAATTTCATTTACTTATATGTAGACATATTCAATTGCGTTCTTTCCAGACCTTCGCGCTTGGTTTCTATAAACATTTTAGCGATTGGTAGCGATTTTAGCGTAGCACAGTATTTCAATGGTAACGTTGCACCATCGACAAGTGATTATATTTTATTAAAGTCCATAAAGTCCACTTTGAAGGGCGATGATATATGCGATCCTTCGAAATCTTTTCAATACCATCCTTTTCTACTTCATAGACCAATTCTCAATCGATATCTAGGCTGTTGCTCAACAAATACGTTGCGTTCATGCCTGCACCAAGTTTAGTGTTGTAAACATTTCAGGGATTTGAAAAGTCAACCATAACGATAATTTTTGAAAAGATTCTTCAAAAACAAAAAACCACAGTTTACCCCCAGCAACACATCTTAAGGTATTTTTTTAATTAATTTTTATCTTTATTGTTGATTGATTTTTCTCTTAAATAATAAATTTTTGCTTGCAGCAAAAACTCACTTCATCTCTTCCACTACTCGCGCTTCTTTCAATTTCTTCTTGTCATGCGTTCTCAACTAGCACTGCGCTTCAGCTTCATTCTTCAGCTCTCTGCATCTTCAACATTATTTAATTATGCATTATTTTGTGTTTGTTTGTGTGTGTGTGGGTGTGTGTATGTTTTCTTGTTAATATTTCTGTCAGTATGTCGCTTGTTATTCATTCACCATCATTGTTTTTGTTTTTATTTTGCTTTCTTTTTTTATCAATTTCGAGTATTTTCATGCTATGCGAATACAGTTGCTACTTTTGTTTTGCTTCATTTTGTATTCATCAATTTTTTATAGTTAATAATATACCATATGAACTACATCTCTTCAGTTTTTGTTATTATTTTTCATTTTTATTTTGTGTGTATTTTTCTTCTTTTTCATAAATTTTCGTATTGTTTTACGAGAATACGCTATAATTAGATGTTTTTGTTTTTAATTTTTGTTGCTTTGTTTTTGTTGTTTTGCTTCTCAGCTTCTGCTAAACCATTATCGTACTTATAAGTTTTTAATATTTATAAATGTTATTTTATTATTCATCTTTTTGTTGATAATTTTTCTTCTATATTGAAACTCATAGCAAAAGAACAGATTAGTTTTTTTTGTATTAGTTTTTTTCCTTTCAATGTAGTAAAAACACATTTACATACAAACCTACATACAACTACATACATACAAACATGTACAACGGAACGAAAATTCAGATTTACTATAGATGCCGTAATGATGTTTTGCACGGGGAGAGGCGTGAGGTGCGCGAGCAGGGTGTGCATTTGCTCAACGGAGAAGCTACAAGCCGGACATTTCCGAGTGAATTTCTTTGGTCTGCAAAAGAAAAATTTTCAATGCCGCACACGGCAACAACTAGAATGAAGAACTAAGTTCGGGAGACCAAAAACGAGGCAAAAACGCAAATGCTACGAACTCGTCAAGATGAAAGCGCCTAAAATGCTGAACACTCTTGAGATCTACTAAAGTGGAATTTCGTATTCACATGCGAAGGAAAAACTTGGAAAAGGAAATGTGGCGCAATCCAGCCGATACCGAACACAACGGCGATTCATTTGTCTGAGGCGGGAACAGCGAAATCGGTGCTGAAACTGAGACCGCAAGCGCAATCAAGAGGACATCGAAAACGCAGTAACAATAATAGAAATCATAACTATTATACAAATGAAATAAAACAAAATATAGAAATTTATTAATTAAAAATGTTGCTGTTCATTTTAATTTTCATTTCATTTCATCTCGTCTCATTTCATTTCAGTTTTCTTTCAATTGTTTCGTATTTTTTGCCACTCTGAATCATTCTATTTTCTTTGAATTACATTGAAACAGCGTTAGCTTTTCGCAGTGTTGTTACATTTATATATATATGCGTAGTACTTGTTGTTGTTGTTGTTGTTTTAGCTGGTGCTGTTGCCTGGTAACTATAGTAATGATAATTCGATAATCAATCAGCAGCATAATAATCGAATACGAATTAATCATAATTAATTAATAATAATCGTAATAATAATAATAATAATGATGCTGTTGTTTATGTTTGTTTTCATATTTTTGCTTTATTGTTGTTTTACAAAGAATATTACCGTTTACTGTATTAACCGACATACTAAATAAATCTTTCATATATTTATATATATATATATAATTCATTTATGTTTAGTTTAGTTTATTTATATATATAATTTCATATCTTTATTTAAATTATTTGCAGCTTCATTAGATTTGCCTTGTTATTTCGCATTTGTTTCTCATTAATTTATTATTGGTTTGTTGCTTGGCGCGTTCTCTCAGCGCTGGTATTCTATTTTATTTCGTCAATTGTTTATCGCTTCTCGGTCGCGCATGCTGGCTTTTCGGGAAGCCGGGGAGGGAAAGGGACGCGGTGGAGGAGTGGGAGTGATTCAATTTCGTATATTTTTTATTTGCTTTTTGTTATTTTCTATTAATTTATAAACTTGCATTTATAATTCAGTTTTTGTGTGTGTTTTTTTTTGCATCTGCTAAGCGTTTTGCTTCATCATCGTCTTCTTCCAGCTTCGGGCCTTCGCTCTCTTGAGCTGCTCTTTGATAACACTGCTTGCTGCTTACTTCTCTACATTGTTACTAGATTTACTTGTTGTTGTTGTTCTTGTTGTTGTGGCTGCTGCACAAATGCCCCATGCATTTGGCAGTAATTTATTTGCGAGCATTGTCTGCTTCGCTCGGCGCGCTCGCTTCTCGATGCTCCTTATGCGATATCCACGTTTGCTTTTCGGTAGTTGTTTGTTTGTTTTATGCAATTTTGTTTTTATTTATATTCTCAATAAATATAAATAATTCATTTTCCAGTATTACTTAATTCCTTAGTTTGTTTAAATTTATATGCTTACAAAAATGTTGCAAATTTTCCTCAGTTTGTTTTTGTCTATTCAAATTATTTTCCTTTTATTATTTTATTTTGTCTCTACTGATATCGCCTATGCCGCTTCTACTTTCTTAGCGTACAAGAAAGTGTATACTAGCTCATTAGAAACTTAGATACGAAAACAGTGAGACGTGAAAAGAAAATTACAAAACAACTTTTCAAGTGGCATTTCATTTATTCTTCGCGAATTTGCATCTAAATTCAAAGTCGTTCTTATAAGAAGTGTGTTGCAGTGAGAGAAAGAATATTACTGTATGTTACAAATTCAACTTATGCACAAATATTTAACATTACTTAAACCGAGGGAAAGAAGTTCTAACAATTTGTCGCTGCCAATAAACTCCACTTATGCAAAAATAAAATTGTGTGTTTGCAGTTTTTATTTGTTGTACTACTACGGATTTTGAAGCACTAATGCGAAATCTTTAAGCCGTAGAGTAGAGTAGTTCGGATTCTGATTTGGTTTTCGTTTTTGCTTGCCTTACTAACACTTATCTTTGTCTATATTTTTATTTTCATGTTGTTGTTGTTTTTATGGTTGTAAATTGTTGTTAATTTTCACTTCGCAGACACCATTTGCTGTTTACTTCTACGCTCAAATCTTGAATGTTGTCATCTCTGTTGTTGCATTTACGTTTAACACATAGAAGTGATGTGGGCGTGAATGTGGGCGATTAGTGAATTTATTTGTGATTAGTGAATTTATCGTGTTCGTACATAATTGTGTGTGGGCCTGCGTGTGCATGCGTAGTAGTGATGAATAAAAAGAGTGGACTTTCGCGAGAACGGCAGCTGAAGAAAAGTGATTGCAGGCAATGCCAAAGAAAAGTTCAGAGTGAATGGAAGATATTCAACCTGCAACGTATAAAGACCAAAGCAAAGTACATGCAACCGAAAATGCTAAACACTGACACTTGTCGACAAAACGTAAGAAGCTCAATGTTGCGACTGAAATATTTGAACGAAGAGAGGAGCTTCAAAGTTGCACTATTCAATGCAAGCAATGTGGCAATATTGAAAATTTCATAGGCGCTCACAATGAGCCCTAATGCCTCCATGTGGCAGTACGGACTTTCCCATACACAACCTTCGCCACATAGCTTGCACGGGTCTACTCCTACTAACCAAGATTACTCGTATTTTGTCTTAGCTCTAGCTGGCAAAACAGCTACGCGTAGACCTAAAGTTCTAATCCCTAAAGTCAAAGGCTTTGCAGGGCATAAGGAGTGCTTTACTTGTTCAGTTTCTTTGGAATTTTGCTAAAAATGCAAATAATATTCGGGCGTAAATCATTTCTATACACAACTGTTTCAAAGCATAAAGTTTACATTGCCAAATGAATTCACAAACCCAAAACATAATACAAGCACTCCTTGTTTTTGAATTTTTCAGCAGTGTTTGAGAAAATATAAAAAAAAAAAAAAGTCATCACTTTCAAATAAAGGCAATCTGATGCACCAAAAAATTCAACATTTTCGCAAAAAGTCAAGCATTGAGTTGGGGTGTTCGGTTTGCTATGTACAAGGCAGATGGCGAGTGGGGCTGGTGCCAATGTGGCGCTTGACTTTTCATTGAATGCAGTGCGTGAGTGAGTGCGCTTGAATGACAATGCATGTGTTGGTCTTGCGAATGGTGAAGTGATCTTCAATTTGCAAATATATATTTGTTGGATTGTAATTGAAACTAGTTTATTTAAATACACTTTATGCTTGTGTTGATTTGTCGCTTCACAAGCAAACTTGCAGTTCTATGCGCGACACCGTCTTTGCTCGGTTTGCGAGCACTTTATTATGCAATCTCACTTCATTTGCAATTGAAGTTCTGCTCGATTGTAACTCTAGCTTCACCTAAGTAAATTATACATACAATACACGCATGCGCGGCAGCATCTGTGCGGACAGCACACGTTATGCGCCTTAGAGCTTATTCTCTATATATATGTATATGCATTTATATTGGATGTGTAGGTGTAAGGTGTATTAAATTTATTTATTGTTTACTTTACTTTGCTTTTTGACATTTTTTCATTTCATTCTTAGAGCTTTTCCTCCACTTATTTTTGAATTTTTTTTTTGTTATTTGCAACTAAAACACACATTTATGAAATTTTGTTTATTCTAAAACATAATATATGCATGTATATAATATATATATATATATACTATATGCATAATATTAATCAGCAGCTTTGCAATACTAGTATATATGCAACACACGCACACACACACATTCGCGCAATGGTACGTCTGCATGCCATGTGCGCATGGCTTGTAATTTTATATAGAAAACTAACACATGTTGAGGCTACTGCTACTGCTGCTGCTTTTTCATTCGCGTTTTCTACTAATTTTGCGACTGCCCCGCATGTTTCCTCTTTGCTCGTTAATTTATATATTTTAGCTTACATATGAAATGTGTAGTATGTTTCAAGAGAGAGTGACTGAATGTTTGAGTGAGTGAGTGAATGACTGAGTGTCAATAATTTTAGCCCACATGTGAACCGCATTGCATGTATAAATAGGCAACCTTCTGGTTCTAGGTATACGTTTCGAACTTTTGTCGTGTCTTAAGCGCATAGAATTCAACGTTTTGCCTGAAAAGTGAAAGTCATAATGCATTGAAGGTGTTTTGCGAACGAAGCTTCGTTTTGTGTTTTTAAAGAACAGTAGCATGCATTGCGCGCTGCCCACAAGCATTTCGATTGCTTCAAACTAGACTTTTCAGCTTCTGCTGTTAGTCGCTTTCGTGTCTGCAAATTCTCTGCACTTTTGCTCTCATCCACTACTGCAACTACTGCCTTCACTCTTCTCCAATTTATCCAATGTTTTTTATAACTCTGCCTAACGCCCAATGCCGCCAAAACGCTTCCCACTACGATCTCTGTACCTGTATATCTGTGCCTGTGTTCATCTCTGAATATTTTTTATGTTATGCAAGTGAGTTTGTGTACTGTACAATTTGTATATTATGCATATTGAACTGAGTGTAGTTTAGTTTTAGTTTTATTTTAGTATCGCATAAGTTTTGCTCTTCTTCACTTTCTTAGCGTCGCATTTCTAAGAATTTTCTTTTTTGTTTACTTTTTGCATTTTTCTTTCTCGTACTACCATTAAATTTATTTAGTTTCTTTAATTTGTAAATTAATAATAGTTGTTTTATATTTATAATATAATATAAGATTAATATTTATGCTTTCTTACGCTTTTTGTTTTTGTTTTTTTTTATGTTAAACCTCGTTCCCAGTTGTATGTACTCTTCTTTTCCGTTCCGTTCCATTTCTTTGCGCTCTATTCTGTTTCGTTCCTTGCTGTGCTGTACTACGCCGACATCTCTATTATTTTGACATCAACATGTGGGTTGGGTTCGCCCTCCCACGTGATCACGTGATGGCGGTAGCGGCGGCTGTAGTGGCGACAGTGATGGTGGTTGTCTGCAGAGTCGCTTGTTCTGGTCTGTTGTTGTTTCTTCGAGGCTTCATTTTCTCTTCGTCGCAGCGTTTTCGTTTTAGTCTGTTTGTTTTTCTTTCATATTTCTGGACAGTGGGCACACGTGCGCACGCCCATAAACACGTACGCACGCTTGCGCCCACTCTCGTGCCGCCGTCTATTCTTTGTATGCGATTCACTCTCACAATCGGCCTTAGACGTTGTCTACCTCTCGATCTCTCTCTCTCTCTCTCTGTCTGTATTTAGTTTTCGGCCTTTTCGACTTTTACTTTGGCAAACGTATTCGCACCGCTGGCATTCGCAGACGCACCGCTCTGTGCACCGCCGGCGCTCAGGGCGGGATTATTGTCGCCGGCACCTCCGCCGCTACCGCTGTTCACCATGTTGACGTTATTCGATTGTTGCTGCTGCTGATAGGAGTTTATGCTTTGCTGCGAGCCGACGACACTGCCGCTGACACCAGCCGCTGCACCAGAGCTGCCCGATAACGCGCCCACAGCATTGCCGCTCTTCGCACGATTTATCTCCAACTCATGCAATTTCTTCCACAGTTCCTCGCGATCCCGCTCACGCTTCTTTTCTCTGTTTGCAAATTAAAACGAATTAATCAATCACACTTTCGCTTGCGCAGCGCATTCCTCCACTTACTTTTGTCGTTCCGCTTTATAGCTAGCGGTGAGCTCATCGAATAGCTTTGAATTCATTTCCATGAATGTTTTCAGCACGTTGTACACCAGCGCAACGATCGTCTGATTCCAGTGCTCTTTGCTAATTCGATAAAGCGCCGGAAACATTATAGGCATTATGACGGCGTTATTCTCCTCTATCAACGACATGGCGTATTCATTATTCCAAAGGAAAAGTGCTCGCTCAGCCACCTGTCGTGCAATCAATAAAAATTTGCAATAATTAGTTGCACATTTAATTTTCATTTGTAATATCGTCTGGCTGCGACCTACCTGAAAGTGAGGACTCGACACACATTTAGCTATTTGACGAAATAATGGCTCCTGTATTTTCACAAACTGTGGTGGATCGATCACGTCCAGAATCTCTTCGATTTCGCCCAGAAACATCACCTCCTTCTGTGAGCATGTCTTCGGCCAGAATTTCAACAGTCCGCGCACCACTGGCTCAGTGAGGAATGGGTCCTTTTCGAGAAATTGTACGATGCAATACGCCAGCTGAGCATGATACAACCCAAGGCATTTGACTTTGTGCAACGGAAGGAGGACCTTCACCAGAAATTGCTTGTGCTCCGCCTTCAGTGGCAAAGCAAAGCCATTGATTATGCTGCAAAATTCATATTCACCTCATTGTTCAAAAATTCAAATGTACAAATGAACCGATTTTGGACTAACCTGCCGAGAATTTCCAGCAATTCACCGACACCATTGAAATGCTCCGTTTCGTAAATAAAACGCAAGAAAATATTATTGATTTGTTTTCGTATAAAAGCGCGTAATCCTAAGAATTTTCCATAAATACGATGCAAAACTGTTTTCAAAAAATCACGTTCACGCGGATCCTCCGAATCGAAAAGTTCTAAAAGCTGCACAACGTTCGAGAAACGTTTTTTTATTAGCATGGCAAATATAATAGGCAATTATCATCAGTGTTGCACTTACTTGTAGAACGAACTTTTGGTCAATGACACGTTTGCCGATAGTCGCTTGAAAGTCCTGTGATTCTAAAAATCGCAAAAACACCTCATACACCAGTTGCAGGTGTGGCCATGAGGCCTCTAGTGTCGGATCATCCTCCTCAGGATCGAAATCGGGATTTTCGCTGGGGGGCAGTGTGCGAAATAAATTACAAGAAATCTGCAAAGAAAGTCAACCATTAGTTTACTGATTTGTACAAGTTGCGCAATCACACAAACTTACCATACGTATAATTTCTGGGTACACTGGCTCCGTGAGCACACCCCTGCCATGCGTTATGTAGTTGGATAAATCATTCAAAGCGGCACGTTTGATCTCTTTGCCTTTCAAATCCGTAACTGGATCCATAAAGTCAAATGATACGCAACACTGACGTAATTTCCGAATGAATAACTCTTCTTGCTCCAAACTCGAACAGTCAGCTGAAAATGTTTATGAATATTGTAATACGAAACACCGGATCATTTCTGTCTGTAGGCAAATTTCATTATAGAAGCCTCTTAGAAATTCAAAGACACTCGGCGTGGACGAAAAGTGCTATTTGGAGGCAATACCACTGTGTGCAAATATTGTTCGAACGCATAAAAAACTCAAGCTGATTGTAGGGAAAGTGAAGAATGGAAACTCCCTCTCGTTAGTCGCACTGCGCACACAACCCAAGCATCGCACTTGCATTTGTGTAGGTAACCAATGATCGCCTTTAAAAATAAATTGCTTAGCGCATCGTTAATCTTGTCCGCAATGCCGAATGGTGCGAATATCCATTGTGCTTGGGTTGAATTGTATGAATGAGGTTTGCGCGAGAAGTAAACAGTAATTGCGAAAATAGAATAGAACAAGTTCTCAATACGATTTTCAACAACAACAAATATGCCATTAGAGCAGAAGTTGAACAAAAATTAATAAAACAGCTAGTAATTCGGACAGGTAAATGCATAACCAAGATTTGGCAATAATTATTCAAATATTAGGCTAACCGGCACAATCCTTCCAATTAAAAGTGGTCCGGAAAGTATGCTACAGCTGTGAGGCGATGGTTACTGCGAAATGGTTACTCACGCCGATCATACTTTTACAATAGAATTTTTGAATTTTTGTTTACTTTCTATTTAACATATCAATTGTTGAGTAAATTTTTAAACAATGTCTTCTGTTCTTCAAATCGACTGTTTTACTTTTAAAGTAGATTGTACAAGTTACAGAAAAGAAATTGCAACTCCCTGCGAGTTGTTGCAAGACCTGCGAAAAGATAAACTTGCGAAATAAAATCGAATAGTAACGCCGGCAGCGCGTGCATTGAAATTCAAACTTGCAAAGCATTTATGTCGCTGTTGTGCGCACAATGCACACCATTTCGGACACAAAGTTTGCAGCTTCACCAAAACAAAACGCATGCAGCAATGCGAACGCACACCAAGGCCACCTGGCGGGTGGCTTAATGAAATTGGAATCGAAACTGCATTCAGTGTTTCTCTTAAAAAGCGCAGAGCGCACAATACCGATGACTCTGGGTGTTTGGGTGCATTTGTACCAGGCAGCGCATCGTTTTGATGGCGATTAGCCGCAGGCAGCAAATGCCAAACAGCTTACAAGTAGATTATTGCGCAATATTTGATTAGGTGGACAGAGAAACAAAACGAATGTCAAATGTGAAAGCGTGGGGAGCGAGTGCAGGAGCACACAATGATGTGACACAAACAAAGTGTTGTTTCAATGCACTTTATTAGCCCGTAGCTGGGCAATTCGGTGTGTAAAGTGCTGCCACTGTCAACGAATATATATATATATCTATACTTTACATATTGGTCAGTTGCGTGCAAAGCACAGAATGAATAAGGTTGTCGACAACCTTCGATTTAGTTGGCAGAAATGGCGAAATTAAACAGTTGAAACTGTGAGTTTAGCTTTTGCATGCGGCGAATTAAATTAAAATTGACATTTACTGAATTTGCAATAATTTTTTTAACCGAAAGCCAAGTACGCATCTAAGGTCTACAAAAGTGTAGTTAAGTAATGCGAAATTCAAGTAGTTATATATAAAATATATTTGTTTATATGTTGTGAAGCAGTAGGACTCACCTTTCAATGGCGGCAGCTGTTGCAACTCCACATCCTGAGAATTTCTGTACCGTGAGGAACCTTGACTTTTTTTACTTTTCTTCTTTAGTGAGCGTTTGGCGAACGGGTCGATTCGATCAACAAATGTTCCCGATGACATTTTTCCTGATTTGTATTTGTTATTTGTTTTTTGTTATTTAGATTATATATTTTTTCAGCTGATTACTTGTGTTGGTTATCTATAGTTTCAATGTTTTTTATTTTCGCTACTATACGCTGCGTGTGTTGGTGGTGGTGGTGGTGTTGTTAGTGATGGTTTACGATGTTACTAACTATTTTGCAATTGCTCGTTTCTGCTCTTTGTGTGCTTGCAATATATGATGATGACGATAAAATGTTTAGCTTACAAAATGTTTTGCGCTTTAATGTTGTTTTGTTTTTTTTTTTTTGTTTTTGTCTCTTTTTCGGGTGAGGATAGATTCTCTTTATTCAGGGGATGTTTCTACTGTTTGTGTGTGTGAGTTGATGATCTACACATACATTTAGCCTATTTACTTGCGGGCGGGGGAGTTGTTAAGCTGATTTGTTATGCGGTCCTTGTTCCTGCAATTGGGCAATGCAAATTGGACTCGCGCGTGCAAACACCTAAATCGTTGATTTACTTTGATTAAATGCAATTTTTCATGCGTCTCCCCAATACACGTATTCGGGGATCGGTGCGAAGATGCAAGTAACTGTTGTGCTATTTGTTGTCTCTTCAGCTACTGTATTAACGACTGTTGAGAAATTGGTGATGGTGATACTAGGTGGCATGCAATTGTCGCTTGCCCACTGTTGCTGGTCTTGGCCGTTTTGGATGATCGTTTGATTTTTAAATTCGTTTAACAGTTATATCCACTAAGAGGATTACAATATTGGATACAAAGTGTTGACGATGATGATGATGAAGCGGGCGAAGGGGTGGATATCTGTCAAGTGAAGAAGAGCAAATATTAAAGTACGCGTCGAACTTGTTAATAAAGCATTAATAGTTACCTGAGAACTCTCAAAAGTTAGCGAGATGGCAATTTATTGTTGTTGCTGTTGGTGTAGTAGAAGTACTAAAAGTAGTAGTAATAGTAGTTGCTGTTGTCACAGTAGGATGTGCTTGAATGGAGGGAATTTTCGCTGTTGCTGCTGTCTAGTTTCTTTCCTTTCTAATACTTGCTTAAGCTTCTACGTTGGTTGGTTGCGGTAGTTCTGCTAATTGCTAAATTTACCTTTGTTGTCGCTGCAGCTGCTACTGATGGCACATCGAATGCAGTTCTCTTATATTCTTGTTAATGTTTTCGCTATTTCGCAGGCTGTTTCTACTAAGTGACAAGGAGTGATTGTTTTTGATGCTCTGCTAAATATTCCTAGCTTACAGCTTAGCAACTACAAATTGGTTTATTGCTGTATGGTGTTGTTGTTGCGGTTGGTGATGCTGAGGCTGATGCGCTTGATGATGATGTTGTATTGGTACGCGTTCGATAGGCGTGAGGCGTAACGTTAATGATACTAAATCGCGAATGTTTTGTGGTTGTTGTTGTTGTTGTTAAATGTTTGAATAGGTGTCTGCTAGTATTTCAATGCTTGCAAAAAATTTTTCAATTTCAGTTAACTTGTCTGCGTGTGGTTGTTTTCCTCTTCTCTCTCTCTCCTCTGTCTCTCGCTATCTCTGTGTCGCCTGACCTGACTTAATTCTCTCTCGATCTCTCTTCCTGTCCTTTTGGCCGCGTGTGTCTTCAGAAGATTTGCGACTGCGCAGCGTCAGCAAAACTTCAGTGCACACATTTCCCCATGGACCACTGGGACCGGACCGGGAGCGATGTTGCTAGTCTGACGTTTCAGCTGTCCTGGTCAGCAATAGCCACAGTAGTGACGCTGCTCATCACAATTAACTGAAACGATAACACCAAAAGCAACCATTAATCATTTGGCCATTTCAAACAGTAACAATTTAAACACTTGTAAAAAGCTCAAAGTTCATGTTTTGGCATTTCAGCCAATAAAAACACGACTGAGTTCAATTAAATGTCATACAGTTCTCTCAACCAATTCATTATCCTTGCACACCCGAAAGAGAGAAACAAAAACGACAAACAAACAGGTGAAATCAGCACTGCCACCACCGGAGGCGTTTGTAACGAAGCGGTTAGCACGCCCCGGCGTTAATGATTTAAACAATGCAAACCGCGACCAAACAAGCAAACAACGATTTCAACATACATATAAAAAATGCCGAGTTTTTTCTTTAATGGATGCAGAGCCGCTTGTGAGCCGGTGTAATGCGACACGTGGCCACACGCCCACACTGCATGCGAAAATATTTAATTGCTGGCAGTTAGCCTCAAACGCGAAATGCACCAAGTGAGGGCGAACAATGGCGGTGCGAAGTCGAATAGTGGCTGAAACAGGGGACAAAAGCGAGTGAAATGTCAGCACGCACCATAAGGCGACAAGGAAAGCGCCATGTTGCACAACAGTTGTGTAAACTCTCAACTTTTAGCCTGGCATTGAGCTAATGCGAAAGCGCAACGAGGCTAATGTTTATAAAAAAGTTGGGAAAACTCTTTGGACTTGACCGCAAAACCAATGCGACTTTAATGCTTCAATTAAAGCACACACACATACACACACACATACACGGGGAAATGCAAATAAGTTGCGCTCAACTCTGCAGTTTAAAAACAGTTTAATTGAAAATGGAAGAAACCATGGAAAATAAATATTCAAATAATCGAACTACTTTTCGGCTTGTTCCTGTTTAGCACCACGTTCGTCTGTCTGACTTATTTACTACTACTACTTATTTACTTGTTTATTTATGGTGTTGCGTAATCAGTTATAATTCATTAAATTAATGCACACATAAGCCATACACATTGCTCGCAATCACCAAAAGTATTTGTTGATTATTTATGGAACTTAATTGTTTTACCATTTATACCCGAATAGGGTAAACCTAATGGAATGTAATTAGTTATCGGCCGGCCTGGTTGACTATCGCAGTGGACATCAAATATGTCGTTTGTGACGTTGCACAAAGAACGAACGAGCATTGCAAATTAACCTTTTCGGTTCTATACATTCTCGATTTAAAAAAATTCATAAGCTGTCCCTGTCCCGATTTTCCGCCTAAAACGAACCAATTTCAAAAGTACGCGCTGTATGTTTTCGCTTATTACGGACCCCTTTTAAAGCGAACTTTCGGTTAAAACGAACCATTTTGCCCAGTCCCTCGAAGTTCGCTTTAAGCGAAAAGTAATTTTGTAATTTCAATTCCAATGGCAAATCAAAGTTGAAATTTTGCACGAAATATATTTCAAACACACATGACAAGCAGATTTTCGACGCACTTCATCCCGTATCGCTTCTAGTACATACGCTTGAGATCCAGAGGGTTAAAGAACTCATCATTTTTTGTGTACAATACTTATGTACATACATACATGAAGCATTTAGTTAGCATAAATAATGATTTTAAGTGGACTATAAATATGAAAACACTCTTTTGGTATGTTGTGTGATAAATGTGCCATTAGCTGCGATATTCAAATGGAATACGTCACAAATCTACACGTTTAATAATAATATTACTTTTTGTCAAAGCAATTCACAACATGTAGTACATTCATAAGGACTGCACACATTCTTTTGCTCACAACATAACGATTTTTATGAATTTTCGATTCAACTTTTTTTTGTATTGAAGCCTATTGTGTTTTTATTTGCATTTTATTAAAATTTATTTTGAAAATTTATTCTCTTAATTTATGGCGAATTTTTTGTTGTATCCCCTTTATTAAATTCTGCACACCCTCTTTTGTACCGGCAGTGCTGGCCTTAAGCCAGTTTTTTTTAAGTCCTTGACGTCAGCGGCAACTCGACTATCCTTCCTTAAATTTCGCTTGACAATAGCCCAATATCTCTCTATAGGGCGGAATTCTGGAGCGTTTGGCGGATTCTCCTCTTTTGCAACATAATTGACATTGTTTTTTTTTAACAAAGTCAATGCTGAACCGGCGTAGTGTGCGGTAGCTAAATCGGGCCAAAATATTGTCGAAATATTATGTTTTTTATAGAATGGTATAAGCCGCTGGTTTATACACTCTTTTTTGTAAATCTCAACGGATATAGTGCCATTTGTAAAGAAAGGAGAAGTTCTAAGGCCAAAAGAACAAATAGCCTGCCAGATGAGAACTTTCTCGCCAAACTTTTCGATTCCAATTGTGGACACTGACAGGTCGACAGAACCACCTTTCTGCTTTGTGTAAAATTGGGGACCTGGTAATGTTATTGAGTCCATTTTAATGTAAGTTTCGTCGTACATCACAAAACACTCAACAACATTTTGATATAAGCGATCGTACAGTTTTCGAAGCGTTATTATCCCCACTTTCACTTGTCTTTTTTTTTTTGGGTAAATTTTTTTTTTGTAAGTTTTTAGGTTATGCCGTTGCTTCACTCTTTGAATCATAGTGGCGGCACTTGTTCTAGCTTTTTTTGCTAAATTTCGTACAGACATTGAACTGTTTTTTCTTATTAATGTTATCACTTCTTTTTCAAGTTTCGGGTCACTTGGACATTTCTTTCTTCCACTTTTTGGCTTCTTTGAGAGGACAAGTATTTCCAAATTTGATAATTACATTTTTTCCACTATTGACTCTGAATTCGTTTCGATTGGCCAACTATCTGTACGAAAAATCCCTTTTCAGAGCAGTAATTGTGCACAATTTGCTTACGCACCTGCTCTTCGATTCGCGCCATCGGGAAAACTGTACTACGAGTAGCAGAGAAAACAAGGACAATAGAAGCACAAATGATCATGCTTTCTAACGGTACATTCCGCATTGTGATCAAACGTCTACACTAAAAGAAATATTGAATCAAAAGTGTGCAGTTTCTTTTCGGTACAGTCCTTAGTTCTACATTCGTGCAGTGCAGTCATTCGTTTAATTGAAAAACGTATGAAACGCGAGCGCAAAACTTTAATATGCTTACAAATTTACTTGCCATAGTTTTTGTAAGTTTGTTACATGAAAACAAAGCAACATGAAGGTTTTTTTGGCAGCACATCAACGTCAACATCAGCTCTCTAAAGACGTTTATGCTCGTACTATACGAAGTGATATGGCATGGATTTAGTAAAATACATTTTTCAAGTGATGTGCCAACCTGACAGAATGTCCGCCATTATGAGGGATGGCGAATTGTTTGCCGTTCCATGAATTTAGCGAAATTTAGCACAAGGCATTGCACAACGTTGCATTAGCAGCCGCCGTGGCTCAGTTGGTTAGTGCGTTGGACCGCGAGTCGCAGGCAGCAACCTCGGGTTCAAATACTGCCTGTAATAACACCTAAAAAAATAACGGGAAAACTCGTTTTCTCTTTCGGTGGCTGTCCTCTCAGCTGGAAATGGCAAACCTCTGAGAGTAAAAATTGCTTATGAAAAAGCTCCCAACCTGCCGTTCGGAACCGGCATTAAACTGTAGGTCCCTTCCACCCGCGTACAAATTCACACGCACAACACGGGTAGTTGCGGGAAGCTAGGCCTTAGTCTCGCGTAAGCGGGCTGTCGTGCCAGTCAATTATTATTATTAATTATTATTATTCATTGCACAACGTAGCGAATAAATAGTTTGCCAAGTCAATAAAAAGGGCACCATTTGAACGGCAACAACAGTAACGAGTGGCACCATGGCCAACAACAATGGCAATAAGAGAGACGCTAGCGAACAAACGAGGCAAATGAAAAGCGCATCAAGTGCCAGAAGTTGGCTAGCAGGCAGCGCTTCCACGCTCCACCCGACTCCACGCCACATCTGACAAGTGGCGCACAGTTAAATACAAACTTTCGCGCAGTACTGGCTTTTTCAGATAATGGCCGGGGGGGTAAAATGTAAGTAAATTGCGTTAAGATTAATTGCTGGCAAGGTTGGAAGCGTCGTCATGAGATCGCGCAAATTTGCAGCTGGCATATTGCGAATTTATGTGCGGCTGAGGCTGCTGTGTGCGGGTGAGGCGGTGGTTATTGGCGGCAAGGCGGTAGAAGGGCTGCAACTCAGTGTGGCAGCGAGCGGGGCAACTGCCGCCTTTGAAGGAAATCACTAAGAAAAGTGCATTGAAGGAAGGAGGGAAACAGTTTGCACCTAAGTTCGCAGGTGGAAATGAGTCTTTTTATTTTGATATAAGCGAAATTTGTATTTACAATTTGTATTTCGGGCAGATGACGGTCGGTGGGGTCGGGTGTTGTTGTTTTTGCTGCTGTTGTGTTTATTTAATGAGACAAGTTGCATTTAATTTCCGTTGCTGTTTACCATTTCCAAAGCACTGGCAGCCACCAGCGACGACATCAACAACAACAACAACAACAACAACAACAACAACAAACAAAACAAACAAGCTGAAGGCAAACTTGCTGCGCGCAAAATATATTGTTGGAAATTAAAACGATGAAATTGTTTGCCTGTTTGGTGTCAAATGTGGGGTACACATTGTTCATATTTGTTGTAGTTAGAAAGAAAAAAGTAGTTAAGGAATTCCGGTAGTGGAAAAAATTTAATGTTGCCAAATTTTAATTGTTGACAAGTGTTGAAAATTTTAGAAATATGATTATGTTTATTACTGAACACATTTGTTTGTACAAATAAGTGTTTATTTTAGTGCAGTTTTAGTACTTTTCGCGCAATAAACTTAAAATATTCCTTTAATTTCTCGAGCTAGTTTTTTCTACATGTGAGATAGTAAAATTTTTACATTTTTAAGAAAGTGACAAAGTTAAGTTTGAATTAAAAAAAAAACATTTCGATAATGGTGAATGGTGAAACAACAACGATGCCGTTTTCGCTTAACCCTTTCGCTATTTTGTTGCCATATGGCAACATGCTACTTTGTGGACGTCTGCATCCTCTATGGTTGCAAGAATACATTTTTTTGTTGGTCTTTAGAATAGTTTGAAGTTTTAGGAAAAATACGAAATTAATAAACTGAATATTTAAGTTTAAAGAAGAGAAGTATACACGTTTTTTTAATGGTATATCTTGACATAGTAAAGGAAGAAGAAGCAGAAAAAATTAGAGAACTTTTTAATTTGACGTTTTCTTTCAATTTAGATACTTTTTTTTTTTTTAATTTTGGCGAAAGTAAATGAAGAAATATTCAAATTTTCGTTATGCGTAAAATGTTTTATGTTTAAATAATTATTGCAGCCACAAAGATGTGGTTGCTCTCATTGAAAAACACTCTAAAATACAGGGTCCGAGTATAAAAATTAAAAAATGTCTTATGGAATGTTGGTAATAAAACCACATAGAAGCCTAACCCTCAAATGCATGAATTATTTTCACGTTTGCCAAATAAAAATAGGTTTTTCTTTTTAACACAGAAAACCACAGAAAAGTGAATTAAATATTAATAAACTACTAAATATTAGCTAACAGATTTCAAATGTGCTTGTCTTTTCAAAATATTATATCGGGGTTTAATTTGAAGATACACACAAATATATTAGTGTGCCTAAAGGCATCAATATGCATTTGAGGGCTAAGACGTAAAATTTGAAATTTTAACTTTCCCCAGTAAAAACCTGTAGCGAAAGGGTTAACCCATTCCAAGCACTTTACACGACGTTTTTCAATTTGTGGCGCCCATTTTCCAGCACTTGTAGTTTCCACCCGATTTCACCAAAATGCCACACAAAAAGTAAAGCGTCCCCTTTACTCTTTGACGCAAACGAATTTTTCACTCCTTTTGCCACACAATGTGATTCCATTTATTATGGATTTTTTTCGCCTTGTCGGGCGCTACTCACTGACCTCAAAACTGAAAAATTGTATGTTGCAGTTTTTTCATTGCAATTTCTCCCACATATGCGCGCAAAAGTATAAACACACACACAGAGCTTTACATGTGCACACTTTGCACATTTATTTTGCACACTATTAGCCAGCAACGTGCGACCACACAAAAACCGCCAAAGAAAAATGAACGAATATGCTGGCAAACAGGACCCAAAAAAACATCGACGACGAGGCCAAAAGCACGCAAAAAGAATTTAATGCGCTTAACCCTTTCGACCCCAAAGTTGCCTGAGAGCAACTTCACCAGTTTGTCATCTTATTGCAAAAGCTACGATTTATTTATGGGTTTAATTTAAATAGAAACCAACAAACTAATATTTTAAGAAGTGAATGCAAAGCAAATTACAAAAATGTTACTTTTATCCCCAAAATAATTTCCAACAATTTGCAGCGATATCAGGGAAAGTTTGTGTTCTAATTGAAGTCTACGGATTGGGTGCGTTTAATCAAAACCCTGTTTCTTGAATAATGGTTAAATAAAATCAAAAAGTGATAATTTTGTATTTTTCTATAAATATTAAATAATTTTTCTGTAATTAAAAAATATTGATACAAAATTTTATTTCACCCTTTTTAAGCTAAAATTGTTCAAAAGTAAACTAGCTCCAGAACTCTAACAAAGAGGCGTGGCGACTTCAAATGTCGTGTGCACACTCCTTAGGCAAATGTTTCATGATTTAAATAACAAAAAATAATATCGAGACACAGGGTAAAATTCGGGGTCGAAAGGGTTAAAGCACGGAGCGTGTCGGTGTTTTGAGTTGGAAAGAACGAAAGAAGCAAGCAGAACCTCAAAAATGTCCACACACAAACGGGCACTTGGTGACTGGGTTACACACCGGCACAAGCATCACAAAACCGGGAGGCGCACACTTGCAACGCCGGGTCCGAAAAACTAGTGCAACGGCACGACGAAGTTTCACTTATGGCCGCTGCATAGCCAAAACGTAGGCGGCCATCTGTCCCCCTAAGAAATCTATACGGTCGTTTGTGCGCCGCCTGCGGTTGCACATAAACGCACAGCCAGAAGACCACGTAACGAAAACGTGTTGAACGTGTTCCGCGTTGGCAGAGCCGCATGTGTGCGCGACGCCTACACGCCACATGTGACCGACCGGACAACCAGCCAGCCCGACCCAGACGTCGCCGCGGCCAACAATGCGGAGGAGCGAAAACAACTCAAGAACGCAAAGCGTCTCGCGAAGGCGACATCCGAATGGCCGAGCTCGCGATGCGAAAATGTGAATTTCAAATTTCAAATTTTCTCGGTCAATGCGAAATGCACAATTGACACTTTTGCGCATGAATTGAATTTTCTCAGATTGGTCCCAACTCAATGCTGGATATTCGATATTCGAGTGGGTAAAAAATGTGTTGTGGCTGTGAGTGCACGCTTTACTTTTTACTTTGCTATTCCAACTTGCTCGCTCGTTCGCTATTTGGACTAAATCAAGAAATGGCAAACAAAGCCAGCTTCGATTGAATTTAATTGGGGCAAATTGGCAACAAAAAAGTGGAAATCGACTGATTGACTGACTGATTGAAAGTTAGGCACGCCGACTGTGGAGCCGAGTTCAGTGTCAAAGACGTACAATTGGCAGAAATTGGGCAGCGAGAGGGACGCTAACAAAAACTAAACGGTGACATGACTGCAAAGAAGTGTCTATGGAAGGGTGGCTGGCATGTTGGTGTGACCTAACCGAAAGAGTGGGAAAGTCGACCAGAAACTAAACTTCACATAGAGGGAAAATTGTCAGCTGGTGAACAACTGAAATTAGTAGTGCAAAGGTTAGCAAGAAAAAAAAACAAACAACAAAGTGAAATAAAAACATTGGGAATGGTCAACAGAGAACAAACTGTTTGCTCGAATATTAAGCTAAAGAATTTTTAAGTTGATTTGGTATTGTTACAAAAATCCCAAATGAAATTGAACTTACAGTGAGAAATAGAGTAAATTTAGAAATTAAATTTTAAACCTAGAAAATTCCTACGTAAAATTGCAGAAACAAATTTATAAAAACAGGGTCTTTACTAGTACAGTAGACGCTCACAAATTCGAACAAGGAGTAGTTCAAGTTTCCGAAATGTTCGAATTTCTGGACATTTTTTTAACATTCTTTTCTCATGAAATTAAAAAATGAAAAAAATGTTTATTCGCACATAATCCATTTGCATATAATCCATAAACAGCTAAACGATTTGCCTGAACACTTCCATCGAACTTTTTTAAGATTTTAATTTTAACGTCCAAAGTCTAAAAGTTGTTTTTACGTTTATTCGAAATTTTTAATATTTTTTTTTTACACTTTAATCGAACCTCAGCCAGCTGTTTATGTACGTAATAAGCATTCACGAGCGTGCGGCCAAACATTTCCAATTCCCCTTTTTCATTTCATTTGTGTACGCAAAATAAAAACCAAAACAAGAAGAGAAAAAGAAAACGCTCGAAAATTCGAACCGCCAGGAAGATTCGAATTTGTGCGAGTTCTGCTATAGTGAAAAAAAATATTTTTGTATCTAATCATACAAAAATTTATCTGGGGCACTGCTACTTTAAAATAAAATACTTTTAAATAGTGATGATTAATTTCTCTGAAAACTGCGTAAGCAAAAAATGTGCAACATTGAAATGAATTTGTATTATATTTCGTAGTAATCTAAAAGGACCTGCTATGCATATTTACACACATTTAACACCTGTTTCGAACTAACTAACTAAACTAGCTCATCTCAAATATTAATCCCACGCGGAAAAAAATACGAGTACGCATTCAACTTGACATTAGCAAAGCATAGCGTTAGCCAAGCAAATATTGCATTCGCCACTCTGCAATTCTACACTTCAATTAGCAAAAAATCCATTAGACCATCATTTATTCACCCATTAATTCAAAAATTCATTATATTGAAATTTCAGCTGGTAGGTATACCGAAAAACATCTGCCAACTGCCAGCTGACATGCATTGCGCTAATGAGTCGCCACCCAGCGAGTCGGCCACCTTGCCAGCCCGCTGTCAGCCAACAAGCAGCAGGCAGATATCGATTGCGAAAAAATCAATAGACCATATGAGCGCAGGGGTTTGCAGAATCATTATAAAAGCACTTTGTCCAGCCAGCCAACTTTTCATCATCGACCAGCGCTCCGCTGACAGGCAGGAGGACAAATATGAAAGTGCACAAGGATCTGCACTCGTACATGCTTAAAATAAAAATATAAGTAAAAATATAAACAAAGCACCGAACGCAAAGCGAAGCTAATGGCAAGGCATGAATGGACAGTTACGTGACCGGACGCGCCGGTCTCGCGGGGTGAAGTAAAGTAAAAGTGACCATTGCCATTTCGTTGCACAGCAGCAATGCAGCGCCAACAGCGACGACACACGCTATGACTTCATAACTTGCCTCGCGAAAGGCTTTCAATGTAAAACAACAAAAATGTGTGCTACGCGTAATCACGAAATTATGAGCACAACCACTCAGCAACCAACCACAGGGCGTCCACTTCCGTTCTATGGAATTTGCTGTAATTTTTGCGGCCTTAAAAGAGAGGAAACAAATAGCGCATCGGATGAAATTGTTGAGTTTAGCTGTGGGCACGTTTTGGACAATTGCAAAAATACCGCAAGAGCACAAACAAAACATTGTGCTGCATAACAAAATATTCGCTGCTGTTGGCATTTTGAGTGGTTACGAAACTATAAAAAAATAATATTAGACAGTTAGTTGAAATAGTGTTTTAGAGCCCCTAAAATTTCTCAATGTTGCGCACATTTCAAAATTTGCCACAAGCATCCACAAATTTATACCCTCACTTGTCCACAAACGAGCTGCATGACAGAATGTGAAAAATTTCACACAAACACAATAAATACACAAAAACCGTGAGAAAATATCACAAGAGTGTGGTGTATGAATTCCAACAAGTTGTTCCCCACCTGCGTCCTGACGCAATCGCTTACAATTAGAGTGTCAGGCCAGCTTGCCGAAACCACTCCAGCTAAAACGCTTTTGCTCGAGTACTTTTTTCTTCTTACCACGAACTGCATTTATTCTTCTTGAGAAAGTAGAAACTTGCACGCACACACACACACACACACCTAAAACAGTTCAAAATGAAAGAATTTTTTGTTGCTTTTGTGTGCCACTTAAGTGTAGCGTACATGTAAAGGAAAAAGTTTACAATCTCCGCCCGCGTACCGCAGCCGTCTCTAGTGCTGCGCGTGCATTAAAAACAGACTACGTGCCATAGAAAGTTCGTAAGAAATACATGTAAGAAAATTATGCAATGCCACCGTCGGTCCGGTCCCAGTTCCCCTCCTTAACCGTTTCTCTGAATTTGTATACATTTTCCAAGAGCTATGCCTGCACCCTCGCCGCTTCTTTGACACAATTCTAAAGCGTCCTTTCGAAAACAGGATGCAATACGGCTGCTACTACCGCCACTGCCACCTCTCATTGACTCACTTCGCCGCAGAGTCGCGCGAATTTGCTTAAAGACAGCCACACACTTGTGGCGAACAACTGCAACAACTGTGCCCGCGCGTACTCGCAGTCGCGCCCCGATTGGCAGGCATTCCAACCACGCAAACCACACATTTAACAGAAATTAATTTTAATATTTAATTGACAATGCCCATTTGTGCGGAAAATGTTGCTTCCAAGTAAATATTTGCAATTGCGTGGTCTGGCCTGGTCTGGTCTACGGGCTGACGAACCATTCAGTGCATTGTCGTTGTTGGCATATCTGTCGCTGACGCAGTGTAAAGTGCTCAGAGCACTGTCAGACAACAGAGTCAGTGCAGTAAATCATTAATATTTCCAGTGAACTGCAACTTAGGTCATAACGTAGTACGAAAACGCAAAGAAAAGCTCAGCAAAAAGTGATTTACTAATGCCGCTAAAACGAAATGACACATGAATTAAGTGTCTATCGATGTAGAATTTTCGATATGTAACGCAATATTCATAAAGTTGAATCACTATAGATAACTATCCAGATCTGCCAATTACTGCCCAAATTTGACATTCTCGCTTTATTAAATTAGGTTAGGTTAGGTTACGGAAGGAGTGTGTGCGACAAGCACTTCCACTCGGAGACCCTGTTGGGTCCATTGTAAATCCCTTCATTTTTCGGAAACCGATGTCCTTCCCTTATCTGTTTGGATCCCTGTAGATCCAAACGGGATCTTTTGGGAACCATTTGGTCTTTGGGAGGTAATTGTGTAGATCGGTTATCTGTGCATCTGCTACTTCCGCGAACCCATCAAAGAACCTTGCCCCAAGAGTCTGGAGCCGTCGTCCTTGTAGTGATGGGCAGTGGCATAGCAGGTGCTCGACCGATTCTACTGCATCCTCATCTCCACAGTTTCTGCATAAATCGTCGGTCGCCAAACGCCATTTGCATAACATGACACCAATGACGCAGTGACCAGTGATTACCCCCGTGACCATGAGTACAACATGCTTGTCGAGGAGCAGAAGGCTCTTAGTTTTTCTCGCTTTGAGCGCTGGCCACAGGGTACGTGCAATCCTGCAGTCGCACCTAGTTGTCCAAGCTCTATTTGTAGCTCGTGTGAGCCACTCCCCTATTGAACCCATCAGAGCAGAGATCGGTGGTAGCACCGTGTTGACCGCCGGCATAGCTGACCCTGCACGGGCTAGTTTGTCCGCTTGCTCGTTCCCTTCGATATTGCTCTGTCCGGGAACCCAGCACAGACGAACCCTGCATTGCCGTATGCCACCTAGTGCTTTCCGATAGTCTAGTACTACCTTTGACTTCACTACAGTGGATTCAATTGCTTTTAGAGCAGCCTGACTATCAACACAAATGACGGTCACACTAAGTGCCGAGTGTTGTATGTGTTCCGCTGCTTTCATGATGGCGAAAACCTCCGACTGAAAAACGCTGCAATAGTCTGGTAGTCTATAAGACCAGTAGACATTTTGCGTTTCACAGTAGACAGCCGCCCCAGCTCCATCCTCTGTCTTCGAGCCATCGGTGAAGTAGACTCCTGCAGAGTCTTCCACCTCGGGCTGTTGCCAGTTGTCCCTGGAGGGGTAGTCAATGGGAATCTTCAATTCGAAGTCACTGCGCTCTACCAGGAAATCAGTGGCCTTATCTAGAAGACCTTGCCCGGTAGAGCTAGTCATAAGAACATTCAGATTGCTGGAATGTCCGTAGCCGCCTGGCTTCAGCTGGTTAGACTCCCTCAATCTGAGAATTGTCTTTGCTGCGCTGGCCTTTACGAACAGGTCCACTGGGGGAAGGTGCAGAAACATTTCCAGAGCCATTCGTGGAGCGCTTTTAGCCGCCCCCGTGATCGCCATCGTGGCAAGTCTCTGCACCTTCCTCAGATTGCACTGGTTGCTCTTTTTGCCCATGGCTGGCCACCAAACATGAGAACCGTAGGCAATGATGGGTCTGATTATCGCCGTATACATCCAATGGATAATATAGGGTTTTAATCCCCATCTTTTACCAAAGGTCCGCTTGCAGGCATACAGCGCATTGAGCCCCTTTTTCATTCTTTCCTCAATGTTTCGCTTCCGCGAAAGTTTTGAGTCCAGAATTATGCCAAGATATTTGGCCTCTTTTGATAGTTTCAGGGGATGCCCTTCCACACAGGGAAGAACAAATTCCTGAATCTTCGTTTTCTTGTTGAACAGGACTAGTTCGGTCTTTTCGGGATTTATCCCTAGATCCCTAGATTAATAAATTAAGGTGAGTTAAATTAGCTGACCTATCGGTCCCTAGAAATAACTGATAAAGGACTGTTTTCGTAGTTGTCGCTTTTCCCCTGAATATCGAGCTTTCTGAGGTTGTTTACTCCAATTGGATCGAAGGAATCTTGTTATTTAGCACTATTTGATTGGATATGAGGGAACCCTAGAGGATCCAATTTCTCAAGCACTCATGCTAGATAGCCCATTGTGCTTTAGCACTATTTACAATTCATATAGAACTAATCAGAGAGCAGTCCATAGAAGTTTCAAACTTAAAATACAACTGAATAAGCCAGAAAAACTAACTTAAATCGTTGCTATTTTACTGTTTTCTCATGGTAGAAATTCTTGTGGCACACTTTCTGCAAAAAATCGCACCAATCAATAACATAAAACCGAAACCATAAACCAAACCTGCGTTACTGCTCACAAATTTTCAACAACTAAAAACTTGCCTTGTTGCCTCTACAAAGCTTCCAACTTTACAAACGATTTTCAGTTTTACACAAAAACCCCAGAGAGAAAAATATTGTTGTATAAAGTGGGGAAATATAAATAAACACAAAGCAAACAAAATAAAAAACGATAGAGAACATGCAAAAATCCACAAAATGCCATAAATCAAAAAGCACCAACATTCAAGATTTAAATTACAAACAAAAACCAAAACGCCAACAACACCAACTACACCAACAACAACTGCAATAGGGAATGAAAAACAACACAACTTCCAACTTGAAGCTGCACAAAGTTGCATTCTAACACACTCGCACGAGAATGCAAATAGACGAAATGAAACGAAACGAACAGCACAACAAAAACAACGGCGAGCGAGCGAGCACATGAAATGCAACGGCACACACACGCATACATACACCGTGGCCAGAAAATAACTCTTCCGTTTCGTGGTACGACGTCAGGCGGTGGGTGTATGTGAGTGAGTCGACGTGCGTGTGGGCCTCGCGCGCTTTAAATATGCATAAAATAGAAAGCGAAAAGAATGAAATAATACATTTTGTTTATATGCAAATACGTGTGTACGGATGCAAGTGAGTCGCTGCAGACAAGTCGGGAAGCGAACAAAAAGATTTGAAAAAGGGAAATAAACGAAATAACAACAGCGGCAGCGGCTGTTTACACGCGCACTCACACACGAATGCACACAGATGCATGTGCGTGTGAAAGGCACTCGGGCGCGGGTGCCACGCTACGTATACGTACCATACAAATACAACAACAACAACAGCAACAAAGCCGACGCATACGAGTACGTAAACAAACAAATGCAAGTTTCGAAAATGGAAAAAATTAAATTAATTTCAATCGAGCCGCACACCACGACACTCCATTTAACGGATAAAAGAGAATAAATGCGTTTTACGGAGAGCAAAGCGAAAGTATTCAAAGCATCCAGGCACCATGATAGATGTGAGATGTTGAAGGGGGGCGGAATAAATGGCTATTGGCGTTGCCTGACTGTGCGAACTGACGATTAGTCTAGTAAAATTTTTGAAGTAGGAGCAGATTGCATCAATGCTAACGAAATCGTATTATCATTTTATTAGTAAAACTATACATTTACGGCAGCCGCCGTGGCTCAGTTGGTTAGTGCGTTGGACCGCGAGTCGCAGGCAGCAACCTCAGGTTCAAATACTGCCTGTAATAACACCTAAAAAAAATAACGGGAAAACTCGTTTTCTCTTTCGGTGGCTGTCCTCTCAGCTGGAAATGGCAAACCTCTGAGAGTAAAAATTGCTTATGAAAAAGCTCCCAACCTGCCGTTCGGAACCGGCATTAAACTGTAGGTCCCTCCAACCCGTGTACAAATTCACACGCACAACACGGGTAGTTGCGGGAAGCTAGGCCTTAGTCTCGCGTAAGCGGGCTGTCGTGCCAGTCAATTATTAATTATTATACATTTACTCAAAAGTTTCCAATAACAAATAAACAAGACATTAAAGAATTGAAATCATTTTTGAGTATATAGTACGGTTTTAACATACACAGTGCGACAATTATGTATTAAGACTGCCTCTAGAAAACACAATTAAAACACGATATCTGCTAATTTTTCGGTATATTTATTCGATTCGATTTATTATCCTATTATCCTCCTGATTCAATACACTTGTTACATCGATTTAATAGTGATTCAAACGCGTGTTCCAGCTCATGCATTTTGAAATTTCCTCCAGTGCCCTCGTCGAGCCCGTTGTATGGTGTGAATGTCATTAAAAAAAGCATCCTTTCAACTTCAATTTCAGTTTCGGGAACAAAGAGAAGTCGCACAGTGCCAAATCAGGTGAATACGGCGGATGATTCAACAAACAGACCTGATTCCGAGCCAAAAATTGACGAACAATGAGTGCTGTGTGACTCGGTGCACTATCGTGCAGCAGAGCCCAACTTTTTGGATCGCGGTATTCTGGTCGAATACGACGGATTCTGGCCATCCAACGCTTCAAAACTTCGATGTAATATGCGGCAGTAACTGTTTGACCAGTTGGAACAAATTTTTTGTGGATAATTTCTTTGCTATCGAAGAATGTGATGAGCATTGTTTTGATGTTTGATGGAACTTTTCGTGTTTTTTGGGCTTGTGGTGAGTTTTTCGATTTTCATTACGCACTTTGACGCTTGGTTTCTGGATCGTATTGGAAACACCATGTTTCATCACCCGTAACAATTGTTTTCAAGAAGTTTGGATCATTTTCTGCGGCTGCAATGATGTCTCTAGAATGACTGACTCTCATTAATTTTTGCTCAACATTTCAGCATCAAACGAAAACGTGTTTTGCAAAATGAATTTTAATAAATATTAAATGTCAACCAAATGTCATGAAATTTTGATAGTTAGTAGAGGAAGGTTGAAGCTTCAAAACTTCTTTCTCGTATGATAAAAAGTATAACAATCACCGTCACAAATCAACAATCAAGCTTATCACATATTTACTCGTGACCACGAAAACACGAGTTAACTCGTGACCGGTCAGCAAAGTGTTAATACATAATTGTCGCACTGTGTATAAATATAAAAAAAATATATGACAAATTAAAAGACAATACTAGTTGTACAAAGTCAGATCCAAGAGTACATGACTTGAAACACCTAAACTTTCGGAATATAAAACCCTGAATTCAAAGTCGTCATCAGACTCAAACTTGCATCGGAAACACGAAAACTGCAAATCGATATTGTGTAATTGAAAACATCTGTGCATGAATATAAAATCCATGTTTCGAATATGATTCCTTATCTAACTGATTGATTTCTTATCAAACCAAATTGATTTGTTATCTAAATAATGATATCCGAATTTGTCACACTTCTGATTTACAGTTGCTGAACATTACTTCGGCACCGAACGTTGCTATCAACTTTAGCAAACCAATGTATCATGGCTTAAATAAGCGTTCGACGCGTTGAAACGTTGGAACGATATTTTTGGATATCCATAAATTACCCGAACAAACATCGACAAAAAGGAATCAAGTTACAATTTATTTTGGCTGCACGGACAAACCAACAAAACCAACCCAAGAATGCTTGAGTCGATCGCTGCTATATTACTCTACTATCGGGTGTTTTTTTTAGAGGTATAGAACTTCGAATTGAAATAAAACACAAGAAAATCTTTATTGGAAGGATAATGTTATGCCATTAATGTTTAAATATGATTTCGGTCATGTGGCCGCCGCGGCTGGCTCGAATAAAGCCAATTCTACAGGTCCAATTTTCAACCACTTTTTCGAGCATTTGGGGCCGTATGTCGGCAATAACGCCACGAATGTTGGCTTCCAAGTCCCCTAACGTTTCTGGTTTGTTGGCGTAGACGAGCGACTTCACATATCCCCAAAGAAAATAATCCAATGGTGTCAAATCACACGATCTTGGTGGCCAATTGACAGGTCCATTCCGCGAAATTATGCGCTCATCGAATGTTTCCTTCAATAAATCGATTGTGACGTGCGCTGTGTGGCATGTAGCGCCGTCTTGTTGGAACCACAACTCATCCACATTCATGCCATCCAATTCGGGAACAAAATAGTCGGTTATCATGGCTCTATACCGGTCTCCATTAACGGTAACTGACTCCTCTTCTGACTGGGTCCTCTTCAACATTTTGCTCTACAGCGGCAATTGTTTCTTCGGTGCGCACTGTTCGACGTCTCTGCGGATGCGTATTATCACATAGAGTAAACGTAGTGCGAAAACGACCCATGGTTAACCGAATTAATTGCTCTGATGGACGATTATGTCGACCATAAAATGGATGGAAATAATGAACCATTATTTTCGAAATAAATTAGCACGATTTGCAAGCGTTGTTCTTTTGTCAACCTGTTCATGATGAAATGGCAAACCAAACTGAACATAAATGACATTAGAGTTGCCAGATTTGACCACAAAATGCCAGTTTTATCTCTATTCGAAAAACAAACCTCTAAAAAAACCCTATATAAACAGATTAATGTGACTTAATTTTTCACCAGATGAGGTTATTTTGGCTAATATGAACAATTTTATATTTGAAAACATGGCAACCCTGCTAAAAGTTTCATTGAACGCCAACTTTCTTATCCAATCTGAATTGGAGCCATGGTAATGTAATTCCGACACTTAAGATCAATTGAGCGATATCGTGCGACGTATCCGGTTGACAGTCAGACGAACGGACAAAGTTGAATCAATTTCTCGCAATGCTACAAACATACATAATTGTACAATTCTATCCTTTCTTTCCATATCAAAGTGTGTATGCATTGGCACTTCAGTGCAAGGTGTAAAGAGGATTTCCGGCCAGAGCAACCCAACATAGCGCGAGCAGGAAAAGCAAATATAACAGCCATTGCAGAGGACGGACACGAGGCTAGTCACATTCAAGCGATAGTCAGATTCTATCAAAGTGAAACCAGAAGCAAATGCAATTAAAAGAACTATTACCGTCAGGCGTTTGCGTTCGCTTGCTACAACATTTTCCCCAATTTCGATGCCGTTAGGGGGCCAAAGGTTAACAGCTTAATTGATGTAAATGCTCCAAGGAGTTTTCAAGTGTGGTTTAGCATTTTCAACAAGCACATTGTCACAAACCGCTCGACCGAAACTGGGTCACAACCAGGCAGACAGCGGAAGTGTGCCTTTGCTGTTGTTGCAATTGATGTCGTTGTCATTGCTGCAAAACACTTTACCGAAATAGCCAATGTTAAAGTTTGGCAAGCCAAAATGCTTCGGCGACAGACACAAACATGGCATATTGAGTCCCCAAAGAACATGTCGACTTGATTCTCCAGGCCAGCCAACATTTGTAGTAACCAGATAAACGCTTTTGCAATTTTACAATTTAACAATGTTGCAACTACAATTTGTGGTCAATCAGAAGCTGTTTAGAATACCATCGATTATTTCGCTGCGCCAGCAATGAAATCGGAAAACAAAGGAAGACATACTAAATGCAGCGACCCGGCAGCCACATCAAACAATTCAACCGACCAACGAATAGATAAACAGTTGACACAGTGCACAGCCAAATTTGCAATCAGCCTCGTACTGCGGACAGCAATGAGATTAAAATTTAAGTCAACTATAAACCTGCTGCCTAGTCGATTTGTCTAGCTCGCTCACTTCAGCATCACTGCTTCGGGCCCAGCCGTTGCGCGCTGCTCAGCTGACAACCGTCAGAGTTGCCGCAGACATTTCCGAGCGATTGCAAGTGCAATGTTTAACCAACACACGGATACGGACAATGGGACGGACGCACGTGAACGCACTTGCTGCACTGCAGGTTGTGCCAGTGCCAGTGTCAGTGTGGCACCAGATAACGAAATTAATTTTGCTTTCGCTGTGCAACACACCGCAAATAAGTGCGGGCAGGCAGGATGGAACAGCAGCATTTCTGTGTGTGTGTGCATGCGTGCCACTCTTAATTTACTTT
Source organism: Melieria crassipennis (assembly GCA_963668005.1). Taxonomy (NCBI): domain Eukaryota; kingdom Metazoa; phylum Arthropoda; class Insecta; order Diptera; family Ulidiidae; genus Melieria; species Melieria crassipennis. The sequence goes on along the minus strand of OY764961.1, from coordinate 118,812,731 downwards.
CGGTACTTTTGTCAACTTTGTACTGGTGCTGACATTATTGAGCTGTTGCTGTTGTTGTCGGCGAGAGGGGGAAAACAAATAACGAACGAACGCTTACAATGTTCCAACTGCAACTAATGAAGCATAGTTCCAAAATTAAAAATTATTCAAATTTCGAAAAAATCAGATCGCCAACGAATTCAACATTCGACGACTGTATTCGATGATTTTAATATGAAATGGCATTGTGTAATGTTATCTTTATTTCACATTCAATGCAACATCAATCACGCAAATATGATTTGCTTATAATTACTCAGAGTTGAGCTCGGCGCCCATATTTCGCGATTTACAAGTTCAATTTATCATAGAAGCGATACGACTGTCTGCTCTACGAGGTGCACACTCAGCTTTAGATTGTTTTTAAGCCTTTACAATTCGTACGAAACGCGATCGTATGCACACAATTTCCATGCGCCAACGACAGTTGGATTTGCACTCGTACTTGACATATTGCAGGCAATTTGAATATAAATCATTGTTCCCAATTGCGTCAATAAATCGTAATGACTGCAACCATCTGCAGTTTTGCCGCAAATGTGGGCAAAATGCACACGACAGTGATTGTTACTTATTTTTGTTAAGTAATATATTTTGTTTTGTTGTAAGAGAAAAACAACAAAGTTTGGAGCTCAAATGAAAATTAAACACAGACAGCAGATAGAAGCTGCAATTTATGGCACAACATGTGGCCACGCATGTAAACCAGTAACCAACAAACGTGCTGGTATCTCTTCGAAATAAAGGAAACTAACAAAATGCAAAGTTTGAGATGTTCACAAGTGCCGACGTAATGTAAACAATAACCTCCACTCCCTTCGGATGCCAGAATGTTGCTGGTCAGTGCTTTAATAAACGTGCGTACAACAACTGGCCAAATGATAAGCGCCACGAGAGAAATGTAAGTCGACGACGAGCTTAGACGTCAAGATTGTCGCAAAGCGCCAAGAAGCTGCGCAGCGCTGGCTCGTACATGTTGTGGCAAATGTCAAAATAGTAATAAAACAGTTCTGACACGAGCGATATACAACAATCCCGCAACGGGTGAGAGAATGGGAACGCGCGACGGCAACGTTTTAGAGGCCACATAAAATGGCAAGCATGCGGCGCCATGTGTGAGCGGGATTGCGGGATTGAGTGCGCCGACGACCAACTGAAAGCGCGCGGCACCAGGATCTGCTGTGTAGGCGGCCGCGTACGCATTTATTCGACTGTACGCCTGCAACGATGCGGGCTTACATTACACTAGCAATACCACCAACAACAATAACGCCCACACCACCAGCAGCGACAACACCGTGCGCCAGTATCGATTGTTGGCAGCAAAAGCTAAAGCAGAATAATATTTATTAAATGACAGCCACCGTGTGTTGTAGTGACAACGGCGGCATTGGTGGCGGCAAGGCAGGGGGCCGAACATGTCGACGCACAAGTGAGTGACACAGCACACTTGCAAATGCTAAAATATTCAACAAGGATATTTATGAATTTTAATTATCGATTGATTGAAAGTACACATGTTTCTTTGTGTAGGGCCACACTGTGCGTGGCAAGTGTGGGGGGTTTTTTGTGTAAATATTTAAATGCATGTTGCAGGCGCTGGCAAACTGCTGACTCCACTCCATGTGAGGGCACGTTGACTTGAAGCAATGTACAATAACAATTGTAGCAAAATGTGTGAGAAAAATCGATTGAAAGCAGCGCTTTGAGGTTTTCAATAAACAATTGCGTATACAAATAGTCAGGTAGTAAAGTGTGATCCATTTCGAGGTTCCCTACTTTTTTAAAGAAAAAAACACAGAAAATTAAAATTTAACGGGGAATGTTTATTATCATTCGTAAGAACATTCTTTGGCATTTATTTTTTGAAGATTATCTCTTTCAAATGTTGCCCGCGGCTACGTCTCAGATGGCCCATCCGTTGAGTCCAATTTTCGATGACTCGTTCGAGCATTTCGACTGGTAACTGGCGAATAACCTGAGTGATGTTTTGCTCCAAGGCCTGAATCGAAGCGGGTTTATCCGTATAGACTTTAGACTTTACGTATCCCCACAGAAAAAAGTCTAACGGTGTGATATCACACGATCTTGGTGGCCAATCGACCGGCCCATTACGTGAAATTAGCTGTTCACCGAAATGCTCTCTCAATAAATCCATTGATTCGTGCGATGTGTGGGAAGTGGCGCCGTCTTGTTGAAACCAAATGTCGCCGAGATCACGAGCTTCAATTTCAGGCATTAAATAGTCGGTTATCATGGCGCGATAACGGTCGCCATTGACGGTTACGTTCTCACCGGCATCATTTTTGAAGAAATATGGACCGATGATTCCACCGGCCCACAAACCACACCAAACCGTTGTTTTTTCTGGATATAATGGCAGCTCTTGAATCTCTTCAGGTTGCTCTTCATCCCAAATGCGAATAGTACGCTCAGTAGGCCGATTATGTTGACCATAAGTTGAGCGAAGCGCGCGAAACACATTCTTTACAGAACGTGAATTTTCGTAATAAAGTTGAACGATTTGTAAACGTTGTTCAGGCGTAAGTCTTTCCATGATGAAATGCCAAACAATACTGAACAACAATAATATGACAGCTTGACACGACTCACGCGTGATCTGTCAAAAAAAGGTTATTGAAAAAAGTACCTCTAGTTGGATCACCCTTTAGTAAAATCGATGTTGTGATTTTATCTCAAAATATTGTACAATACAGCAAGTCCTGTGAAAACGATTTTGTTCAAGTCTTTAATTCATTTTATGGACATTATTACATTTCATAAAATCCCAGTCTGCTTACTACTCTTGGATAGTTGCAAAGAGTTTAGACAAATAGTTGTAAACATTTGGCTAGCAGCCAGGCCTGGCTCAGCAAATAGAGGTCACATCTAAAACTCAACTCAACTCAACTCACGTCAAAACTCACACCGCATCATTAGAGACATTAATACAAGGTTTCTGCTTCTGCCTCGCCATTTTAAGAAAACGCTTGGCAATCTTGGGCGCACATGAGTTCGCCGGACTAGATGAAGTGGCAACGTTGGTCCTTAAAAGTTTGTTGAACTTCGCCAAAAGCACTCGTATTTATTTATTTAGTGACAATCTACCGGGCTGTATGCTTACAGATTATAAAAAGTAATATTACAAATTAACAACAACAAAAAATGCATGACTAAAAGATTTTTTTAAATATTTCTAATTAAATTTAAGTCCATGCTCCAAAAGTGCCTTATATGAAAAGAATGCCATAAAATTTTTTTTCTTTCAGAGAGGCTTGCAGATAGAGATTCTCACAGATCATTACTATAACTCATTAACGGATCTTTATATGGCATCACTAAGAACTCAATCAGTGTTGCCAGATACTGGAATTTCCTCCCAAAAGTTAAAAAAATCTCCTAAAATATTTTTATAATTTTCAGGAATTAAACTCCTCATAAAAATATAAAAATATATACATATACATACATACATATTTTTTAATGCAGCCTTTTTTATTCATCTTCAGCTTAACAACAAAAACTTAACAAAAACAAAACATATAACAAATTAATTACACAAAAAGTGCCATTTTTGGCGGGATTTCATTGTGACAGCAATTAGTGAGAACGAGATAGAACGAGCTTACATTTTGTAAGCTTACAAATTTTTAATACAATAGGGTGCTTTGATTATTAAAATAGTTGCCAAAATATGTTCTATTGCCAGTGTTCCCAATACATCACATATATACTTCGTTATCCAAAAATCCACTAAGCATCCGAAAAATCCCCTAACATGAAATATAAATCTCCTAAACTTTCTCCCAAACAATTCTTCCTCCTAAAAATTCTCCGAAAAGGCCAAGAATCTCCTAAATCTAGGAGGAAATCTCCTGATCTGGCAACACTGAACTCAATAAGGGTCTATGTGTAGCCATTCGTAGCCAGCCAGTTTTACCTACTTGCATACATCAAACCATTCCAAAACAATGCACAGTGATTCGTTCCATAGACAAATTCAAAAAATTTATAGTCTGTGAATTTAACGATTTTGATGTCATTTGAAAGGTAAAAATTTCTTAAAATTTGCAAACCTGAGGCTTTTACATCACTTTTAATTCAAAATATTTTTCTAAATTAAAAATCTGAAAATTGGCAAAACCCAAAAACTTCCTGGATTTTTTTATTTTAAGAAGCATTCTTTCTTTGTCGGATAATGTAATTACATCCTCCGATATCTTCTGATCTCAGAAAATAATTCAATTTGAAAAGTGGTCTAAACACCTATTTTTCGACAAAATTTATTTTATTCATCCCTAAAAGTATGCAATCAGCATGACAAATTTATAAAACTGCACAAATGCAAAACATACATCTATTATTATCATTTTTATTGCAAAACTAAAGGGTCCTAAGACAATTTCTGTTACTCCTTGCAATTATCAATGTTAACGTTACCGATTAAGGGAGTGTTCCCGTCTAGAATGCCGATTTTAGGCTGTTTTTCAAAAAATTATTTTTCAGCTACAAGGCAACATGCAATATTCTGGTTTTTTGCTTGTTGTTCCTTATTATTTGGAGAACAGAAACTCATATTTGTGTCAAAAAATTTTATTTTCTAAGTACAAATTTTCAGTGGTCAATGTGACCTTGTCACGCTGATTTTCACTGCTGGCCGATAAGAAATTTCGGGAACCAGTAATCTGAAACAGAAATGGGTATGCAATTATGAATCTGCAATAAATTCCGCGGATGCTAAACCACAGTTTTAGTCAAAATGTTGATTAGAAACAAAATGGCGGCCATATGAAAAAAAATTGTCCAGTTTTGCCACCTTTTTTTACCTTTAGAGTGCTTGAAAATATATTTAACAATAATTTTTTGATGAAAACTTTGGTTTAGCATCCAATGAAAACTATCTAGAACATTTTCCCAAAATTTCAAGTCGATACCTCTCATAGTTGCTGAGAAAAGTTATCGGCCAGTACAACAAATGTGGTTTCGAGAAAAACGCGCTTTCAAGGTATGCGCAATGTATCAGCGGAGCAAAAAGAGCTGAGATTACTTCAATTAACATGCAAAAAAGTGGGTACTGAGTTTGCGGATTGAAAAACGACTTTGGGGGGTGATAGTATATAGTATAAGGTACAATAAAACGCAAAAAAAAAATCGATTTTTTCAAACTTCTACCCGGGAACACTCCCTTAAATGTAAAATCTAAAAATCTAACACACTTGGTGCTATAGCTTACCAAAAATGACGAAAATTGCAAATTTAAGTCTTAGTCTCATTGCCAAACTACAAAAGTTTAAGAAAAACAAAATGGAGATTTCAATTCAGCAGACATTGATTAACTAGTATACCAATTATGAAGAACGGACCACTCCTTCTAATTTTGTCCCGCGGTTGTATGCAGACGAATCACTGTGCAATGTGACAACACAAATTCGCTTAAATCAAATCCTTACTAACAGATTAAGTATAGCTGCAACTATAAACTTATTGCCCATGTGAACCATACCTTAATATCACCTGCAAAGAGAAGAAAGAGAAAAAAATTAATTAGATCTATGCGAAAGATGAGCCAAAGATTTAAAGAAATCTACAATAAAAAATCAATATTGCAACAATCCCACTAAAAACACTCCTACACTACCCGAAAACCTTTTAGCACGAAGCAATGTACAAATGAAAGGGAAATGTACTAAACCGTAACCGAAATAACAAATACGAATCAAAATAAATCAACAAAGAAAACTTGAAAATAGAAAAAACACAAACAGCACATCATCAACAACAACAACAACAACGGCGACAGAAAAACCATTTAGTTATGTCAAATTAAATAATAAATCATATTAATCAATTAGTGTGAACGACATGTAACCAGACCATAACTAAAATGCCAGCAGACGAAACGCACGAGCTGGCCCAGCGACCGAGTTGTCACACCAATTGCAGCACAATTGCAAAGAGAAGCGCCGACAGCAGACGCATTAGAAACGAAAATGGAAATAAAACACTGCCACCGGCGCTGCTCAATGCAAAATCCGTTACGCCACTTATTCGGACACGCATGAGTAAAATGCAACAACAACAACAAATGCTATTGGACGGCTGCACACAATCATTGTGGCCCGTTGTCTAGTTGGCTGGTTGGTTGGGTGGCTGGTTGACACACGAGTAAAATTACAAAAAAAAAAGGAACAACGAAATTGAGTGAAACAAAATTGTTGCCGTTATTACTGGCAATAAAAAGCCCAAAAGGAAAATTACAGCCTAAAGTCTAGCATTTCTAAACACTTGAATATAATAATTTAAAAATTGTTCACATAATCTTTCAACTTTTTGTTAACCCATTGCTGCCTAATGGGTAAAAATTTACCCATGAAAATTGACTTTTTAAAAAAATCACAGAAAAGTTCGTGGTAGAGATATCTCAAAATCATTGATAGGGATGGTTGGGGTAAAGATGGAACTACCTTAGTCTAGTGGAGGTCACCCTAAAATTCCGCCATCTAGCTAGAGTTACCAGACTCCAAAAATTGTGAATTTTCCGGAGGTGGAAAATGTGGCGAAACTTAGTGGCCTTAGAACTTCACAAAAAACTGACTCCTAACTCACCTGTAAACAATACAACTTTTGCTCACATGTTGAGCTGATCACTTCAAAAAGTATGGAAAAAAGCTACCATTGCTGCCTAACGGGTGAAAAATACCCAATGAACATCTCCGTAACGTGCAGAGATAGAAATTTTGTTTCTGATCATTTTGGGTCAATTCCAGGTCGTGTATGAAATTTTATCAAAATCGTATGGGCGGAACTGGTACCCGGCTTTAATGGGTTAATTAGATTTTTTCGTGGGATATTGACTACTATTGTCTTTGTGTTTAGACCGAGTTCGCCGAGTTTGAAGTCAATTGGCACATTAATTCATCTTTTTCTATATAAATTTTTAACCCAATATTGACCCCGTCAGATGTTAAATTCCAAAAAATTAAAAACACGTGCCGAATTATTTTCCATTTGGACCAATTTCACTAAGTTTGAAATTTATAGGACAATTTATTCATTTGTTTTCACAGTGTCTCCATACAAAATTTTAACCCTTTGTTTAACTCATAACTCTGATTTCTATTTTAACCAAATTTGCAGCCAATAGGCCTACTAGTTCATATTTTTTTCATAATCTTCCCGTATACAAACATTAAATCAAAATTACTGACGTCAGATTTTGATTTTCAAAAAATTTTATTTGCAGTATTTCCTCCATATTTGAAATAACTTTAATTAAAATGTAGGGGAATTCTTTGTAATGTGCCACCCCATAGCTTTTTTGCGTATAACTCGTTAGAAAATTAACTTATCGCCAATGTTAACCCTTTCAGTCACAATGTCCAATATATTGGACTACAGCCCATACAATTCATACAGAACGGGTTTATTTTCATGTCGGAAAGGGTTAATATAACGTTGGAAAGGGCTATGATCCAAGGAAACACCTCATTTGAATTTTTCGTAAATACGTATTTTACAGCCAATTTCCCAAAGTGATAAGAATCGACATCCTAAAATTGTTTAATGTAAAGTGCCACCCCCTAAACAAAATCGCTAAAAACGTAGAAATCTCAAGTAAAAATTCATGATTTAGAAATTTTATGAAAAAGTATTAAATTTCATTTGAATTGAATAGAAAATGACCGAAAGCAAAATGCAAATTGAATGGTAACGAATAAAACGGTAATTACAGTGTAATCTGGGTGGAGTGAACCCCCGATGGTACGAACACCCCGATAGAGTGAACATCAAAATTTTTACATTGAGTACTCTATAGAGTGAACAATTCTGAATCTCTTTAGAGTGAACACAATTTAAAATAAATTACTTCAGTAACTTCAAGTTACTGCCAACCAGAATTTCGGGCTGTTGAAGAGAAAAACTCTTAAAAAAGCGAATATCCGCGTATGGAAAAGGCAGTGTACAATTGGTTTGTGCGGCAGCGCCAGAAAAATTTTCCTGTCAGTGAAGATATGTTAAAAAAAAGCAAAGAAATTACATGCTGATATTAATAAAAAGGAAGGCGGTTTTAACGCCAGTTGTGGATGGCCAGCCGGATTTAAATCACGCTATGGAATTCGTCTGTTAAAAGTGTGCCGCGAGAAATTGACTTCAGATAGCCCGGCTGAACCGTTGAAACAAAAGCTCAATAGTACGATTTGTGAGGTACAACTTTATAAAAGCCAAATTTACAACGCGGACAAGAGTGGACTATTTTGGAAAATGCTACCCGAAAGAGCTTGTAACCAGTGCAGAAAAAACGGCTCCAGGCAGGAAATTAGAAAAAGCCAGAGTTACAATGCTTGCATGCGCAAACGCAACTGGACAAACCACGCTCTTTCAAATCTTTCAACATTCTGGTGGACTACCGACATTAAAAAAATGCATGGATGGCAGCAGAAATTTTTAAAGAATGGTTTCGTAAGTGTTTTGTTCCACAGGGGAATTTAAAAAAAGAAAGACAAAATTTCAGTTTTTAATAAATTTCAAAATACTCTCCTCCTGCGGCCTCTCTTTTTATGGCCTCTATGGTCTCAAAACACGTTCCCCGCAATGGCAATTTGAGTTTGGGAAATAGAAAAAAGTCACACGGGCCATGTCTGGACTGTATGGTGCTTGGCTGATGACATTGGTCGAATTTTTGGTCAAAATTTCCGGAATAATCAAGGCTGTTTTTGAATGAAATTCAGCTTTTTTGGCACCAGCCGAAAAGCGACGCGTTTCATGCCCAAAATATCAGTTAAAATGTGTTCGGCTGATCCAAATAGGATGCCCAACAACACAGCAATCTCTCTAATCGATACACAACGATTTTCCAACACGATTTGGTTCGCCGATTCGATTTTTTTCTTCGGTAACAGACGTTGATGGCCGTCCAGGGATGTTATCGTGCTCTAAGCTCTCTCGGCCGCCTTTGAACCTTTTATACCATTCGTATGCTCGTGTTTTCGACATACACGCTGCACCATTTGCCTTTTGTAACATTTTCAACGAAAGGCACACGAAACTTCATTTTTAACACAAAATTTTAGGCGCCTTGTTTTCATTTTTCATCCATTAGGAAAATCGCCACACAACAATTTTTCGACTTCTTCGTATAGACGCCACTCAAATACTAATCTTACGATATGCGTCAAAACTTGACAGAACACCAATATAAGTATTCCCAACGTTGAGAAAATAAAAATTTACCGATTGGATAAGCGCGACAATTCAAAATTCCCTATATATCTTTGTTGATCATAAGGTATACTCGTAAGTTCGTAATGGTGAACAGAAAAACTCAATCTGGATATAGTGAACAATCTGGATTCTATGAACTGGCCTTGCATTAATTAGTTCACTCCACCCAGATTACACTGTATATGGAAATTAATAAACAAAACTGAACTAATTCATTCCTCATGATAGAATTAGAGAAAAATTGACTAAGACCACTTTAAATTAATTTGAATGACGACCCGAGCAATAAAAAGGCATTATACCGATATAAGACCACAAAACAATGAAAAAATACAAAGAAAAAAGGTGGCACTTTACATTTTCAAGCCATTTTGGGAATCATTGAATAAATTTTCTCCTCTTACGATATGCTCGGATATTATTTCGGATTATGAAAAAGCATTAAAAATTAAGTCCTTAGTTTTTACACGTATTTGATTTATTTTTCACCGCAAGAAAAACCTTCAGTTTTTATTTTTAAGTTTTTTCTTAACCAAATTTGACACTTTTTTTTACCCAGACCGTGTTATTGCGTCTGTTCCCTCAAAAACTATATTAAAATTGATGTTGCCATATATACCTTAAATGACGGTAGGAATTTTTTTCCTTGGATTGCTGGAACGTCAAAATCGAGCAGGGGTGGCACATTACAAAGAGTGGCACCTTACAAAGAATTCCCTTACTAAATCACGTGTTTTTTTTACATCACATTTCGAAAAAAATATATGTATATTGTTATTTATCAATTCAGCTTTAAAATCGGACTTTGGAATCTGTGTGAAATGTTAGGCCCAAAAATGAATTTTTTTTAATGCAAAAACCAGCCCAACTAGAAATGAAAAGAAATCCACCTGTTTTTAAATTGTCGTTGACTCGACGCTTTATAATCTTCTGTACATAAAATTCATTCTACAGCGACATTTGAATTTTAAAATTCAAATCCACGGCATACATAATATTTTTTTATGTTCCTCTGGTTGTTGGGAGCTTATCGCCGAAATGGTACCTCACAGTTTACAGTTCAAAATGATCTCTACACAAACTCGCACTGAGGCTCCCACACACACACACTCACACACGTATTTGCACAACGGACTGGTACAGTGTGTACCAGGTGACATTTAATTGCTTTATGAGAATAAATAAACGTGAGTTCTCTGTGTGGAATTTTGTGATTTCAGAAATTTTGCAAATTGCCGGATAAATATGAGATAAACAAATGACTGGCGGCGTGAGTGGGTGTTGAGCTGATAGAGTAGTTTTTTTTTTTGGTTTAGATTAAGGGAGAAGTAAAATGTAATTTTTCAAGCACGAGTATTATAAAAGTTAATTATATTTTGATAAGATTACAAGGAATGAAACTGCCAGAGTACTCTTGTTCAGGTACTGCGGCTAACGTGAGTAATAGAAAAGTTTAACAGAATAATAATTAAATTTGATTTGAAATGTAGATGGATTTTTCAGAAAACACAAATTTGGAATATCAATAGTAAAAACCAAGAAATTAAAAAAATGTTATATTTAAAACTGATTTTATTAACCAACATTAGAGCTAACTACTAATTAAGTCGTTGAGATTTTTAAGGGCACTTTTATGTCTCTTAAAAATATTTCATTACAATTCAAGGCCGCTAAAGTAGACTTCAGCAAGCAACTCAAAAATCCTACAAGATTTATAGCCAAACAAAAAAAAATATTATAATTATAAAACTGACAAACCGGCTTTTTTATTTTTTTAATGATACTGTTTCGAGCAAATGAAAGAAAAAAACCTTTGAATTCAAGTCAAAGGTTGTGCAAGTTTTTTCTTGCCTTTTGACTAAACATACATTTTAGCAACACATTTACTTTAACCAATGTGCCATACTTTTGTTATATTTCGCTTAAGCCACATTTCTGCTCTGGTACTTACTCACTTCTTTTTTTAATGTAATTTTTTCTTAAGAACAGGCGAAGCAAAACACAATCAAATAAATTTATCGCCCAGAACTACTTAATGTGGCTGGCATATGTTAATTTAACCCACACACAGGCCAGCAAACTTTGAAAACATGAAAGCAACAACAACAACAATAGAGCCAGCACCAATAAAATTACAGTCGATGAGCGGGCGAACCAGCCAGCAGCAACAGCAGACGGCAGCGGAAGAAGAAGAAGAAATAATCAAGTTAAAAACATGAACTGAGTGGAAAAAGCGAAAGATCAGCGCCGAGTTCGTGGCAGTGTCGGTGCCGGCGTACGTCAGGAATAATAGAAGAGAACCCGCGCACATATGTATCGCTCAAGGTCAATTAAATTATAGAAACATGCTAAAACGTAAGAAAGCATAGATGGGTCCACACAAATACGAGTACTACACCAAAAAGTACGCAATAAAAGCATCAACGGCAGCGACAGCGACACAACGACACCGAACAAAGAAATGAAAAACAACGAAAATGGCTGCATGTAAGCGGCCATTGTTTACATGCGCAACTTTATGACATCATAAACAATAACAAATGTCAGCGAACAGCCACAGCTAGGAAAACCGAATGACGGCAAGCAGCCGTCAAAACCGAATCCATAAGGCGGCAGCAATCGAAAATCGTAAAGCAAAACAAGCGAAAAGCGAATTGAATGGAAAGCCAAGTGGACTGACGCTTGCCACCTGCCAACAGCCACTTGGCGCTTGGCACTTGGGACTTGCTTACAGCTGACGGCGAACGGCCACATTTACACACACACACACACAAGGCAGGCAGTTTGCAATGCTTTCGACTTGCAGCGGCGCACTGCATGCAACAACCAACGCTTTGTGCACATCAATTGCGCACGGAAATACGTCGAGCGTTCCGTCTCAATGGCGTGCTGACGCGCAACGGGCACATTGACGGCTGACGCTCACCTGACTGCCGCTGCCGCTGTCTACACGTTGACGTGCCACCGAGGCGGCAGCTGGCATGTTGATAAGAATGTTTTCAACAAAAAATCACCGCACAGCAATCGACATTTTCGGCATTCGATAGAGCAACACAGCAACGCTGCCCAGCCAGCCAGCCAGACAGTCTGCCAATGGGCTGTTATCAGTGGAACAGCGGCGCAATCGAGCAGTAACCACCATTAGGTGCGAATTAATAATTTGTGAGTCGAATCAAAATGCCGCCACTGCAGCAGACAACCCAACATTTTCACTAACCGCCACCCAGCCAGCGCCTCAGCGAAATTCATGTTCTACGAAAATAGCTAAGCATTTTCGCTAAAAATGTGTGGTTATTTTTAAATGCGAACAAGCCGCAAAACTGACGTCGTTCAAGAGAAGAATTTCAACAAATAAATTAGAAAAACTCAAACAAAATTAAAAACGAAAATTGAACAGCCCGAAAAATGCCTTTACTTTGTTTTGTGCAAAACTTTAGCTTTCTTTTGCATTTTTTTCTTTTACTGAATTTCGATTTTGTTAAATATTTATGCTGGCAGTGTTGGTTTTTCTTGGTTCTAGACAATATTTCATTTTGATTTTGTTCAATATTTTTAAATAATTGTGAGTATGATTTCATTCTAAACTCATCTTGCATGTTTGCACGATTTTGTTTCGCAATTTTTTTTTTAGCATCTATTCATCTCTGCTTGATTGCCCGAGCCATTGTAAATCGCTAGGCAAATATTTCAGTGCCAAAATTAGAGTTATTTCATTAGTACGTCAATTTGCAACCATAACAATCACAATTGAAACTGACGATAATTTTGAATGCATTCAACCGACTTCAAAGTCTTCAATTTCAAAACTTTCTATACAAAATTACATTTAACAAAAATAGAGACACGGCGCAGTTATTTGCATTTATGGGCTAATAATAGGTTAAACTTAACTAACATAAACCCTAAACACAGCAACAAAAAGAACTGCCAAACTGTTCGCTAAACAGTTTCGACCCATCTCCATTACTAATAAGATTAGAAAAACTTGTTTGCGCTCAAACGGATACGAGGCCACAAAATTGTTTGGTAAAAGTTTATAAAACTTTGAAGCAGCCGTCCACATATTCAGCCATGGTGTGGCATGTAATGAAAATGTCTTAACCGGAAATTAAAGTCAATTTCCGCTGTCGGACTGCGCTAAAAATATGCATGGCAAAAAATTTTTACCGCAAGCAAACATTCAAATGTAAATAAATAATAATAAATGGCAGTAGTTATGACGAAGGGCGCAGGATACCAAACAAACCATTGCTCGACTCGGCTGATCATACACACACACAAACTGACCATAAAACAACACACTTGGAATTGCACTATTTAAATGCAAACTGCGGACAATGAGAGCAAAACGAAACTTTTATTTATTAATTTAAATATTAAAAAACAAGCAAAAAAGTTCAGCGCGTGAGCAATTATGCGATATGTAAAATGAAATGCCATTTGCAGCACTTGGTACTTTTTTTGCCATTTTGCCATGAAGTTGCACATGAATGCCCAGCGATGTCATACGCGACACAAACAACCAGAACAACAACAAAGGCGACAGGGCCAAGTGCACGCCGCGGTTTTGGGGCCCGCCGAGCAGCCCCCTGAGAAATCTAAAGCAAACGCAGACAATGGACAAACGCACGCACCAGCGGGCCTGAATGGCGCCAGGTGTGGACGCCAAGTGTTGGGTGCCGAACGGCGCGCGAGTCAATATTATGGAGAAAAATGCAATGCCATTATGGAGAAAATAACCGGGGCCCGGCTGGTCAGGCGACCACCAGACAGCGAGTCAGCCAGGATGTGCAGCAGACGTTGGTGAATGTAGCAACAAGGAAAGAAAGCGACTGTCAGTCAGTGCGATGCATTTGAATGCAATTATGAGAGTAAGGTTGACGACAGGAAACAAAAGTGGGAAGAAAAATTATTTTCCTTTTGCGTGAGCAATTCATGACTTCTTTGTGCAACGTTCGCCTTAGCGTGAGAAAGTTATTAAACAAAACACTGCCATCCCGTTTTAGTCATATAATTTATGATTTAGTCTTTTCATTGTTGGCCTTGCACTCTGCCAATAGTAAAAAAAGGAATGTAATGTTTTGAAGAGAGCAAACAAAAGTCACAGTCAGCTATGCTGCCAATGTTACACATAAAGAGTAATGAATATTGAAACAAAAGGCTTTGTGAGTGACTGTCAGACGCTGAAAATGGGTACAATTGACAGAGTTTGTGAACTTTACAGGCGTTGGAATTATCTGTCTGAACAGTACGCAGCGACAGCGACCAGATATGCTAGTCGCTACCAGCCTCAAGCTTCGCAGCCCAAAAGTATGCTTTCAAACATTCTTCATATTCAATGCAATAATAAAAAAATCACGTTTTAGAATACCAAATATTTGGGTAGTAGAGTGTAGAAATATAAAGAATAAAGGGAGAAATAACTTTGCCGAAAATCACTTGTAGGAAAATTGTTAACCCTTTCGCAACCAATCACATATATCTACTATTTATTGTCTTAGAGAAATTTTTATTAGAATAAGAATACTTAATTCTTGTTCAGTTCATTTCAGTTCATTTAATGTTAATTTAGAGTGCTTTATGATATATCTTCTAATTAATATACAGCATTTTCTGGATATAAGATCCGAGCAAAATGCTCAAAATTTAAATGCTTTATCCGGGAAGGTCTGTTATGAAAATGTCGGTTATTAGTACTTTTGGGGCTCATACAAAAAAAACGCGCTTAATGTACCTTTTGGGGCTTATAAGAAAAACCGTCTAATAAAACAACCGTCCTTAAGAAAAAACCCACATGCACAACGTACTCGTATTAATAAAACAAATTTTGTATTTGTAACTTTTTAAAAATATACATTTGTACAGAGTTTTTCAACGTTGACCACTTGCCGCCATAACTCAACAAAAATATGTTTTTACAGACCAAAGGTTGTCATGCCGCAAAAGAAAAAAAAAACAAAAAGAAACCATCACAATGCTGCCCATATTTTTATTTTTTTTATCCGGGGATTTTTGTATGAATTTCTTCAAATGGTTCACACATTTGCAACATTATAAGCGGGTAGATCTTTTAAGCGGGAAATACATTAACCGGGAATTTTCGAGTACATTGTTTATGGGGATTTTTCGTGACCCAAATTGGGTAACTATAAGCGGGGAAATCTATTAACCGGGGAATTGTATCCAGAAAAAACTGTACATATAATTATCTGTCCTGACTGCCAGAGTCGCCGAGTCCAAACCGCTGAAGCTGCAAACATGAAATTTGAACTGTAGGTCACTTTAGAAAATGAACCTCCGCTAAGACGGAATTTTCGGGGTTTGAAGGGCAAAACATGGTTTAAGATGTTGTATGAAGAAGCCAGATTTAATGGACCTATTGATTTCACAGTTGGTGAAAATACTCGAAATCAAAAATAATTCGACGCATATTTTTAGTTTTTCGAAAATTAAAATTTGACAAGGTCAACAAACGGTTAAGGTTTGTTTACAGGAGGACTATGAAAAAACATGAACCGACTTCAAAATTGGTGGAAGCACTTAAAATAAAAAATAATGAGACGTGTTTTTGTTTTTTTTTAATCAAAATCTGACGGGGACAACGATAGGTTAAAGGTTTGTATGGAAAAACATAATTTAATTGGTTTTTTTACTTCAAATATGAGGAAAGCATTTCAAAGAGAGAAATAATTGAGCCGCTCAGTGCACAAATCGATTAACTCCATAAAACAAAAAGTTGAGAAATGCGATGAAATAAAACTTTGTTTTTTAAAATTCCCTTTATAATTTAAATTCAAATATATATATTTTGTCGTTTAATGGTGTTAATCTTTACTATTCAGGAAAGTTTTAATAAATATAAAAAGTTATGACTATACCAAGTGCGTTGACACTTAAATTTAAGATTTTTCAAAAAGTGGAGTTAATCACTCTGTGCACTGAATGGCTCAATTAGACAAGTATTTTTCATCAAAATGTGACAGTGACAACAAAGGGGTAAGAGAGTCATGATATATTGGGCCCATTGACTTCGGACTTGGTAAACGTACTCAAAATCAGAAATAACTCAACGACCGCTTTTCAGTTTTCAAAAATCAACGAGGTAAAAAATTTGTTGGAAATTTATGTGAAGACAAATAACTTAAAATAAGATAAAATCATAAAATGCATGCGTGCAAAGCCGCCTGTCTCTGCTGGTAGTATTTACAAAAACAAATCCAGGAATGAAATTTCTGAAAACATTTGGTTGGCAAAAAATCCAATTTGTTTCTTTCAGGCACAAACCTTTTATTATTATTATTCAAATCTCACCTTTTGCAGGGTTTACAGAGACTAAAAAACTGCATCAACAATAAAAAGGAGTGTCTGTCCTTATTTTCAACTTTTTAATTACATTCCATTCTGCTGCTACGAACGCTACTTAGAGCACAACACCAACAATATTGAGAACGAGTACAAATTTTTAGAAAGATAAAGTGTCAACGTTTAAATGTTTTTCCCGGCAACCGGGAAAAGAAGGACCAAAAGTAGGAAAAAGGAAAGCAGAAAAAATAGATAGTTTTCACACTTTTCACTTTTCGTATTGCTCACAGTCGAAGAAAAATGAACAACGAGCGAAAGGTGACAAACCAACGAAAATCCGACCGAACACGGCACATGGAGAACGGCTAACAAATGGTGGCAATCACAGCGGCAGAACTTCTGCATGTTGACTGACACTGGCGAAAATGTGTGCGGCGCAGTACCGAAGCGCAAAAAGGATTGGCGAGGATTTATAAATTTTACTGTCATGTTTTACAGTTGAACTACGACGGTTTTGCGCTGCGTTAGTGCGTTTGGCAGATAAATGAATGAATGAACGAACGAACGAATGGCTGGATGGGTGAATGAATGGATGGCTGGGTGAATGCATGAATGCGTGAATGGATGGCTGGATTTACAGAATTTATGAAAAGCAAAATTAATCCTCAACGCCAGACAGCTTCAACGACTGCGAGACACTGAACTAACTGTCAGCGGATACTTTTTTGTGCGCATGCAAATTTAGCACGCAGCTTGATAATGTTATCAAATACGAACTATAGACAAGTTTAAAAGGCAAACGTGAGCAAATAAAAAATATTTAGTAAATTATAATAGAGAAAGAAATATATTCGCTTGTTGGGGTGCTCAAAGTAATTTAAATTGAAAGTTGAAACTAAAAGTCATCAATACAATTTATCTGTTGATAACGTGTAGCCTTGAGCACTACTATCGCTGTGCGGCAAATAAGTCAAGGTCAACATGTGTTGTTGCAACAATCAAGACAACGAACGTCATGCTTATCGTTGCGGCAATCTGAAAAAGCTGCTCAGAAGCGCAGAGGCAAAGTCGCTTCCATAAGCCATGCAGCCGCGTCAAATTCTAAAACTGTTCAATCGTGCTGCCACCACCGTGACATCATTCATCATCGTCGTTAGAGCGCGCGCTGCAGCATTAAAGCTTATTTAAATTTATTGAAATTAATTACTATGGCTGCAGCCATAGGCGGCGTTTTTTTTCTTCTTGTTTTCACTTTTATTTGCACAGCCAGCCATAAGACAGAACTTTCCACCTCAAATTGCAATCCATTGGCGCTTAGCCGGTCCAACACTGAGTTTGTGGTGCTCTGAGCACAGATACAAAATGTTGCGCTGCATGTCGCACGGCGCCTCAAAGCCACGAGTGGCAGATGGCACTTCCGGTATTCGCCACCTCACAGCTAACAAACACTTGCAGCCAATATTAAAATAAACTCGCATCATACAATAAAGCGGAGTGTGTGTGTGTGTGTGTGTGAAGGCGGAAAGGGTGTAGGCGAGAGTGTGGCATAAATGCGAAGCGGGGATGTGTATTTTTAGAAAGTCACTTTAAAAGCGACAACCAGAGGGAGGAGAGTACAGGGGGAGGCAGGTGCAATGCATATGAACGTAAAGCAAATACACTGCAAATATCAACAGCAGCAAAACACGACCAAAACAGGAACATCAACAACAATAGCAACACTGTGTTGTGTACTGTGTTTAGCAGAGAATTGTTATTATATTTTGCTGATGCTATTGTTATTGCTGTCGTTACGTAAGCGGCACTGCTGAACGTACCGCAAACCCAAAGTGCGTGCAAGGCAACTATTCTTGAAAACGTTCGCAGGACATGCATGACTTCACTACATTTTAATACATATTATAATTTATTTTTTATTTAAAATGACTGTGCAATGTTTGCAAAAAGAGTTGATACTTTACATTTTTCGAAATTGTTTCAAATCTTGTTTGGAGATGAATGGTCACCCTACGTTCATACATACATCTACAGCTTAATGGGGTCGAGATAAGGACCTGAAAATTCGCACATTACATACAGATAAAAGCTGGTACTAGCAATTGAGGTAGTTGCATGGGGATACGGACAGCAGTGGCGCACGCGGGGGTTCAACCCCCAACACGAAAATATACTTTCGAATGGT
Organism: Melieria crassipennis; assembly: GCA_963668005.1. NCBI lineage: Eukaryota > Metazoa > Arthropoda > Insecta > Diptera > Ulidiidae > Melieria > Melieria crassipennis. Next base: position 118,793,986 of record OY764961.1, on the reverse strand, counting down.
ATTCGGCTCAAAAATTTTACGCAAACCTCCCGCCCCTCCCCCAAATGAAATCCTGTGTGCGACACTGACGGACAGAGTAATGCTCACGTCAGAAAATGTATAACTAAATGCACGATTTTTTCTTTTAGGGTGTAGGAGGGCCACAGCAAAGGGAGTTTGTATAGAAGTTTGCACTTACCACTTGGAATGTGAAAATCAATTCTGTGATGCGTACAACACAGGCAAATGCTGAGAAAAGGTCAGTTAAAGGCTGAGCCTACCAACTTGCGGATGGGAAATTTCGCTGTTTCATTCTGCTTTATGTTTCAATGTGGTTCTTAATTTTAAAACTTGCCAATAAACCTTTTCGTTTCACCTTCTACATAATAAATAGACATTTTCAAACAATACCATAAATCATTCAGATCTTACAAAGTAGTCCCAAAGTTGTTTCGAAAGTTCCCCCCTCCCCCCTTTTTTACAACTCGGCCATTTGCCATTTTACACGCTTACAACTAATTTCATATCTTTGGTAATTTGTTTAAGCCAAGAAATAAATGAGAAATCAAATATGAAAACGCAGTCAAAATGCAGCAACAAAAATATTTGCAATAAACATACAAAACGACAACAGATTAGTAAGAAATATGTAAGAAAAGTAAAACGTCCAACATTCGTGAATAATATCCGAAATTACCCATTGGAGATAATTGACTTTTAGCACGTTTTTCAACTTTGGCTGTTATTATTTTCACCAAAAAGTGGCAACAGCAAAAACAACAACAAAAACTACAGTAGCGACAATATCAAGAACAGTAGTGGCAACAACTACGGTAACAGAAGCGACAGCAGCAACAGCAGCAGCAAGCGCCGGCTTGCGGCAACAGTAGCTGAATATGAAATTGAGCCAAATAGTAGCAACAAAAACAACAACACGGCACAATTGTCAGTTGGCAGCCGGCAGTGAGGGCGGCGAGGGTGCTGGTGGTGTTGGGGCCGAAGTTGTTGGTGGTGGCGTCAGGTGAATGCACCAAAACAAGGTCGCTCGCATGCCAGCGCCACATAGATTACTTGAAGTTTGCATTTGCCGCTAAAGCGCACAAACATACCTACACAGGCATACACACGTACGCGAGTAGGAGCTGACCAAAAACCAGCTCGACACAATATCGAGTTTTTCAACTAAAAATGGACAATCGGGCACATCAGCGGCAACACTGAATACTCAAACTTTGAACAGGAGAAATTAATGAGTTGTAAGGCATTAGGGACAGTCTTTCCGTATAATCCGATTTCAATTGCTTTGGCACTCAGTGTCTGTAGTCGAATGGCAGTTTGTAAAAGCTTATCAGTTCAACAACACGCGAAGTACCTCAATACACAATTCAGCCGAATAATTGGGAAACAAAATCAAAACATTTCGTTAGTGCTGTCTGCAAATTTCTTGACGCCATTTTTTGTCGTCTTTATTGCGTAATAAAATTGCGAAAAGAGCGCAACAATGAAAAAAGCGCGAAAATTATGCCAGCAAACGATGAAAATGTCAGAATTTATGAGGCACTAATGGATCGGCTCACATCACTGTGACTAGGCCTATGCTGCTCGACAACGACAATAGCACAGTTCGCAAAGCTGCCGAAATCAAATGGGAAACATTGTGTCTTTGATTTTTATATTTTTATTTTTTTCTTTGCCAAAAAATATTTCTTCAGAGCGCAGAAAGCCGACATAGTTGTGATGTTCTCGCGTTTGTGCAAATAAAAAAAAATTGCAGATAAAAGCTACAAAAAACTAACTATGCGTAAATAAATAAAAACGAATATAGCAGTGACAAATTCGTCTATGCAAAAGAGCTGCGCACACCGACATAAACACACGTCTGGCCCTGCTGCACGTTGTAGCCAGCGAACACAAGCCAGTTCAATGTCAATCAAATCGAATGAACGCTGAAAAGATTAAACAGCAAAACGAGTGTCAAAAGTGTGACGAAAACAAAACAAATTAGACAATAAATATAAAACAAAATTTGCTAGTGACAGCACATGAAATGCCCTACACACGACCCTGTATGTATATAACACCGTGCGACAAAAATCACAAAATTTCAAAACATACGAAAAAATCGATATACTTGCGAAACTAGTTAGTTTTTTTTTTTTTTTTTTTTTTAGTTTTTTTCTCTGACGTCATGATTTTTTTTAAAAGGACTTTGAAATGTCAAGAACATGTTTATTTCAAAAAAATATTTTAAAAACTGAGCTCATTGTAGAATAACAATATGGGTATCAAATGAAAGAGAATCATTAGAATCATCATTAGAATCTTAGAAAATTTAATGTTTCGGTGCAAAAGGAAGAACAGTTCCAGTAGAGAGTTACAGTTAGTATCTTAACTATTGGGGAAAATATCCTCAGATGGCATCTAAGCCAAGGCAGAGCGCAGGAACATATCCTGGGTGTGTGGTCAAGCGAAAAAAGGGACCAAAGTAAGGTCCAATTTTAACCATCCCATCTTGGTTTCTGAATTTTTCACATAATTTCAATTATTTATCTCAGTTCTTGGAAAGGCATTGTGCATACCAATCGCTGATTACCCATTCAAAAATATATTCAAATTAAAAGATGTAGAAAGAGTTCAAAAGTTCGTCTAAGAAACAAAGCTAAACACAAAAATATCTGATTTTGGTGGATGAAATAAAAACACACTTTTTAGATATTAAAAAAAAAAACAAAACGTGCTGCAACAATTTTTTGAATTTAGAACTCCTTGTAGAGTTGCTACAAAAATAAGGAACAAAAACAAAGTTCATCGTTTCTGTGAACATTACGTTCGCATTTATAGTTCAGTTTTTGCATTTGCATCGGACTATCTCAATAATCTAAGCAAGTTGAAGTGTGAACATGGAGTGAGAAGCGGAAAGCCAGCGGCCTTAGATCGTGTTGAATGGAGAAAGATTGGTGAAGCAGTTTAAGCTCAATAAAGCCTAATACTAACAAAACATGTTGGACAAGGCGTCGTTACTAAAAATAACTACGTAAAAGTAGAAGGCAATAAAAACGTAATAATCGAAACAAAACCAAAACGACTTTAGGCACCAACAACAGGTTTTTGCATTAACAAACTAAATCAAAAGAGGTATGAGTTCTAGGTAACCGTTGAATATTTTTATTTTCTTAAACACAACATTTTTTTTTTAATAGAGTAGAAAATAAGGTAAAGCAGGTATCTTGTCTTATAAGTACAAGGTGCGTCCCAAAGTAAACAGGACTTTTGCAATAGGGACGTTTCTGGTGGCGCCATCTATGTGTGAGGACATGCGTTGGAAAGGTACATCTTTCATTCACATACTGTCTAAATTTCATGACATTTGGTCTAGTAGACGCCGAAATATCCCGCTCAATGTGACAGTATGTTTTTAACTTTGGTACGAGAATGTCGATCGAACAAAGAGCTAATATTAAGTTCTGTTTTAAACTTGGTAAAACTTTTACCGAAACGTTTAAATTGTTAAAGCAAGTTTATGGTGATGATTGTTTATCCCGTGGCCGTGTTAATGAGTGGTTGAATCGATTCAAGAATGGTCGTGAAGACTTGAATGACGACGAACACGTCGGCCAGTCGAAATTTGTGATTACTGACGATGCCATCAAAACTGTGCGTGATTTTATTAAAATGCAGCCAAAATCATCATTGGAATTGATGGAAATGGAATTGAACATCTCCAAAACATCAATTGATCGCATTTTAACCGAACATTTGGGTCTCCGTAAAGTGTGTTCTCGCTTCATTCCGCACACTTTAACCGACGACCAAAAAGCGCATAGAATTGAGCACGCAAAAGACATCGTTCGGGAAGCCAGACGTGATCCAAATTTCTTGTTCAACATCGTAACCGGTGACGAAACGTGGTGCTTTCAATATGATCCCGAAACAAAGCGTCAAAGTGCCGAATGGAAGCACCCATATGAGCCAAATCCGAAAAAAACCCGCCGTGAGAAGTCAAAAATCAAAACTCATCTCATTTGTTTCTACGATTCAAAGGGAATAATTCATCGAGAGTTTGTTCCACCGGGAAAAACAATTAACGCTTTGTTTTATGTTGAAGTTTTGAAGCGTTTGGTGCATCGCATTCGTCCTATTCGGCCAGAATATCGCGAGGAAGGAAGTTGGCGTTTATTGCATGATAATGCACCGGCTCACAGAGCCCTAGTTACGACCGATTATTTGACCAAAAATCGCATTTTTACCATCAATCATTCACCGTATTCGCCTGATATGGCTCCCTGTGACTTCTACTTATTCGGTCAGTTGCATTTGCCGATGAAAGGAAACCGTTATAAGGACGTTGAGGACATCCAAAAGGCTTGTACCAATATTCTGAAGGCGATGCCGGCCGATGACCTAAAACACTCATTCCAAATGCCTTTGGACCGTGCAAAACGTTGTATCGAAGCAGAAGGACAGTATTTTGAATAAATAAAAAGAATTATACAAAAATAATCATCCGTTTTCTTTATTTTATAAAAGTCCTGTTTACTTTGGGTTACACCTTGTATGAAATATATGGCAACATAAGATATGATATAACATCAGATAGTCACCTTTATCGTCTAGTATGATAAACATACCAGACACTTCTTCAAGAAATTCCCCCCACAAGCGGCAACATCGACAAAACACTAATTAGTGGAGTGCATGCGTGCAAATAGTTAATTGCAGTCAAAGCCAGTTTTCGTGTAAATTTACAAATCGTGCGTAAACTGCTGTCTACATTAGTGTCTAACATTTACAAACCCAACATTGTTGACACTCTGGTGTATTGTGTTACTGTTGTTGTTGGCTGCTAAGTAATTTGCATGCAGCACCTTTGCGTCTGACATAATACTGTGGGCAAAAAAAAGTAAGACTTTTTCAATTAAATTTCGCGCGGAAACCCATTCGTCGAAATATTTTTTTTTTCTAGGTTGGTATGACTGTCAGTGACATCTGTGCCAAATGTCACATCAAAATAATCATTAGTGTTTAGTATACGCTTGTCTTTCTGAAGTACAAAAAGTGAATTCGGCGATTTTTACAATGAGTGAAATTATTCAACAAAGAAGTTCCATTAAATTTTGTGTGCGGAATCGAAATTCTGGTGCCGAAACGTTCAATAGCGAAGCTATTCGTCAAAAGAGGCCGGAATTATGGGCGGACAACTCTTGGTTTTTGCACCACGATAATGCACCGTCGCATACTGCATTGATTCTTCGTGAGTTTTTCGCCAAAAATTCAACCAATATCGTTCCACAACCACCGTATTCGCCTGATTTAGCTCCGTGTGAGTTTTGGCTGTTCAGCAAACTCAAACGACGGACGACGGGGAAACCGTTTTGAGTCGATTGCAGACATTAACCCTTTCCGACATGAAAATAAACCCGTTCTGTATGAATTGTATGGGCTGTAGTCCAATATATTGGACATTGTGACTGAAAGGGTTAAACGTGAATCGCTACGCGCATTGAAGGCTATTCCGGAAATTGACATGAACAATTGTTTAGAGGATTGGAAAAAAACGTTGGCACAAGTGTATTGGGGCCGGGGGGATTACTTTGAGGGAGACGAAATCGATTTGGAAGAATAAATAAAGAATTTTAAAATTATGAACAAAGTCTTACTATTTCTTGCCCACAGTAGTATGTAAGTACTTGGGCGTGTGTTTGTGTGTGTATGGTTTTAAATAGATGTGTGCAATGAGTCTATTACCCAACGCGGCATAAATTTAACGCGCATTAAATTTGCAATGTCAAACAACGACACCAACGAAATAGCTGAAGAAACTACAAAACGTCACTTGTCGATTAATGCGAATGGCAAATGCATATTCACTTTATTAGACTTAAACAGAAAACAAACAATAAACTAACAACGCGTCAGTTTTGACACTGAACATGTTTGATTAACGAAACACATTACAATGGGCACACTGGCGCATGGGGGCTGGTAGCGGTGAGCACGCCAAGTGCTAAAAAATGTCACAATGAATACTAGCCGTAGTCAATAATAATAAAAGAAAAGGATTAGAAGAAATATTTTAAATGTTGCTGAATTCTTAACGATTCTATTTTTACTTTGCCTAATTATTTAAAGTGAATGACAAATGGCTGGATTTTTCAAGTTCTCTCTGCTTATGCTTTTCTTTAATATGAAAAGCAAATGTAGTTGTGTGGAATTTCCAAATACGATTAGCGCCTTAGCAGCAATTAGCGTAGTGGTGAGGTTCGCATACGGTGTGAACTGCAAATTGCCAGGATACAAATTATTAAAGTTGCTTCTTCTTCGCTGTTTACAAATCAAATAAACATTAACCTACTTTCCATCTAAACATCACAAGATGCCATACCATTTTGGGAACCAAACCGTAACGCGTTACGCTGATTTTGGTTCAACACGTACAATACCTCCACTGATATTTTCACTAAGAATTTGCTATTTTTAAATTATGCAAAACTCTTCCCTTCTCTTCCCTCGATTCACATTTTAGAGGCCACGGACACGTACACTCTGTGGCTGCGTACATTTTGACACTTTGGCGCTAATCAGTAACAAACACCAGCTAACAAAATATGACAGAAAATGTTCAGTATTTGTTTTTATTATTTTATTTGTTCAATACGGCACGGTGGCAGACGAAGTAGCAGCGAGAGCAAATGGTGAGGAAAAGGTCCACAACGAATCGGTGTGCAAACATGGACAATTTCCAGTAGTTATGCTGAAACGCTGAGACGTGCTGAACGTACGCCAGTTGAACTCGGATCATTCAATTAACTGGCCAACAGCGCCAACCAACCGACCAGTTCCATAGACAGCACAGCCGCACGCAAAAGATAGAGACGAATAGACGACTGGCAGTAAAGCAAAAGAGAGAGATCAAACGGTGGAGCATGTGTGTGTGGCTGAAGCGGCTACGACAATTTGATTTACATCTTTCAGCTCGGATGGTTCAGGTTGTTGCTGACGGCGGCAATTTTGTCGCCGCATTAACACGGACCGCATGTGGAGTATGGGCAAAGTGGAAGACCACAGCGCAAATCGAAAACCTTAAATTTCAGAAGCAAATTATATAGCAACGAATATGCCGTTACAGGCAACTAAGCACTGGATGACAGCCGGCAATGACTAGACAGATGTCGCAAATACTTGTCGATTATCTGGAATGCTATGCATTAGATTTTGTTGCTGTAAAGAATTGGCTGCCCGCCTTTGTAGTCAGTTTTTGGTTAACAACAGACAGAAAATTCCTAAAGCGATAGCACGTAAATATTGAAATTTAATTGTATTTTATATGCAAACAGCACATGCAAGTATTTTCAGTCAATTCCATTTGAATTTCAGTCGCCATTTGCGCCGCTCCAATTCGCTTCTCAGTCACAGCAATTCGACGCTGGTGTTGCAGCTTGCGTTGTGCTGCATTTTAATGCGTTTTTTCACGAGCACTTTTGACACAGCTTTGACCAGATCTCCGCTGATCGTTTGATCATTCAAGATTCTGTCTTGCCCTGCGCGGCCATTGATTGAATGGGTCAGCGAATGCGCACAGGTGCACAATTGCAAAAATGTGGGCAGTTATACATTTTTAATGAAAGTAAAATTATTTTGCAATTCGCTGCTCTCTGTTCAACCACTTTCGGTTCGGTGTGTGGTAGCAGCGTGTGATTCATGTTGACCAGGTTGGCAGGCAGCATAATAATTTCAACGCCCACATAACGCGCTTTTGACAGTCGTAACAGTCTTAAACGACTGCAACATCCGGTTCAATGTACGAACAAGTGTGCCGATGGCAACAAATCAAGCGACAGTGCGCCTCCAAAGTGTTTCATTAATTTTGTTTACCTAAGTATATGCATGCGACTTCATGCATACATATAACTTGGTCGACCAAATGAATGACGTTTTTGTTAAATTGTTGCCGATTGCTATTGCCAAAATGTGCCAAAGTAAAAATTAAAATTTTATATATTTGCACGATGATCGACGATATCTACGATCGTTTCATGACAGTATGTCATAAACGAAAAATGTGGTATGCAGATTCTTGACAAGGTGTCACAAATATATTGCAGACAAAACGTCACAACAGTGGCACACTCATGTTGTTGTTGTTTTTACGGGTACATAATCAGAAATAGTAACAGAAAATTAACATATCGCACACTAAATACAAAAAGGCACAACTCAAAAATCTCATAATTTGAGGAGAGTCAAAAAATTGCTGATTCTGCATAAACAGCGCAATTAACATAAAAATAAACATACAATATTTTTCCAGTTAAAGAAGATAGTGACAGGAATGCAATTTGTGAAGTAGTTAAATCTGTGTATTGTGAAATGACTTCTGGAAAAAAGTCGATTTTGGAAAATGTTAAGATGTGTTTCTTTTGTATGCTGTGTGCGATATGCTAATTTGCATGAATACTGCTGTAGATAAAGAATGTGGTTTTTCTATATCTACAGCAGCTGTGACTCCCTTACGCCATTTCAATCGAAATATCAGCGGCAACCATTCAGCTACAGAATAAATTTCGAAAACGAATATTTTTCTATTTTTTTTTTTCTATATTGAAAACACAAATTCGTTGTACAAATTCTTTGTATATATATACTTGAGATACTTCAGTTCGCTGTGTAGAAATTCAATTTCAACAGACCGACAGACAGCAGAAAAAATTATATTTCTTTTTGTATTACTTTCAAAATTTTATTCTAAAAATGTACGCCTACCTGTATTTATATGCGTTTATCCAAAACCTAAATCGTAAATTTCGATTTTTATAGATGTGGCACTAGTATTAATTAGAATTATTTAATTTTCATATTTTATGTGGAATTTTTGGTGTTTGCGAAAAATTTCTTTCTACTATAATTTTTTTTATTTTTTCTTATTTCAGAGATCTTTCCATATTATTATTGTAGAACGTTTCATATTGCTCACGAAATGACGTCATTGAGAGCTTCCGCTACTTCAACATTAAAGTACTTTCTGCAGTTTTTCTAAAGAATTGAACATATAAAGCACACAACTTAGTACACACGGACCGAGCGCGATTTTCAGCACAATTTTGCATGTTTTACACAACATTTTACTATTAGAACGAGTTGATTGATTGCTCAAAAATGTTTAGGATCGCTAAATGAATGTGGCAGTGTTGTACTATAAGGCTGGCGCGATTTTGCTAGAGCCGTCACTAGTTTTTGTCGTTTGTCTTTATTTAAACGAGCGCCGAGTAATATTTGTGTGATTGAATATTAAGGCAATTCACGACTATTCACCAGTTAACTTTGCACACATTTTTCTCCGCATCACATCTTTGTTTTCGCCTTAAAACATTCGGCGCTGCTGTTCGTCCATTAAAATTCGATGAATGTACAATCAAATAAATTAATAAAAAGTTTTATTGAAAAAATAGAAAGAAGTCTGTAGTTGAAGTCTGTAGTAATTGAATAATTTCAATATTAAAAGTGAGAATTGCCATAACGAAAGTGTGCACACATATGTGCAAAAAAACCAAAAAAGAAATAAAATAAAGGAAAAAACAAAAATCGCATAACGAGCAGGCAGCAAGTGAAAATGAATTGACGAATAAGTAAAGCGAAAAAATTAAACAAAACAGCAGAAGTAAACGGAGCAGCCGCACAGCACAGGCAAAGATGACAGGGAACAAGAAGAAAAAGAAACAGTGAAAGAGACATTAAATTCACAGTCATTGGGGCTGAGGCTGAGACTGAGACTGACTGAGCAACTACACTTATTCGCCGCGTAGATTCGCTTTGCTTTGCATATTATTATTAACAAATTAAAAGCAGCGAAGAAAAAAGCAAGAATGTGCGCACACATAGAGCACGCTAAGGTATAGAAGAATGCTTCGCGTATGTGTATGCGCAGGCATGTGAGTATATTAACCAGAAAAAACCAAAACGAAGTAAAATAGGCAAACAGAAAAGACAAAAAACCTACACACCGGGTACGTGCGACCAAAGTGGTAGTGACGGGGCACTGGAGCAGTGGTGGGGCCGCGATGAGCCGACTTGGACGAGTGAGTGCAAAACGAACAGCGCCGGCAGAGGCACTAACAGCGACAACACACAACGTATCCGGCGACGGAGACTATGAGCAACGGCCGCAGATAGAGGCAAACAGTGTTACCACTTTGCGTTGGTTGTGATTAGATAATTTGGAATTTGTTGTACTTGAATTGCTTGCAATGATTTTTGATTTTTAATTTTCTCTTTCTATTTTGCACTAATATCGTTGACAAGCATTTTGCGCGTAGAAACACACAGAGCAGCGCACAAGCCGCAAGCAAACATAAAGGCAAAACGCACACACGGCAGCTCGGAGTACGGCAGGAAAACACACGGAAACTGCTTATAAAATCGATAATCTAAAAATAATTAAATTCATATGGAGTAGTGGAGATCCCTACGCTGGGATCTCGTCTTTTGCCAACGCGCTTCGTCTGAGTCTTTGTCGTGCACTGGTTGTTGCGTTTGAGAGTTTGTTGAATTGCCAACAAAAGCCTCATTTCATTTGCAGCCAGTGCGTATTTTCGCTTTCCCAGTTACACAATGTTTAATTTTCAAACTAATTTTCTGCTATTCATAAAATTTTTCAGTAGAAAAATTCTCAAAGTTTCCCCAAAATCTTGTTACTTTGTGTGTATGTGTGTGTGTGTGTGTGTTGATTGCTTGTGTATGTGCCGAGACGCGGCGAGACGAGCGAGCAACGTTGGGGGAGTACCAAAAAATATGAAGAAAAACGGAAAATTCTAATACTACACAGTTCAGCTGTTTCTCCTTTCGGTAACCGACGACGGCAACGACAGACCGCGACTGAGGGCGACTCTGCGTCCCACAAAAAACCGATTTGATTTTTCTTCGCATGGTTGCAGTCTCGCTCTCAATGTGTGTGCCTGTGGCCGTCGCTGTCTCCCCAAATTCGCAAGCAGCAGTTCGACTGTTCATTCCCCCACTCGCTTGCGCTGTCGTTCATTCCGTATGAGCTCGTTTAGTTGCTCGCTGATTTGTGAAAATGTTACTCGCTGAAGTGCGCGAGAGCGCTCTATAGTTTGAGTTGATTGTTGTGCACGTTCGCTACTCGTCCATACGCACTCGCTGCTTTCCAATGGATAGTTTAAGTCACTCGTTGATTTTGTACGGCTTAAAATAGGTACAGATGCAAGAACTTTACTAAAAAATTAATGGCAACAAACCATAGTGCGCTAGCAAGTGGAAGATATTTTCTTAAAAGAATGCACCAGACGGCTGCTATTGCCTGCCTACACGCTGCTCATGTCCACATTGAAGTGAATCATGTGCCAAACGCATAACAGCCAACGGCATGTTCGGGTCATTCCAGCTGCAAAATCGAGAGAATACCGAAACCAGCAACACTCAGAGCTAGAGATAGCGCGAAAAACGAGAGAGGAGTACAATTGAAGATTGAAAGAAAATTTCTGCGGTGTACATTTTAGGAAAATAAAGCAAGTGTAACAGCGAAACATACAAAGTATGTGAATGAGTTGGAACGCAGCGCTGCCTGACAGTGAATGAAGTAATCATTTAATAAATGCATATCGCCAACGCCACAGAACAAATATAAGGGCGACCAAGTGAGGGAAACACCATTTATTTTCCTTTTATGTGTTCCCACACGTGTAAACACCTCCCAGTCATTCAAGTCTCCCCAAACGTGATGTGTGCAGAACAAAAGATGAGAAAACCGAATTTCCTATTTTATGCAATTTTCAAAACTCCTTTCCATTCGATTTTTACCAGCTTTTAGTTGAAATATCCTTCAACTCGCCATCGCTATAAAACGCTTGTGGGCCAGCGTAAATGCGAACGAACAGGCACGAGAATGACAACAGCAACAAATTAGCGCAGCTACCCAAACGAAAAGTGAAAACAACGAAAGGCTGAAATGAATACACACAGAAATCTTAAAAGTAAAGCACCACAAAAGAATTATGACGATGCAAAGGCAAGTCCTCAGCAGCAGTGGCACACAAAACGAAGAGAAATATAAAGAAAGGAAAAATGCCAACAGCGGACGCATTTAGCGTAAAGGCGGGCGGCAGCTCACAGCACGTAGCCGGCCAGCGGCAACAACACGCAGCCCACAGCGAGCAAGCAGCGAACGCGACCACCACCCAACCCGAAAACGCACCCACCTCGAGCAACAATAACAACAAGCGCCACAGCACTAACGGCGGCGGCGAATAATTAAAAATCGTGATGATAAATCACAGTGGAGGAAAGAACAGAAGGTGCGAATTGCCCGGTAGGTGCTGTAAGCGCGGTGGCGCGGCAATCGTTTTGATAGTTTTACCGGAAGCGAGCCAAGCCGCCAGCCAGTCAGTCAGCGGCAAAAAGGTGTGTGTGAAGAGAAGCCACCACCAGCGTGAGCAACATCTGTTACACTTTCACATGATTTTCTCCTACGAGTGCAAAACATAAAAAACAAAAAGGTATGCAAGATATTTAAACGAAAACTGGACAATAGCGCGCAGGTGGGCGGCAACGGCATGACATTCGCTATTGTTGCTGTTGCTGTTGTGCTCGGGCGATGAATCAAAATTCTCGTTCGCGTTTTGCTTTCTGACCACTTCGGCTATTATCTGTCTTTGCGCTTTTGTTTGGCCTTTGTGTGTTTGTGTAGTAGTCAATAGAGTCCGAAAATCAGAACTTTGCAAATTTTCTTTTAAAAAAACCGAATTGCATAATTTTAAATTTTTTAATGCGAGCTCCACTCTCACCGGCCACGCCGCCGCCGTCGTTACTTCTGCACTCGCGCTTCTTCGCATTTCAAGGTCTTTGTGGCAATTGCGGTCTATATGCTCCACACTCGGTAGCTATCGTTACACGGTGTTTTTGTTTTTGGTATTTTTGCCGATGCCGTAGTTGGCACTGTTGTTGCTTTCTGTTAGTATTATGTTAATCGGTCATTGTACTGCTAATTTGCCATCTGATATCGTTGTAGCGGCAGTTGCTACATGTTGTTGCTGCTGTGCAACGCCTTCGCCGACGTTGCATTCGTCATTCATTTGTGATTTGCGATTGTTTCTTGAAATGCATTTTCTGTTTAACTTTGCAAATTCTCAAGTGCAAATGTGGCTTTTGTTTGCCTTCTTCGTTGATTATTTGCCTACGCTTCGTAACATTTACGAGCGATATAAAATGCTGGAGCAATTCGTGTCGGACAGGCACAAACGCCAACGACAAAACAAAGGACAGCAGAGCATTTCACAAATTTCACAACTCACGGCGGCATTGCGAGGCTGTATAATTTTCTAAGTGATTAATGCACGTTAACCCTTTGCCAGTTCATCGCCGAGCGCAGAATGAATCAACATGAAGTGGACAATATTGACCCAACTGGTCTACATTCGCCGGAAGAGTTTAACGTCAAATATTTATTGAAGATTTCAGAAGTTATGATGCACATGTAACATGTAAGGAAAATTTCATAGTATTTTTGACATTAATAGCCATGAAGTAAGTAAGAAGTAATAGCCATGAAAAAGTATTCAATCTTTTAAGCAGGCAACAAGTAAACAATGATTTTAAATTTTGTAACAATTCTTTTTTCAATTCCAACGAATTGAATATCAGCCGTCAGGCTTTCAGGTTGAGCAGAGATTCAACAAACAATTTGCATTACAACCAATTTACACATAGTTTTTATGTGTATCGGATTGCACGCAAAACACACAATATTTCTTCTACACACAAATAAAAATAGGCGAGATTAAGAGACAAACAAAATTTGTTTGATATTGTCCCTCTTTTGAATAACCCTTCTAAGATCTACAACTGTTTGTTTTGAGGAGTCACAGCGCATAGTCAGCACTTAAATGAGTTAAGTAATCGTATATCTTTGTCAAAATGAATCAAAAAATTGTAGGCGATTGATTGCCGCTAATTACCGCAATGATGCCGATAACCCCCGCAATAGTCTTCATGGGTTATCATCCCCCTCCCCCCCAAACCTTTGCATTTGCTTAAATACTATTGTGTGATCTGTGACGACCGCAACACTGGTACTTACCGAATGCAGGCCGATTTGTATACCGTCCTCGTTCCAATAACAACAGCCGGGAATGGGGTCGATTGGCGATTACAGCTGGGCAGCAGGCAATCGGGCAGGAGTCTCTTTCTATTCAGCTTTACACACGCTTCGCTCGATTTGCATTTTCTGTTTGTAGAACACACACGAAAGAAAACACGGAGCTGTTGGCCGAACTGGAGCACACAGTTAAAATCGAAATTCGGCTGTTCTTCTTCTCCAAATAGGATAAAACAAAGGCAAAAAATTAAATAAAATAAATCAAGTCAAATTCACTAGCAACGCAATCGAACAGAAATCGAAATTCTCAACGCAGGGCAATGCGGGCCACACTCCGAAAGCGCAAACTGAACAGCGATTGGTATGGCCGGTCGGACGAAACGGGGGGGCGGCGGGCGGGCAAGTGTAAACGGACACAACACACACACACACGGAAATTTCTCACACGATTTTCGCGAAATGCCAATTCAATTTACGCACTTGAATTTTCTTTCTTTTCTTCTTGCTCTTTCGATTGGAGGAAAAGTGAACGGAAACTCGACTGAATGCTGAATGAAATTGACAAAACACTGAACCGCTTCGACTTCAGTTCAGTTCACTCCAGTTGACGTTTTTCGATTCGTTCGGCAGGCAAATGATTGATTTTTTCCCTTTTCTTGCTGCCTGCCTTTTTTGTCGCTGGCAATTCTTTTGTCGGCCGTTCGACTGCTACACGCAATAATAATACCCGCTCGCTTGCTTTTGCTGCGCAAATGTCATTAAATGTCAAAACGCCCGAACGGCGCTGTCACTCGCACTGACACTGGATGACTCTGGTGTGGCGCTGCTGGCTCGCGTTCGGTTGCCGTCTTTGTGGGTTTCGCTGCTGGACTCACACAATTGTTGCTGTTTTTGGGTCCAAGCGTTGCGAGTTTTTCAGACGCTACTCCGCACTTTAATACGATTTCCTTTCCGGTAAAAGTTTTACTGCAAGGACTTGACGTTTAGAAAAAGTTTATGTTTTTTTCGATTCTTCTCCGATCGACAGCTATTCGAATTTCACTGCCTGCGTATGTCAAGATTGGCAAACGACGCTGCTTCTACGGCCGACGTCGACTGCGGCGGCGACGACGACAACTGCGACGACGTAGACTGAGCAACTCTGAAAACTTTTTCCTTCCCGTAAAAATTTGTTCGCATTTTTCGCTCGCACGATTTTTGTCAGACCTTTTCCCTTATTTCACGCGTAAATGCACCAAATCCTTGCCGTATTTCTATTGCAAATTGTTGCTTGCACTTTCCGCTACTCTTCCCGGTGGTTTTCAGTTGATTTCTGTTGTTTGTAAATGCTAAAAACTCCCGTTAATCGCGCTGCGGCGCCTTTGGTCGACCTGTAAAAAATTTTTTTTCCTTTCGTTCACACTGAAATAGAAATGGAATACATTGAGCTACTTTTTCCGTCGTTTGCGCGAGACGATTGGCTGAGGTGAATTGTGTGCGCATTTTGGGCAAAACTGACGCCATCTTGTGGTGAGTTGATGACGGAATGCTGCACTAGGAGCTGGTTATAGATATCGGCGTGGAACCAAATGTAAAAGAATATCCATTATTTGTAAGATTAACTCAGAATTTTTTATTTTCTAACGGATGCATGTGTAAAACAAAACTAAGGTCAGAATATAATTACAAACAATACACATTAAACGTTCTCAAATTTCGAATTTCTAGTGTCAACACATAAAACTATATGTATCGTTTTAAGTTAGCAGAGAATTACGCAACTCTTTTGAATATTTTAATGTGAAAGCCATACTAAAAATAGCTATAAAAATATCTCAGCACCCTCGAATAGATCGAGTCGAATAAACAATTGCTTATTTCAAATTTTTATTTGTAAAGAAATTCCAACAATCAAATACAAATCAAATGCAATACAAATCGCACCCACATCGTCATCATATGATATGATTTTTTTAAAACCTTTAAAATCCCATAATTACGTTTAATATGAGTCTTTTAATACTTTAAAATGCATTGAGTATTAATTGAGCAGATTTAGCACAGATATTGATCTAGTATCAAAAATTGGAATTTACCCAATATATTTTATGTGCCTTCGCACACCCTGTGTGCCATACGAACTATTTCACCACTTTTGTTTGGAAAAAGGTATGAATTGTAGGGTGCTTGCTCCACTTTCTGTGCAAAATGAGATATTCACCGCCGACCCACAACACACTGGTGCAGGTTGAAAGCGACTGTTGAACGGAAAACCATGAATAATTCCTTGGGACTTCTCAAGAACAGAAATTAAATAATTTGTTGCTCAAAGAAAAGCTGGAAGTGTAGTGAGAAAGAAAGTCTGGAAATCGCTGCAGCAGCGAGAAGTCAAAATCAAAAGTGTTGAGGGCAGTGCTGGTGGCAAGACCCCACGAAAAACGACAGTTGAGCACAAGGGCACGCCAAAGAAAACAACAAAGACACTTGGTGAATAGAACCATTACACGGGCCACAAAAACCTACACAACACTCGGCACAGATGTCTTCATTGTCGGCATCCGCGGAAAATGTGTCCAGTGCGGGCGCGGGTGGCGCGGAACAGGGCGCAGGCGGGGATGGTGGCTCCAGCATGTGCCTAGAGCTGGCGCTGGAAGGGGAGCGGTTGTGCAAAGCGGGCGATTGCCGCGCGGGAGTGGCCTTTTTTCAAGCCGCAATCCAGGCAGGAACAGACGACCTGCGCACGCTTTCTGCGATTTACTCGCAGCTGGGCAACGCTTACTTTTATCTCTGCGAATACTCCAAGGCCATGCAGTACCATAAACTCGACTTGACTTTGGCGCGCTCCATGAATGATAAATTGGGCGAGGCGAAGTCGTCCGGCAACCTGGGTAACACGTTGAAAGTGATGGGTCGCTTCGATGAGGCGGCGATTTGTTGTGACCGCCACCTGTCACTGGCTCGCCAGCTGGGCGATAAGCTGTCCGAAGGTCGAGCGCTATACAATTTGGGCAACGTGTACCATGCGAAGGGGAAGCACATGGGACAGCGAAACCCAGGCGACTATGGGGATGATGTTCGCGAGGCACTGAGCAAGGCGGTCGAGTTCTACCAGGAGAATCTGAAGCTCATGCAAGAGTTGGGCGATCGCGGCGCACAGGGACGCGCATGCGGCAATCTGGGCAACACATACTACTTGCTGGGTAAGTAATGCTTCCATAAAGCCGGAGGAATGAGCAAATTGAAAAGTTGTTTTGCTTTTTTGTAGGTGACTTCCAAGCTGCCATCGAACATCACCAGGAACGGTTACGCATTGCGCGCGAGTTTGGCGACCGCGCTGCCGAGCGACGGGCCAACAGCAACCTAGGCAACTCACACATATTCCTCGGTCAGTTCGAGGAGGCGGCCGACCATTACAAGCGCACGCTGGCGTTGGCCATCGAGCTAGGAGAGCGCGAGGTGGAAGCGCAAGCCTGTTACAGTCTGGGCAACACATACACGTTGCTACGCGAATTCGCCACTGCTATCGACTACCACCACCGGCACCTGGCCATCGCGCAGGAGTTGGGTGACCGTGTGGGTGAGGCGCGTGCTTGCTGGTCACTGGGCAATGCTCATTCGGCAATCGGCAACCACGACAAGGCGCTGCTATATGCCGAGGCTCACTTGCAGCTGGCCAAGGAGCTGCAGGATACGGTGGGCGAGAGCACAGCACGCGTAAACATTGCAGATTTACGCAAGTTGCTCGGTTTGCCGGACTTGAGCAGCTCTCCGGCAGACTGTGAGGAGCGGTCCAGCGCATCGGATTTATCAACGGGCCATCAATCTGACTGCTCGGAGAATTCTCAGGGACGCATGGTGAGTGAAGGAATTGGAAAGCGATTGGTCAATAGTTGAGTTTCATTCTATTTCAGGTTCGGGTGCGGCGTCAGAGTATGGAGCAGCTGGATCTAATCAAAATCACACCCGACGGCAAGCGTGCTCAGGCGGCTGGTGATGAAAAACACGGCCAAAAGTCGGGTGTGGCCACGAAATCAAAAACACCAGACGACGAATTTCTGGAACTGCTCTCACGTTCGATGTCTAAACGCATGGACGACCAACGCTGCTCAATCAAAATTACCAAAAACCTAGCCGGATCTACAACGGCTAGCGCCATAGGAACTGCTGCTGTCGGTGCCGCGGCTACCGGTGCCACCCGCAAGCCGCTCGTGCAGCAAAACTCGTTATCAACTAGCACCGGCAGTTCAGAAGGCATTACTGCTACCGGGGCGCTGCCCGGACTCAAAACGGCAGCTAATGGTAGCGGCGGCGGCGCTACTGCGAGTGGTCACCACCACCATGGACAGCTGGCACGCAGCGCCACTACTACCCAACAGCCAGACGATGCCTTTCTGGACATGCTGATGCGCTGTCAAAGTTCTCGTCTGGAGGAACAGCGCTCCGAGCTGCCGCGCCCAAACATCACCATGGACGCGGAGGCACCGTCTAGGGCACGCGGTGGCGCCGCCGCTGTGCGGGCAGGCGGTGCAGCGGCAGGCGGCACAACCGTGCCAGACGAGGACTTTTTCTCGCTTATCATGAAGGTGCAGAGCGGCCGCATGGAGGACCAAAGAGCGTCGATACCCGGTTTCGGGTTGCGCAACACAGGCAACGGCACAGCGGGCGGCGGCAGTAGCGGCGCGGGTGGAGCGGCCGGTGCCAAGTAAAGTGTATATTTTACATTTGTTTGATTTTTTGTTACAATTTGTTTACTTTAATTTTATAAAACGTTTTTTCGCTGTTGGTCCTTTTATGCCAATTGGTTGGTCCAATTTATACATTTGTCTACCCAAAAGCTCTAACGACCTCGATCCAAACCAATCCAATCCACAAATGTCCAAGTCGTTGCATTTACGGCGCCAAATTTTATAACATGCGCAAAGTGTAGCAATAGCAAATTTACTAAAGTAAAACACAAATTAGTCATAAAAATATTGAAATTTCTCACATTTGCACGTTTCACGATTGGAGGGTAAGAGAACCGCAACTGCTAAGTTGGTGCTCAATTCAGCTACCCTTTGGCAGCATTCCATTCAAACACACATCCATTATAAAATAATACTAACAAATCGTTATCTCTCTACATTCACACCTACCATGCATGTACTATATACGTATAAATATTTGTGGACTTAGGCCGAATGTTAAACGCACGAAAACCACTGTGCCGCAAATACTGCGCGCATGTCTGTCGTTTCGTTTTCGGCGCAACCAAATGGACTGAAATGCAAATTGATTTCACTTTCCACACTTTTTATATTCAAATTTATACAAATCAAACTACAAATTAATCTATAATCTATAAACTACAAACTACTTTTATATTTATACTATTTTTATACTTACTACTAATTTCATTGTTGACCGTCGTCTGCATTTAGCTATCTTTGCTAATATTTCTTCTGCTATACAAATCGAACTACTCCATTTAGAATTTGCTCATTCAATCGCTCGTTCATTAATTCATTGAATCGTTCATTGATTTCGCGCGCACCACTTGTGTCTGTCTGCGAACGCGCCACGCCGCGAGCAATGAATGCGTGCAAAGCAGACAATAGCCGCCGCAGCGTTCATTGCCTGTTGCAAAATAGCGAATATTATATGTAGGTACATATGTAAACAGTTTTATTGTATTTAAACGTAATGTTTACATACTGGCGATGACCAAAACGCTGATCGTGCTGCAGAAGCTGATGATTGTAAAGAAGCAAGAAGATTGTCGGACGCTGCGGAATATTATGAATATTATATTCTACCAATATTATTATTATTATGTATCACACTAATATCTACAAATTAATGCAGTATTTATCATTTTTACACAAAAAAACAAAACAAAACCTATAAGCAAAAACAATTTATTACACACTAAACTTATGATATTTGCGTGAAGCAACAAAAACAAGCCAAAATTATTAAGATTTACTAAAACTGACGTAATAAATCCATCTTTTTATTGAGTTAAGATACCAAAGCAACTCGTTTTTTCTATTTTATGCAATTATGGAGTTTAATGAAGTCTGTGCAGAAGTGATATAAAGCGATTGATATCACTTCCACGATTAAAATTAAACACGAACTAGGACAAGTGAACCATTTTTTATTTTAATGTTGCATGGGCAGAAATTGTACGTAAGATGCATTTCATAATTATAAGGTCATTAAATTTTTTACTATACCCATCAAATGACTGACTATAGGGTATCAACACTCCCCAAAAAAATGTGTAGCTAATAAGAAGTAGAGGCAACAGCTGATAAACATTTTTGAACTAACGATACATTTATACAACAACAATAACAAAAATGCAGGTGTTTCACAATTATTAATTAAGGTCAATAGTAAAACTATCGCAGAGAAATTTGTCAGCGGATTCTTCGGCATCGGAAACAATTGAATATGTATTGTAAAATCGTAAAAATGCCACGAGGTATGTAGCTTTCGGACTTTGAAAAAGGTCAAATTACCGCATTACGCGATCACGGAGTAGCGATGAAGGAAATCGGGAGACAAATTAACCGTAGCCTATGTGTTGTGCAATTTTTTGCAAAATCCGCAAGTTCATGGTACACAGAAGCGTCCTGGAGCCAAGAGAAAGCTCAATCCACGCACCGAGGCTCGCATTGTACGCGAAGCTAGCAACTCATCCACTTCATTAACAGGCTTAAGGACGTTGGTACAAGCAAATGTGTCAAAGGCAACCATTTGGAGGACCTTAAAGCGGAGTCAAAAGTTTAAATTTGAGAAGCAGCAACGAATGCCTAAGCTAACAAAGCGCCACAAGGAGGTTCGTGTTGATTTTGCTCTAAAAAACTTCCACATCAATTGGGAAAGAGTAAGCCCTGTTTTTATCAGCTTTGCAATAGTCCTTTATATTGAAACAAACGACTTTAGGTTATATTTTCCGACGAAAGGAAGTGGAATCTGGATGGGCCAGATGGTTTTCGAGGCTATTGCCGTGATGTCCGGAAGGAATCATTGCGTTTTACAAAACGGAATTTTGGTGGTGGCAGTGTAATGGTGTGGGGCGCGTTTTCGGCTCAGGGATGCTTGGAACTCCAAATAAAATCTTATCGGATGAAGAGCGCTGACTATATACAACTCCTCGAGAGTAGCCTGGTGTCATTTTTTGGAGGAAAAATGTGACACAGAGTGGCGTTTCCAACAAGATAATGCTCGAATCCATGTTAGCCGAGAGACAAAACGGTTGTTTTCGTCGAAATCCATCACAGTTTTGGAGTGGTCTGCATGCTCACCTGACATCAACCCCATAGAAAATCTTTGGGGCATTCTAACACAACGAGTGTATGGGGAAAATCGACAGTTTGAGTCAACTGAAACTCTCATAACCGCAGTAAAGGAAGAATGGCAAAAAATTGACCAAGACCTAATTAATAGTCTTATTAATATACAAGTATGAAAAAACGGATTGAAGATCATTATAACAAGAGAGGAGAGTGTATTCAATAATCCTTTTTTAATAAATATTGACGTTTGTTACATTACATATGAAATCATAGTTGACTTTATAATTGTGAAACACGTAAATTTTTGTTGCTGTTCTTGAACAACATTATCAATTTGTCAAAAGTATTCTTCTGTTGTTGTCTTTACTTTTAACCTGCTACACCTGAGACTTGAGGAAATGACCAGGAAAACAGAATACTGGGCTAGCGCCTCCAGTCTCAGGCAATCGAAAATCTTCATCAAAGATTATAACCCCAAATGGAGTGAAGAATGCCTCAAACTAAGGAAGAACCAGCTTAGACAGGTCATAGGTCTTCTAACTGGGCACTGCAGATTGAGGAAACACATGCATGCAATCGGGATAGAACAGGTAAGCGTCTGTAGACTCTGCGAAACAGCAGAGGAGACTCCCGAACACATTATATTGCACTGTAATGCGGCTTGTCGCAGCAGGTTACTTTACCTGGGCCGGTTTTGGCTTGCAGAAGAGGACGTCAAGCACCTAGACCCCCGCGAGTTAATAAGTTTCATTAGGGCGGTAGGTCTAGGGGATGTACTCTAACAATTGTAGGGGCCACAATAGATCAATCCTGGTCTCAGTGCAATATACCCCTTACCAATTCTATTCTCTAACCTGCTACACAATTTTTATAAAAACTTTCGATACCCTACAGTCAGTCGTTTCGGAGATATGGTGAAAAATTGAATGACCTTATAATTATGAAACGCAGCTTAGTTCAAAGCAACGCACAGACATGGACAATCTGTATGAGTCACGGCAGAAAGTATTGGATTCATGTGGCTGACTTCTTGGAAGGAGAATGACACATTCGAAACACGGCTGCCTTGTCGCAAATACCTTCAATGCTCACCTGCAATACTTTCTCCAAACCACAAAAGGCACTTGTTTGCAGATAACCATGTTTCTTTTTCTCTTTTTTTTTAAACAAAATTTAAATAGACTCCATTGAAGACAAAAGCAAAACACCATGATTTAGGTTTAAAAATCTTAAAATTTTATTTCGCTTATAAATAACACGTTTTACCTAAAATATTAAACAAATGATAAATCAGCACTTTTTTCAACTTTAAGTGAACAACAAGTTGAAGTTCGAGTCTCGAGACACGCTTTCGCAAACGCCAAACGATGCGTCAAAAATTAGAAGAAAATAAAATTAAGTGGAGGGAAAGTGATGGTGTGGGCGTGAGGAGCGTATAAATTACGTGAAGCATAACATAATGTGTGTATTTACAAATTAAATTAAAAATTTCCTTTACATTAAATTAATTTATACAAAACCAAACGGGGACAAGACCAAAATATACACAACGCGCCAAATATGCCAAATATGCTTCTTGCCTAATGTGGTCTTTTTGCGCTAAGCCACCAAACGTGCGAACGCCCATCAATTGGGGCTTTGTCCCCAATTAATTCTAACGATTCGACGCCTTCGGCGCGCCCTACTTCTCAGCATCCGGAAGCGCCGCCTCGGGCCGCGGTTTAATACTGTCGCGTTCGTGCGTGCTCAGCACGAAGATGGGCGCCGAGAAGTCGACCCGCTTGTCGCCCGCGCCCAGTGTCTTGCCGCTGCTCGGCGGCGCGTAGATCGGGTAGCCGTACTGGTCGGCCGTCAGCTTGGAGCGCTTGCCGCGCTTCAGCATTATGTACACCACCAACACGCTGACCAGAAACGCCGAGCTGGTGGCCATTATGAAGAGCACTATTTGTATGGTGTTCTCGGGCGCGGTGGCCGCCTGCGCCAGCGGCACGTTCGTGCTCCGATGTATGAAGTGCGAGCGCGTAATGTCGGGCAGGAAGTGGCCGTTGGCCAGGCTGAACTTGTTCGACGTGATGGCCGACTCGATGGCGAAGGCCAGGTCGATTTTGTCGTCGTTGTGCAGTTCGAAGCGCACAATTACCGAGCCGTCAAAGTTCTCCTGCACGCGCAGGTTCTCCACGGCGTCGCCCATCATCTGGTACAGCTCTGTGCGTATGGTGTCGTAGACGTTGCGCAGGTTCTTCTGAGTGCTGTTCTGCATGTGCAGCTCCACGGCCACCGAGCCGATGGGCGTGTGCTCGCATTCGCGCGTGCCGCGCCGGAACATGTTGGACGAGTCCAGCTGATTGCCAGCGGCGTCGACACACCAGCACAACTTGCCGTTGCACTGCGTTGGCAGGAAGGAGCCCAGCTCGTCGCAGGACACGGGGAAGGGCGCAGTTGCAGCGAGCGCGCGACAGCGCGTGGTGTGCACCCTCATCGGTTTCACCGTTTCGGCGTGCAGCTGCGAGTCGAGCAGCGAGTTGGCCAGCTCGAGAACGCGCTCGGTAACCGACGCTTCCGCTGCGGTGCTGGGAATTCCGGTCGTCTTCAGCGACTTGGACTCACGATTGGCGCTCTCCACGGCCAGGCTGTCCAGCGCGGCGTGCTTCTGCTCTGGCTCGCTCAGCTCGAAGTCGATGTCCTCCATTGCGTCGCGCTCCTCTTGGCTCGCGTAGCTGTCAACGTCGTTCAGCATGGTCATCTGTCTGATTAGCTCCTCCATCAGCGGATCGCTGCCATCGAAAACCTTGCGTTGACGCCCTTGGCGACTGTTGCATGTCGGTTCCACGTCGCGTGTGAGCGTCCCCTTGAGCGGCGCACCCTTCTTGTCGGCGCACCAGCAAACGCCATACGGTGCGGGTGGCACAACGGTGCGCGGCTCAAAGGAGCGGCTCACGCCGGCTACGGCGCTCTCTAAGTCGGGCTGCTTGCCCAAGCACTGTACTGGACTCCAGTGGCCGGTAACGGGATCGCAGCGGGGCTGGAACCAGACAGAAGTGTAACCGGTGCGCTGTGCTGCCAGGTTGTTCTTCAGTTTCAGGCGCTCGCAGGAGGTCAGAACTGTGTGGTATAATAGTTTACAAACATTTAAAACAAAAATTTATATTTATGTGGACTTCATTATAGAAATAATTGTATAATAAAATTACAAATTTTTTAAAAATAAAAACATATGAGCACAATGTCTCCTTACCTGGACAGACGGAGTTGCAGGCCAACTCACTGTGGAATAGATTCTTCGTCTGACACGTGCTTTGATCCAAGTCAATGGCGACAGGAACGCATTTATTGGCCTTGGGACTGAAGCGGAAGCGGGTGGCGTTGTGCTCCGAACTTTGCTGGGCCAAGCAGACGTTGTCCATGGATTCAAAGCAAACGTCCCCTGATGCAATTAAAAATGATAAATTCGGATGTTTATAAATTTAATTAAAAACGTGAAACTAATTAACCGAAATTTTACAGAAGCGAAGATTTTATAAAAAAATTAGGATTTATAAACTCTTCTACATTATAAAGATTGTCTATAGAGACGACTTGATCGACTCGTATTTAAGCACAGTTGAAAGTGGTTTAGAGTTTTGGTTAAAATTCCCAGTTTCAAAGTAATTCAATTGATGTAAATCAACGTCGATCGCACTTACTTGTCTTGGTGCAGCAGACTCCGCGATGTGTCACCGGATTCAGCTGACAGGTGTGCGTCGTGGGGCACACCTCGTTATCGTTGTGTGGTCCACAGCTGACCTCCAGGTCGCCCTGCTTCAGCGGACTGCCTTCCGGACACACAGACTCGCGTCGCGGCACGCAAATTGGCATCTTGGGACAAGGCGCATCAATACACTCCACGCTGATCAGCTGGCACTCCTCGTCGCTGGAGCAGCTAATCTCATCGCAGAAGTTGCGGCACTCGCACGTCTGGCAGCCGTTTGCGTCCACCTTGAAGCCGCTCTCGCACGACTTGTCGCATTTGGCTGACGCACACTTGTGGGCTGAGTTTACCTCACACACGGGCGCAGCGCTCTTAACGCGCGTGCCACTCAGCTCCTGGCCCAGCGCGTCCACGCACCAACAGACCCCGTCCGGCGCGCACTGCACCTCGTTCCACTTCCCCGTGCGTGCGTCACATTGCGCAATGTGCATCTTCATGGCCGGTATGCCCAGCTCGGAGGACTGATGCATTTGTATGGCCTGCAGATGCTGGCAGGCGGTCTTCATCTGTGGCAGCACACACTGTGTGCCGCAGCCGTTCGAGCAGCAGCGCTTGGTGCCTTCGCAGTGCGAGTCCGTTCGACACTCGTAGGCGCAGGTGTTCGCGTCCAGATTGTCCGGGCCCGGTGGCACCAAGAACGGACATTGACCCGGTTTGCGCGGCAGGCAGGCCGGCACCGGCGGACAATACTCCTCGTCGCAGGACACATCCACTATGCGACACTCCTTGCCCTCACCACAGGTGACGCCATCGCACGGATCGCGACATTGGCAGGCCGGACAACGCGTGTCGGGGTCCAGCGTGAAGCCGTACTCGCAGCCCATGCGGCAAGTAAGATCCAAGCAGTCGATGTCTTCGCGCAGCTGTGAACAGGTCTTATCCGTCACGTTGAGGCCGCGCGAGTGCGGTATTTCGCTGCCGAAACTGTCAACGCACCAGCACTCCTCCACCTCCATCTCCACTAGTTCGTTGTCGTTGGCGGGTCGCTTTGAAGCGGTCGAGACCTTCTTGAACTCCGTTTCGAAGAGCTGCCCCAAACCCTGAGCCCGGTCGGCGCCCACGTCGATGACCTTGGCGCTGCGGCCCAGCACAGGTGCAGCGACTTGCACCTTCAGCGCGTTGTCGTCGACGCGGTACAACTTCAGTCGCTCCACGTCGCGCTTGGAGCGCGTACCGCCGGCAGCGCTGACGCTCTCCAGCAGCATTCGCATACGGCGAATGGTGTTTTCCTCGAGGATTTTGCGCTGCTCGGCGCGTGTGACGCGTATCTTGCGCATGGCGCACTGGCGCTCGCGGTAGTTGCCGTCATCGGTGCAACGAGGCGCGGCTATGGCCAGCTGCATGCCTTCCTCGGTGCCCTCCATGCGTTCGGAGAAGTCTCGTAGATATTCGCACACTGCAAGAATTTCATTTGATTGTGGCGTGTCGCATTGAATATCGTGTGTGTCTACTCACTAGTTTGTTGGCGCATTGGCTGCTGCTCCGAGGGAGAGACTTCCTCGGGCAGTGGACAGCAGACACTTTCCGTATCGCGGGAGAGTTTCGTGCATTTGTACTTGGCCGGGCACATAATGCGGTTTGTCATGGAGCGCGCCTGTTTCACATCCGGTTCCGCGTCGAAGAAAGCGGTCGGTTGAAAGTCACGCGATTGCCGTTCTACAGGATGATGGATGAAACAAATTAGACATATGCCAAAGCGAAGGTATGAGACTTAAGCAAAAAGATGTCTCCAAAACATTTCAAACTCCTTTTTGTTTTCGATTTACCCTGTTTTCAATTTACCTTCGCTGCAGTACATCACTTCCCCTGTCACGTTGTCTGACAGCGGCGCGCCCGCATCACAGGGGTTCGAGTAGACCAAATCGGGTTTGCACACCGGCCACGAGGCACACAGAGCCGAGCCGGACTCGCATAGGGGGTCCGCTGCCACCTCGCAGTGTGAACCCATGCCGCATTTGAAACCCTCACAGGGCTCCGAACATTCACAGGTCGGACAGCCGCTGTGGTCGTTCTGCAAGTTTTAATAAAATTGAAGTGTTTCTACTTGTCCAGCCCTCACTCACCATTCTCTCTGGGACCCACCTTAAATCCATACTCGCACACCGCTGCACAGATGTTTGTGTCGCACTTTTCCACACTGAAGCTGCGTCCCAGCGAACGGCTCACCATGTTCTCCCAGCCGTCGCAATTCACATTGTTCGCCGCGCCCATGGTGCTTTGTATCTTGTGTCCAGTGCGCGGGTCCACACACCAGCAGACCAGCCCGTTGCGCGAGCACTGCCTCGGCGCGAACATGCCGCCAGGCCCATTGCAGTCCGGCTCATAGCCACGCCCCTCGCGCTCGTTGATGGCCAGCACGCTGGCCAACGCGCGCGCCTTGTGGCATGTAGTGACGTTGTGTGGCTGCTGGCAGTTGAACTGACAGCCCTTGGTGAAGCAGCACTTCTCCATGTTGCCGCACTCCAGATCGTGAGTGCAGGGCGAGCCACACATGTAGCCCGTGCGGTCGGTGTAGTCCACCTTATCGGTTGCCGGACAGACGCCGGGCTTCTGGAACTTGAGTGCGCTCGGGCAGCAGACGCCGTAGTCGTTGCCCCCCTCCACCATGCACTGGTATAGGGGCGGACATTGTGGTTTGCCGGGCTCCAGGCCGCACAGGAAGGGCCTTACGCTGTCCTCAATGGCCAGTGGCAGGCCGGCAGGGCAGTAGTTGGCAATAGAGCGCGCCTTCTTGCAGGTGGGCACCGGCGGGCAGGGCTCTGCCTTGCAGCGCACTTCCTGCACATGGCACGACTGACCGTTGGGACATTCGATGCCCTCGCAGGGGTCGCGACAGCGACACACGCTGCAGCCGGTCTGGGGATCGCGCGCGAATCCCGACGGACAGAACATGCGGCAGGCCGAAGCGGAACAGTTGTCCGGCTCCGCACAGCGCACACCCGACCGGGTGGCGTTGCGAGTTCCGGGTATTTCGACGCCGTACTCATCGATGCACCAACACTGCTGGCCAGCTCTCTCGTCCAGGCACTGAATCTGCTCGAATTCGCCCTTCTTGTTGCAGCGCGGCACGCGCACCTCGGACTTGGGAGTGGTGAGCGCCTTGGAGCGACGTGATTCAGCGCGGCGCAAATGCTGGCAGGCGGTGAGATTAACTGAAAATGTGCACAAGCAAAGGAAACGAAAACGATTATTTGAGTTCAACGCCCTAACAGCGAGGCTTAACTATGTGGATGGTTGACTTCGATAATGCCATTTCCCCCAAATTCATGTGCAATAAAATTAGCCTGATTTCCGCTATCTCCAAAGTGTCTCAACGGTTTGTGACAGTCGCCGTTTTTAGCACTTGCAAAAAATTTTCAAATCCAAATCCAACAACAACAACAACCACCACACAGAAATCGCAAACACAAAGTTTCACTTTTACAGACGTGCTCAACATGGCGATGCGATAACAACGAGCACCAGAACAACAACATCGGCATCGACCAGCAACCAAGTGTAAGCGCACACCAACGCACAAAGCTGTCCCCGGTCCGTGTGACGCGCCATTTAGGCCAACATGGAGCCCAGCCATCGTTGTGACTGTTTCTACGGTCGCAGTAGTTGTTGCTGTTTGACGTGCGCCGTCATAAAGTCGCTTTATGCAAGCGAAATCGATGCTCTCAGCCTTAAACCACACACACTGCAACTCATTGTCAGGCAAACACTATAACTCCTAAACCACAGGAGAATAAAGAGAATTAATAACATTTGTATGCAAAACATTTACTAATGTCGAATGCCCTAAAAAGTCGGCATGTCACTTAAGCTATTTGAGCTACTCGCCAGCGCTTACAGGTGAACGAGCGCGAATGCACGTTGTGTGGTGGCAATATTGTTGTTGTATGTGTGTTGCTACTGCTTGCTGGCAGTTTTATTTTTTGCTTTTGCACTTTTTGTTTGCCTTGCAATTGTATAATAGCGCAATACAAATGAATATTTACGTTTTTATATATGCATTGACTGGACTCTCAAACGTTTTGCTTTGAAATATTCGCATGCACGCGTTTAGCTTTAATCAGTTTAAGGCTTCTCTAATAGCACTTATAACTATAGCACTGTGATTTCAATATTGGTCGGGTTAAACCCATTCGTCATGAGTGCGAATATGGACTTGCACTCGTACAATGCAACCTTCACTTGGTGAGGTTTAACGAACCAACGCTCACCTCCTTGGCTATCTACTCAAATACAGGTGACCGCCAAATGCAAAAACGCTTTGCGATGTTAGTAAGCTTCCGAAGCAATAACAAAGCGAATGGAAATGCCCAGAAAGCTATGTTAAAAACAAAAACAAGCATAAAGTGCGTCTTCGTATATATTTGGTTACTATTTACTTTGTGAGACTCCAATATGGAATTGTACGTTTCTAAAATTATGTCATACGTGCAGAAAATGAGTCAAGGAATAAGTGCCATGAATTACAAGCCATGTTTTTATGATATCGAATGCCAACTATATCAAAATTGAATAAAAAAATTTATTTTCTGTGAACGAGAATCTGCAGAGAGTAAAATAATCGGTCAGAAATCTCGAACTGGAGTCTTAAGTTCGAGGCAGTCAATATGTACATATAAATAATTTCATATTTTAAGCATGATTCTCGACTCAAAGTGGAAAAGAAATGAAGTGATTAAGTCACTATTCAACATTGATTTATCGGTTGATAAAAACTCTACGTTCAACAGTTATTTGAACCAGGGACCGGAAATAACAGTTATTTATGAAAACTATAATTGAAAAATTTACTATGAAGGAAAATCATGCAAATAAATTAAATATACCAATACATTTCTTTTCGCACGGAGAACCAAACTTGGCAATAAACTTTTTTTAATTTTTACGGAAAAATTAAAAAAAATAATTATTTCTTTTTTAAAAAATCCTTTAATAACAATTATTTTTGATTTTTTCATATTAGTCCACAAATAACAGTTTTATTTAGATTTTTTTTTAATTTTTTTAGTCGTCAATAAAAATCATTCAGTGTCTTTTATTTATAAACCTCATCAATAAAAATCAGTCAATGACTTTTATTTTTTAAGCCATCAATAAAAATCATTCAGTGTCTTTTATTTATAAAAGTCATCAATTAAAATCAATAAGTGACTTTTATTTATTATTATTTATTTTTTAAGTCACAATATAAAAGTCATTTTCCTTAATGCATGCAAAAGTTATGATTCTTCCAGAAAACAAAATTGTCAAGACAGGCCTTGTTAAGCCGATCAAGAATACATATACATTTCGATATTTAATGAATCCAGTAGTGCAATTAATGAAAATGACTTTTATATTGCGACTTAAAAAATAAAAGTTACTGACTGATTTTTATTGATGACTTAAAAAGTAAAAGTCATTGAATGATTTTTATTGATGGCTTTTATAAATAAAAGTCACTGAATAATTTTTATTGATAACTTAAAAAGTAAAAGTCATTGAATGATTTTTATTGATGGCTTTTATAAATAAAAATCACTGAATGATTTTTATTGATGACTTTAACAACAAAAGTCTTTGAATGATTTTTACTGATTACTTTTATAATTAAAAGTCACTGAATGATTTTCATTGATGACTTTTTTAAATAGAAGTTACGAATAATTGTTATCATAGGACAACTAAAATAAAAATCGAAAAACTGTTATTTGTGGACTAATAAGAAAAAAAATCAAAAATAATTGTTATTATTAGATTTTTAAAATATAAATAAAATATAACTTTTATTTATTGAGTCATTAAATAAAAGTCAAAAAATAACTCTTAAACATTGATTTTTATATTAAAACGTATAACTGTTACGGTCCCTGATTTGAACAGTTTAGTGCTCGATCTATACGATTTATTTTCTGTTTTTTTTTGGAAAAAAAATAAGAGAAACACAAGTTCGTGCAGACTAGTAAAATCGCTTTGTCGTAGCTTTCAAAACAACGATATGAAAACCCTTTCAATTGTATACATAATGCAACATCCGACTTGCACGACACGTCTGTGCAGCGTTCAAGTGACCCAATATTGACGGCCCGCTGCACACGTTATGTCTGGTCGCATCGCTAATTAAATTCCAAATCGCCGAACTGTTACACAGATTATGTCAACTAAGTAAGTACGTATGTAGGTACAAGTCAATGTGTTTTACCACTCGACTTGAGTGTATTTTTGCCAGCAAACATGTACCGAATGCGCCGGCTGCCACTGAGCCAACAACGCCGACCAGACGCGCACAAAGTTATGTTTACATTTCGTTATGCAATTTTTCCAAACTCTGTCTTTGTCGCTATACTATTGCAACATTTAAAACAACATAACGCACACAAAAGTCTGAAAGCACTCAAAAGCGAAACAAACATTCACAGCAACAGCTGAAGTTGGTCGAGGAGCCAATTGTCTTGCTTGCTGGCATTTCAGCCGTCTCGACATAAATTGTTCGCTGTAATTGTTGTTGCTGTAATTATTATTTGAACGCATAAATACCCGACACAACAACGATAGAAACAGTCGCCGAAAAAAAACCTTTGACAACGGCTGCAACTGACAAATGGTAACAAGAGCAAACAACGTAACAATTTTCTTTAAAAAAAAATAATTTTTTTTTGCCAAAGCAATGTTGCGCTTCGTACAAAGAGCAATTTTCATATACAAATATTAAAGTGTGCGTGTGTGTGTGTTTTTATTGTACATTGACGCTAATGTTAGTGCTGTGCCTTTGTACCGACACACAATTGCGCGCCTCATATCGATCAGCATTTTTTGCCGCAGCTTTTAATGCATTTTTAATAAATGACTCAACGTCTGATTGGCGTTTGTCGCAGCGCTCGAAAGCCATAAAACTTTAAGCCTATTAGGAGTTTTGATAGCGGAGATAAGTTTGCCAACAAGCAACGGATTCTTTTCACTTTTCCAATCATCAGTCGTTGATCTCAGTATTTCCACATCGTAGTCAATTAATTTTACTCAGACAACTTTTCACTCAATTGCTACCGAAAAAGTGAAAATAAAAGCAACAGTTCAAGCAATACAAATATTTTCAAATGCACACACGAGTGTACAATGAAAAGTACGCATTTCACTTTGGATGGAAGAATGAAATTTTGGGGCACAGCTGGCACACACAGCACTTTCTTCTCGACGTGCGTGTGCATTGCTGTTCGTAATGAGCAATAATTCATAACAACAATCGTTGCTGTACGCGACTCAAATTGCAAACACAAACAAACATAAATTTCCATCAGCAATTTAGGAAAGTAATCAATAATATTTTAATAAAAAGTAAATAAATAACAGAATAGCCGAAACTGACAGCGTTGTTGGTAGCATTATTAGTTATAAAGAGTATGTTTTTATTAAAAAATCAATGCGCAAACGCCAAACAGTTTAAAAATACTCGCTAAAAATTTATAAAATTTAATTTAATTGAATTAAATTTTAATTTATTAAATTTAAATAATTCAATTTATTTTTAATAAAGTTAGTTTTAGTTAGGTCGGCCTCGATAGTCCAGCGGGTAGCACGCTGGCTTCTCATACCGAAGGCCCCAGATTCGATTCCTGGCTCGGGCTGGTAAAACGCTCATCTACTTCTATCACTATCCACATGAAGCTGATGAGAATTACAAGAATGGCACAAGTGCGCTCTTGGCAGGCAATGGCAAAACCTCGAAGTGTGGAAAAAAACTGCCAATCCCTCCCTTTCCCCATCCGTTTGAAATATGTGTTGTATCACATGTTGAAAAAAAACAGTGTTGCATACACATTTCAAACGGGTGGATTTTGTGGTATCACAACGGGCCCATATAGGCCTAAGTGTGTCTCATACAGAGGCAGCCACTACAACCAACCAACCAATCAATAATATTTTAATTAAAAGTAAATAAATAACAGAATAACCAGAACTGACAGCGTTGTTGGTGGCATAATCGGTTATAAAGAATATGTTTTTATTAAAAAATCCATGCGCAAACGACAACCAGTTCAAAAATACTCGTTAAAATTTTTTAGTTAATATATAAAATTGTTTAAATATTTTATTTTGTAATGAAAGTTTGTTTGAAATGCTTAAACTTTTAACTGAACTAGTTTCTTGGGTGACCAACTCGGAAAATTTTGCTTAAACCATAAAAAACATTTCAACATTCTTGAATAGTTATTGTTAAAGTAAAATTTAATTATTCAACTTAATAATTTATTTAGTTATTCCGAGGAATTTGGTGCCTTTTTGTTTCAGTTAAACAATGATTTTAATTATTAAATATTGTATAGCGGCTACACAGAGGTGCTAAAAGTGTTAGTTCTGACTTAATGATTACCATCACTGGCAGTTTTGTTTTTGTATTGCATTGTATAAGTTAGGTGTTTCATTAGTTCAAACACTCAAAGAAAAATTAACCTTGAATTTAAGTATAAAAATGCCAAACTGTTTAACTCTTTTTAAAGAGAAACATTGTTGCTCACAACAGTATTTACTCATATAATTAACACTACGTTGTAAGTTTACGATTATGTTGGGTTCAAAACTGAAAACAGTGAAAAAAAAAACGATATATGACTGGCAGTCAAAAACAATACATCAATACCACTAAATTGAACTTGGAACAACAAAATAAATAGTACTGGTATACTGTTCACTAATAAATAAAAAAATATATGACACACTGATGACTTGAGACTTGAGTTCTCGGGTTGAGAGCTCTCCATTCCTTAAGAAAA
The DNA here is from genome assembly GCA_963668005.1 of Melieria crassipennis. Lineage (NCBI taxonomy): Eukaryota > Metazoa > Arthropoda > Insecta > Diptera > Ulidiidae > Melieria > Melieria crassipennis. Next base: position 118,760,146 of record OY764961.1, on the reverse strand, counting down.
TTAATTGTCTGTATTTGAATGCATTTTCAAATTGCTTACCTATTTTTAAATTACAAAAGAAAACTTTAAACTACTTCAGTAAATATTAGTTTAGTTAACTGATACAAAAAATCGAAATTATTGTCTCCCACACCTTGATTCCAGTTCGCAGTCTAATTATGGTCACTTAAACCGCAATGTTGACGATTATATGACCACAACAACAAGCCAAATATATCAATAAAAACTTAAAGTCAGCGCTGTCGGCTGAGCAAAGCATTAAATCATTTAATGAATCAAATAAAATCAAGAGTAGTTTGACTAGAATTCCACCCAACCCACCAACTGCTCATCCCGCCATAAAAAGCCGCATTCTACACAACGCGCAAATAGCAAATCAACACCAACAACACAACAAAAACAACGGCAAAACCAAGAACATCAGCCACCGTCTCGAACACAGTCGCAGCCGTTTACAGCGATTTCTGCCAGTCGGCCCAAAACGTTGGCAAGCAGCAAATGCCAACGGGCACTGGTTCTAGCCAAACACAGAGAATACTTGTACACAAATCAAGTTTGCCGCTAAATGAGTTAGCAAGCAACAAACAACAACAACAACAACCAGTTGATGGTGGAAGCGCTGCCAGAGGCACGTCTAAAGGTCTCCAGCAGCCGCAGCCAGCAACGTTGAAGCGTAACGAAAAGGAAATTTCTGCAAGCTCGGCAGCCTCCAGCAGCGAGGGAATCGCTGCGCCATTGCTAGACACGCTGCAAAGGTGCTGGCACGGTTGGCGGCTGATTGCCTTTTGCACAGCGCAGCTGACCGACTGACACAGTGGCTGCTCTTTTCCTTCTGACGCCTTTTTATTTCTACCTTTTGACTTTTTCTTCATCGTTTGTTGTTTTCTTCTGCTGTTTTGTTTTTACGACAATATTTTACTATTTATAACGGCACGATTAGGTTGTTTTGTTTGTGCTGTCTTCTGGGCGCATGCAACATGTTTGAGGCGCAGCATGTTGCGCAGCATGTTGCGCAGCCAGTTGATATTCGGTATGACGTCGTTTTCGGTGCACTAGCAAAAGTTGCACGTATTCAAGTCTTGTATGCGCTCTGCTTTTAATTGTTTTTGTTCCTTGGTTGGTATTTTTTACTATTCTAGTTGGCTGATGTTTTGTTTTCGGCACGCTTAGTGCATAGCTAATTCAGCGCTACCGTTACTTCATTTATTTCAGCGCCGACAAAAACACTGAAAGCGTCGGCGCACACGACTTTGCTCTGATTTCGTAGACCAATTTTACGACTGAATTTCGACACCTCTTCACGATTTGCTTGGAAAATCAATTCACCTCAGTTTCGGCGGCTTAATTTTGGTTGCTTTTGTTTGTTTGTTGTTTGATTGCTGTGCACTGCAATTAACCGAGCGCGTTAATTGTTGTTTGGAAAATGTGCAATTTTTGTGTGTTTCAAAGTAGCAGCAAAAGGAACAAACAACACCCGGCACGCCATGACAAATGCCATTAAGCGGCTTTGCATTGAGGCGCAGTGTGCCAACTGGAAGCACAACGCGCGACAACAGAATACGGTTGAGCATTAGCCAGCAGATGGCCAGTTGCTTTGTTGTCAACAAAACTTGCAGAATACAAATAAAAAATTTAAAAAAAAGAAGAGATTGTGAAGTGTGCGCACTGGCACTGGGTCGCCGCGGTAATTAAGCACAACAACAAAGTGTGTTGCATACACTCGCCATCAGCAGTTGGAATTCCTATGCGTACTTTGTGTGCCCTCTTGCTCACAGTTGCACTTGTTTGTTTGTTTGTTTGTGTGTGTTGCAAAAGTCAATGACTTCAGTGCGCCCGAAAAGGAAGTAAGCAAACAAAAGGAGCCCAACCAAAAAAATATGAATTGGCAAGGAAGCAAAGAGATGAAAAATCACATGCAAACTCACCGTTCGAGGAGCGCCTTGCGTCGACGATGCACACTGTGCACGCGCAGATGCACAGCAACAGCAGCAGCAGCTTCGACAGCCAACGTTTATCGTGCTGTGCCATTTTCGTTGTGTGCAAAATTTGGCAACAGCATCAAAAATTCAGAGCGACGTTGTGTAAATCGAAAGGAATGCCAACGCGAAGAGTGGTGCGAGGGAAGCGTGTGGCAAAAGGTGCACTGCGTTTACTCTCCAAAAAACGCTTTGCTGTTTAACGGAATGTTTGAATGTTTTATGTTGAGAAAACCGATGCGGCAATGCTTGCTGCAATGAAAAGAAAAATAAGCATTAAAAATTAGTACAAAATCTTCAGATATTCAATGCAACCTACAATAAAAAGGTAAGTTAAGCTGAGGAGAGAAACGGTTTTTAGTTGTGAATTCAATGACCCCAAAATCTGCTGCAAGTGGTTGTTGTTGTTATAGTATTTATCGTTGTATTGTATACTTTTATAGTTTTTTAGATAGTTTTTAGAAACTGAAACAAATAAATATTTTATAGGTACATATATTTGCATAAACTCTGTTTCACTGCTATTGACTTTTTATTTGTTTATGAAATAATTCAATGAAAGCCCAAATTGATCAGTGACGTCAAATTCAGTTGGTCTAAATGTGCGCCAGCCATTCAGCTCCACCACAACATCGCTTATTATGGCCTCAAAGCGCGTTTGTGCATATTTAATACGTGTGTGTGTGTATGCATGCTTCGAACGCATAAAAGCGATAAATATATATATTTGTTTTTGTGGTTTGCTTGTGTGCCGCCGCAATTTGCATACATTACAACCCGGCTGTTGCTGTTGGGCGCCTCATTTTAGTATTTTACTTTCACTCTTATTAAAGTGTTGTCTTTTTTGTTTGCTTCTTTCACCGTTTCATTGTCCAATTTTCAATATGTGTAAATATGGCCGAGTATGTGCTATGGGCTGTGCCTTAATTCATTAGCATTTTATTACAATTTTATTTCCGATTTTTAACGTTGCCAGCAACATGATTGTTGTATCAAAAAAACCCAAAATATTATGCAATGTCACTACAAATATGTGGCTATGAAGAAAATGGTGTCTGAACTCTAAACTAAATAACATGTAAGCGCGGAAATTAATTTGTAATGCTAATTAATCCAATGCCGGAAAATTATGTTCGGCGTTACAGTCTTTTGAAGTAAGCGTATGTGTGTGTGTGTGTGTGTGTGTGTTGTGAAACAAATATTTTACATAGCACAGGAAAATACTCGAAACTTTGCCATTTCTTGCTTGTTCTGGTGGACTCAACTTTTAGGTTCGCTGCTTAAGTCTTTTGATTTCGTTAGAACGCAATTACAGCAAGTTTTAGTAAAATGGGTTTTTTATTCGTTTGAAAGCGATTAGTTACAAATTAAGTTTGTTGTTCAAGTCTTTTGTTTCCACCTTGAATGAATTGCATTTGCTCTAACAAAACTAAAAATGTTCTGACCCTAATTTTTCTTATTGCTAATTAATCAAAATCTTGTTTGCTGTAAGTGAATCTGTGAATTAGTGAATTTCAATTGCGCTGGCAAATTATTTTTTTACACCTTCTAACAAAATTTCTACTGTTGTTTATCCATCAGATACGCCGCGGATGTGTTGCACTTGGCCGCCTTGCTATGCATAGAAATTTAGTAATTAAAAATTAACCAAGCAGAGCAAAAAAAAACTCACCGCCATTTAAAATAACAAGTCATAGAGTATTAAATAGTTTGCAGCAACAACAAATTGCTAACAACAACCGCAGTGAGAGTGCTTTCCAGCCGCAAATGCGGCAGCTCTGGCGGCGTTTGGCGCAGCTGCCGTTGGTGCTTTTACCTCTGCTCAGTCTGCTGCCGTTGGTGATGATTAATCTGTGCGCCGGCGCACTCGCTTTCACTTTGGCAACGTCATACGTTGTGGTGGTGTTCGACTTGGCAACGGCATTTCGTTTGTCATTTTCGTACAGTTTTTGTGTTGCTTTTGTCTGTTTTTTCCGAACCGTATCTGATATTTTTTCACTGCCACTTTTCACGTTTTGGGTTTTTTGCTTTCGCACAATTGCCCATCCTTAATCAAATGTTTAGTGTTGTGGATGTTCAGCAGTTGGTTCGATTTCGTATGTCTCCTGTCGCATGTTTTGTGGTTCTGCCTGCCATTCAACCGAAAGTTTCACGAATTTTTGTAGGTTGGTTTTTTTTTTATTTTAAGATTTTATGCCAACAGCTTTTTGCGGCAAACATTTTTCTTGTGTTTACCACGTGGCGCAGATAGCGTGAAGCAGTGAAAAGCGCTTTTCCATTCGATTGTTGCTGCTGCCGAAGGTTTCGTATTTTCGAATTTTCGCGAACCATTGAAATTTTTGGCATTTTATATTAGTGCGGCACGCTACCAGCTGAACTGAACTGTTTGCTGTTTGTTGCATGGTGATGACTCAGCAATGGCTCAATTTTTTCGTCATGACTCATGGAGTCTTCAACGCTACTTAATTTAATTAAAATATTAAATTCTATTTAACGGCTTATTAGTTAATTTTACCTTAGCTTGTTATGTTTTATGACTGCAGCTCCAATTACACGTAAGTCAAAAATTACATCAAGCTGGCCTGAGTTCAACGTTCGGCAAATTTGACAACTGCAGCGTCCACTTAACGGTTAGTTATGAGTAAAGCGTTGACAAAGCAGTTCATTTGCGGTCATTTCAGCAGAATCAACTACAAAATGTGTTGAGGGAATGTCAGCGGGACTTTGTGGCATCATAAAACATAACTTACAAAAACCTGCAAACAAGTTTGACTGCCACATAAACAAAAAGCAAATGACCGCTAATGCAGATAATTTAGTTAAGAATTCACAGCTAATGTGTATATGTACCCGTATGAATGTTTGTGTGATTTGTTGTGGAGATTTCCGCGCGGTACAACAAAAGATTGCAACTATAAGCTTTTATGATGCTTTTTTGTGCTTCAGATGTTGAGATTCGTACGAGCGAAAGTTTTTGAAAACCAAAAATTTCTATAGCTGTAAAATGATAATGAAAATATGATACAAAAAAACTGACCAGGAAATGTGATGTGCAGATAAATTGTGAACAAAGCGCTGAACAAAAATTCAATGGAACATGAAACATTCGGAAAGTTTTAGGTTATTATTAAATAGCATCTTTCACCGACATTGTTTTAGAAGAGAAACGTCAATATTGGCTGCTGAAAGCGAACCACTGAAGAATGATTTTCAATTTATATTATTTAGCGTTTGATGCATTGGTTTGGGAATACTGACTTAATGCATCAAGCATTGAGCGACGAACAATTTTTAAATGCTCGTCAAAATCATTAGTAAGGATAAACCTATAAAAACGAAGAACTATATCGCTTCTTGAAGGAAATGACAATAAAGAGCAGTATATATAAAGAATTTTTAAATCAGTCCTTTGAATATAGAACTAATGCATTGTTTGTATAAAATAAACTTGTATAGTACAACACAAAAGTCAAAAGAGATTATATACGTCCGTCGCTCACTTTGAAGAATGGAAAATATTACAAAATATTAGTGTCCCACCGAATATTCGGTTTCGGTTTCGGCCCAAATAAGTGGTTTCGGTTTAGGTTTCAGTTTCGGCCAAAAAATGGCCGAAAAGCCGAAACTTTCTAGAAAATTTTTTTTACATTTTATTTTGTAGCAGATATATAGTAAAAGGAGGAGTGATTTGGATGCCCCCAATGTAAATAACCTTTTTTTGCATATAATATTAAATTATTAAGTTTTGAATATTAGCGAGTAAGGTATGAGGGTGATTTTTTCATGTTTATGTTTTTAAAAAATGAATAAATTGTTTTTATTAATAAGTATTTATTTATTTATGATATGTTTGTTTGTTTGTTCTTTATTTACTTAATGTAAAATTCGTTTGTTGAAAAAAAATGCTTCATATGGTGATTTTTATTTAACTAGAAAGTTTCGGTTTCGGCCGAATATTTAAAAAAAAAACCGAAACTGGGTTTCGGCCCAAAAAAGCGGTTTCGGTCGGACTGTAGTGTCCGACAGTGTATATAGGTAAATACATATAGTTTAATAGATTGAAAATACAAAACTATAGCACGTCCTTGTATGAATTTTCATAATTATTATGCAAGTCACTAACGATCGCAGCGATTACGAAATCGTTGCTGACCTTTTACCAATCATTAAACTTGACACCCCAGTAATTTTAACTTGACACCTCAGTAATTTTAAAGTATTTAACCATAGTGCACACCAAAAAATAAGAATACACACAATGAAGCAAAAAATGTATAGTTATCTTCAAGTACGCGTGGTACATCCACCCAAACTTGTGCGCGTAGTAAATGTTTTGGTATGTGCGCGATATCTGCCTGGCTAAGCAGGGTCATCGCTCGATTGTCAGCGGATTAGCGTCTCACGACGCTAAGCAAAAGCAGGCACATTATCAACACTTGACTTCATTTGACTACGTTCGACTTAGCGCCTCGCTGGCCGCCTTGCCGCTAATGCTTCACTTAAGCTTCACTTCAAAGTTGAAGTGTTTTGGTTTTCAGAAGGTGTAAAAAATTGGCAGCTATGTAAATTTCAAATGGGTGAAATCTACTGTCACGCGGCTGCTCGAGCGTGCACAACAACAACAACCGCAGCAGCACTAATAGTAAAAAAAAATACAAATAGAAAATCAACCAGACTTGTGCATAGAGAAGAAAAGCGCTGAGATTAGGTTTGAAATTCAAACATCTCAAACATTTCCCAAAACGATTGGGTACTCATATTATTTTTTATTTAAAAAAGATCAATGTGAAATAAGGCAGTGTGAAATAAAAAACAAAAGTCTGGTGAAATGAGATCGCGAAAATTCACTCGCTCAGCGCCCATAAAGCCACACCAATGTTTTCGTCTTTCTTTTTTTGTCTGGATTTTGGTTTGTTATTGTTAGTGATGTTGTTGTTCTTGTTGTTGTTGCTGCTGCTTTGCAGTATGCACAGTGAAACCCGTGCCATGACCTCGTTTCGTGCGACAACGACGTTGGCCGGTTAGTTTGTTGGCTGTTGGGCTGACGTACCGAATGCAAAAATAAAAACCAAGCAAGGAAAGGCTGCAGTGAGGCAGGGGAAAAGTTGTTAAAGCAAAAGAAAGAACCTTGTGCACTATCGCCAAAAGTGAACTAAACCAAATCCAAGTGCGCAACAAACCACAGCAACAGATGTGGCCATGCGGTGCTATAAGCGCCCTGTGTGTGGCAAACGCCGACACACACACACACACATACACACAGCACACACAGCACGGCGCAATATTCTGCGCACGACAGGTGGACGTGTGTGAGAATGGTGATAGTAGGATTTCCGTTTTCTACTTCGCTCTGGCCACCGTCATTGTTGTTGTGGCTTTTTGGGTTTTTTGCAATATTAAGTAGTTGTTGTTGGCATTGCCGTCAAGTGCAGAAAGAGCCGTTTTAGTTCCGTGTGCCCACTGCCAGGCAGCGATGCAGCAGTGAGCGCTAACAACTTTAATGTTTGCTGACCGCTTGTGCTGTCAAGTGTAAATATTGCTGCCGTGTGTGTGTGTTTGTTTTGCTGCGCTCGGTGCATGTGCATGTGTGTGTCTGTGCGTATACGCAACATTGCGCTGAAATCGCGCCGCGCCGTATGGTGAAATGTGGCCATTACCGTCGGCTACTGTGAGCACCTCTACTAAATTTTTGCTTTTCGGCTTTTTTTATGAGTCATAATGGTTTTCGCCATGCAGCAGTGTCCGAAGTTATCCAAGTCCGTGCGGCAAATGTGTGTCGTATCTATGTATGTGTGTGTCGGTTGGCGGTGTATGTGCGCGTTTATGCAGCAACTTGCGGCTCGTTCGAGTTTTCACCTGCCTTATGTGTGTGTGTGAGTGTGTTTGGTGTGGTCCGTGTTGTTGGCGAAATTTTTCGGTATTGTTTGTTGGCGTTGTCTTAGCGGTAAAACGAAAGATTACTGTGACGAACTTTGACGTAAAATTCCGCTACACACACACATAGGTAAATAGGCACATGTGCGATTTCGTATGCGAAAAAAAACTTACATTTAAAGTTTCAAAACCAAACATTTGTACATCGGTTTCTCTGTCATAAGGCAGTTTTAATTTGTTAAAAAATGTCCACTACCGCAATGACAACAACATATAGTGAGTACTTAAGATATGCAAATTGCTGTTAACTTGTTTGACTGCTCACATAAATTTTAGTTCGTCTCAGTGCTATGAGTTTTGTTTTTGAACTCTGCTGTAATCACAAACTCACGACATAGATTTGCAATCATAGCAGTTAGAGATTATTGAAGTCCAAAACCCATAAGTCTCATAAAGCTCAGTTGGTCTCGTATTTTAGAGAGGTTGTCACGTCCTTTTCAATGTAAAGCAATGTTGCCTTGCTTGTTTTCAAAGGATTGCAAATATGTTTTGCACTGGAATTTTAAAAGACTTTTCAATAGCAAATTGACAAAATTATTTTGTGCAATAACGCTCAATCAAATTCGAGTTAAAGCTCTCTGCCTTAGAGAACTTGAAATCAATTAATTATCATCTAAAATATATTCTTCAAAACTGGTATGTGTGTTGTTATAATATTCACTCGGTTGAATGTCGCATCATAGAGCAATGTTTTCTCACAATATTGACATCAAATCAATAATACTTCAACATGCAACTAAATTGTCTTACTCATCTTAAGTCAATGTTAAGCAC